>CM065168.1:780000-1345000 GCA_033026295.1 Channa striata
TCCAAGCGGTAACGGAGACGCTGCTGTGTGTGCTGACGAGTCGTGACTGTGAAGGCAGCACCGCACATTTATTTCACTCCAGCTACTGAAGAGAAATCCATCACGCGGCGTCGAGTTTGTGCTCACTAAGCAGCTGTGGAAAAGAGCCAAAGAGAAAGAGAGAAATGGACGGCAGGGCTACGTGTCAGTGTATTTTTACAGCCTTTAATCACGTTTGGTCTTAACGACTTTCACAAATCCTCATTAAAAAATAACAGACGAGGTGACGAATAATGGAAATTAATCTCCTAAACATTACTCACGTCTCAAACACAGCAAGTCCTGCTTTTCTAATCATTCGTCTTCTGTCTGTACGTTTCCACTGAAACTAATGTTAATGTTGAAGTTCATTTTCAGTATAAGTATGAGCTTTGCAAAGAAAAAGTTTAACTTATCAAAGTTCTCACAACCCATTCAAGAGCATTTCCACATAAACCACAGGCTGAACCCGCCCAGCCTCATAGTTACAGTGAGCAGGAGAGACTGGAGCAATTCAGAGGCCCGTGATGCTATTAACCTAATGTCAATCATCTTTGAGCATAAAGCTGGAAACAGCCAGACTCGGCGTTACAAAGCCGTACATTTTCCTTCAAGGACTCTGCTGATTACAGCTCTGGAAAACATTATAGAACTGATCTAAAACCTGTTCCAAATGTTTCCACAGTGCACACTCTCACACACACACACACACACACACACACACACACACACACACACACACACACACACACACACAGTGACAGGATGCACCCCCTCCCCCCCCCTTACTCCGACTCCTAGTCCTCACCCCGACAATAACCTAAACCTGATTCTATGCTGAGCCTGAAAGTGTCCGACAGAAAGTGAGGACAGGCCAAACGTATTCTCACAGGTCACTGACCCCAAAATGGCCTGATGTAACTACTGAGTCTGACAGAAGACAACATGGAATAAGGATGTTTGTCGAGAGATTCAAAAATGCACGACAGCAGCTGAGAGTTCTGGCGGACGATGGAGTTCACGCCCTTTTCTCCATCGTTAACTAACGATGAGACGAAGGAGCTACACGTCCTGCTCTTCAGCTCACGACGTCGTATTCTTCACGGTGGTTGTCACCAAAGTCTGGGCTTCAAATGGTAAAGAAAGTTACAGATATGAGAGACGCCTGACGTGCGATTCACATGAGAGCAAAGAGGGGAGTCCACTGTGTTCTTATTAAATGATGAAAATAAAGAGCTGACACGAACTCATTAAACAAAAAACACTTTATATGAGGGCTCATTGTGTAACTTTACATACGCTTCTCTGAACACTAATATGAACATTAAAAAACATCTATACCAGGACATTTGGACGGGATTTTATCCAACTATGAAACAGGCACATTGTAAAAAACGCTGTGCAGATCTTCCACGGGTCATTACTCTGAGCTCCTGACAGAGACTGAGCTGGAGAGAATCAGAGGAAGCTGGACTTTATGGACCTGCCGTACTTGGCTTGGCCTCGCAGACGTCAGTAGGTCCCATCCATCAAGAGAACCAACGATGGGAAATAGACATGATGAAAAGAACACAGCAGGAGACGTGTCGTCCCGGAGGGAGACGAGTTCAAATGCTGAGAAGAAATACTGAAGACGGGAGGAAACCAGAACCTCACACAGAACGTTTGTGTTCGTTTTTTCATTTTGACGATAGTTTTCCTGATAAGTTGCGGAACATCCCACATTTTACACGGCGTTAGTTCTCCGGCACACACATTTTGGACCCGAATCCACGTGATTGTGTCTCAGAAATTATCCACATATAACGACAAGCACATGTGTATAGTTTTTTTTAATGCCTTGTTTGCACAGTTAATAATGCAGCGTTTTTCTTTTTATCGGGTTTAAAGTTAAACTGAAGCGGAAATTGTTCTGTGAACGTTCTTGTTCCACTGCTGCGGACTCAGCAGAATTTCCACGCTCTGCGTTCAATGAAGTCTTATCTTATAGTGGCCTGTTTCTCTTAAAGTGAAGTTGAGGCAAGAATCATCTCAAGCGACGTGAGTAACATCTGAGTTCCACTGGAGTCTCTCCCCAAGAAGAGGAAACTTTTTAGTGACATTTTCCTCTGGACACGTTGTTCTGAGCGACAGGTGAAAACTAACTGTCTGTCTGAATTCTAAATCAAGTCTGTCTCCCCGTCCTCATCAGGATTGTACGGTTCAGGGCAGAGAAGGAGTGTGGGCTGGACTAAAGGGCGACTTCACCGATTTTCAGCTTGTTCTCTACGGCATGAGTGTGAAAATGAAATGTACATTGATGCTTTTAAACTTTATAACTTCACAATATTAAAATATTTCTGTGTTTCTAGCCAAAAAACGTGATCTGGATGAGTTTTTCATTCTCTGGAAAAGCAGGTTGACCATGATTATAAACTGGACGTCATCACAACTGGATAATAATCTTACTAGAAAATACACGAAAAGTCACTCGAAACAATATGGGGTCATTAACTTTTAAACAGAACCACAATAAGACACTTTTGTTCCTCGCTGTGACGACATTAGCGGCACAGTTTGTGGGAGACAGGGTCTCCTAATATTCCAGCGGAAAAGAATAAAACAAAAGACATACATGAAGATCAAAGAAAAACTGTGACGCCTCTGTCAGCGGGACTTTGTGATTTGTCTGTGGCTTCAGAAATAATCACAAATCACTGTCGTATGATGTAAAAACATTGTGTTCTGCTTAGGGAAACACACCTGAAGTTCTGTGGCTGAACTCCGTCATCTCCAATCAACAGGATCATTTCCACCAACCACTCACACAGCTGAAACGCAGCTGAGCGTGAACGGCTCGTGTGCGTAAAACGACGGAATCATTTTTTGAGGGATGGCAAACATTTGTTCGGGCAATAGGCTGGACACCGAACACCTGTTACACACTTACAGGTGTGTGTGTGTGTTTCAGCTGTAAAAAAAAACAGAGTCCGAGAAGAGGAGAAACAGACCAACAGAAAGGTGCACGAGTGTGAAAGAGTGGACGTCTGCCCAACATCTGTGTGTGTGACTGACGAACACTGATTGCCTGTAATCACGGACCTGATTAAAACTGGATTTGCTTCATTAAAATGTTTTGCCTGTGGTTGAATAAGTGTGTTTTTCTGGGGGGTATCTGGGTTTTTTCTCTGTGGCTGCTGCACACACACTTGGAATTAGACCCATAAATGAACGAACGTGTGTGTTCACGTCGGTGGAAAACCTCACTGAAATATCCCACCGATTGTTCTCACATCTCTGCTCACCATTGTGTCGACAGGACCACGATGCTAAACATCCAGCCAGAGCTGCACTGGCCCCGTCAGCGTCCAGACCTGAATCCAACTGAACATCTGTGGCAAGACTCGAAAATTCTTATTCACAGACGCTCTCCATCAACCCTGATGGAGCTTGAGCTATTTTGCAAAGGAAAATTGGCAAAAATATCCATCTCCAAATGTGCAAAGCTGGCAGAGACAAACCCCAAAAGACCCGTGAAAGGTGGTTCTACAGCGTCGGGCACACATTTATTTTTTTGAAGAATATATATACATATATTTTTTGAGCCTGCACAGGATGATCTGATTGGATCATTATTGTTATAATGGCATCGTCTCTCAGCCAGCCTCTCCAAACTTCTGTTCACTTCATACAACTGTGTGTAAGGACGTAACAGTAAAGAAATCCGCTTATTAAAGGAAATGACAGTAACTGAGGCTCACGTGTTTATGTGCAGTAAATTCAATTCAATTCAACTTGACCTCATTTGTGCAGCGCATGAAAGTCATTTCAAGGCACTTTACTGATAAAGTCTGTAGAGAAAACCCAACAAACAACAGCCACAGTGGAGAGGAAAAACTCCCTTTACCGGAAGAAACCTCCAGCAGAACCAGGCTCAGGGTGGAAAGTGGAGAGAGAAAAGAACAGAGCAACGAAAGCAACACATGTCTGATCCGTATTATGTGGCTTTGTGGACGTTCACTGTGCCTGGAGGCACAGAGGAGTCTGACTCGCTCCTCAACAGCCTGAAAAACTTCACAAAATCATTTCTAAGCAGTTTGGACTCCACCCTCAGGGTCGGGCAGATTGTGTACAAATGGGGAGAATTCAACACAGGCATCAACAGAAGAAAACGCATTTAAAGAGTTCAGAGGAAGCCCAGAGACGACATCCAACGCGGCACAGGCCTGACACTGACACTGCTGACGCAGAGCCGTGAACGTGGCAGGACATCAGACGGCACTTAATCACGTCTTTCCCAACATTAACCTCTGCTTGTGGGAGGTTTGGCAAAGTGAAAATTGGACGAGCAATGAATTGTTTAGTCTATAAAACGTCATTAAGAAAATCTACATCCCCGTTTTCCAGTGTGGAGCTTAAAGGGCCCAACAGCCCAAAATTAAAACGTATCCATGAAACAGAGGGAGATTCGCCTAAGTCATAAATCCAGATATGAAAATATATGGTGACGCCTCAAAGAATAATGGCTGGTGGATCTGAGCTAATGCTGTTATGTGGAAAACATTAAAACGCCATCCACTGCACGAAGAAAGCCCCAGAACCTCCACCTCTTTCTCTGATGGGGTATAAACCGTGATAGGTGTGTCATTTCCTGTTTGCTGTTTCTCCTCCATCATCCATCCTTCAGAGTGCACACACAGTACAAGTCGTAAAGTGGCTTTTGGATACGATGCATTAAATGAGCCACGCGGTGCTGGAAAACCTTGAACGTTAAAAGGGAACCGGACGGTAACCCAGGTGCAACCCTGGAGTTGCTGCGCTGTAACATGGCGGCGTGTCAGTCCGAGCTTTCACGCCTCATTAAAAAGTCAAATAAATGAACTGTGTCTTAGAGTTCAAGTCCGTATTTGGTTATTTTACATCTGTCTGTGTGTGTAACGCAGTCAGCTGGTAGGAATCATCCGCTCATTATGTCCACGTTCATCTGTGCTCCAAAGCTCTGCTGGTGCTGATTACACACACACACACACACACACACACACACTTAATTTCTTTTCACCTTCTCTCACATAAAACATATAATCCTGAGTCTGCAATAAACTTTGTGGCAGACGCACACGTTCACTCGCACAAGTAGCTGCAGAAACGCGGGGATCTGCCTGTTCGGCGGAGCCCACGTCAGGGAGGAACCTTTGATCCGAGTCCAGTCAGCCAAAAGAGTCTCGGCGGTGGAAACACATGCTCCCTGATTTCGAAAGTGTCTGCTATTTCTTCAAGCTGGAGAAGCTGATTATCATCTCATTAAAGCAGGATAAAGTTTGTGTCTGAGCTATAATGAGCTCGTAAAATACGTTTGGATTGAGATTGAAGCAGAGCAGCCTTACAACAGCTCTCACGTTATTCCCCTTAGTTGGGCTGTACAGATTATTAAATGACTTGAAGTTTTACGGGCTGAAATGTGAACGTGCAAGTTTATGCAGCTCTGTTTATGAGTCATTAAATATTCTTTAGGTTTGTTTTGTAAAAAAAAATCCAGCTGGCTGCAGGTCAAAACATTCACGGTTAATGTCTGGACTTGGCAATGTTTGGAATTTTTGGCCTAAAATTGATGTAATGCAGAGACTCGATCACCATGTGCACACGGAGGCCGAAGGGATGAGCTGCGAATCTGTGCTGGAACGATTAGAATCACACAGACATGGTCCACTTATGTTTTTAAACTCATTTTAATAATTTTTCTCCTGTACTGCTGGAAGTAATTGGAGCAAAGGGAGGGAAAGAGACACGATTTATCTTGAAATCTAATAACTTTCTAGTGAATTTGACACAGCCTGGCCCGGGTCAGACAGTGGACACGCATGACGGGGACCTCACCCAGGCTGAGCGGGTGGAGCGTGTTACCGCTCACGATTAGATAAGAGCTGACAGGATTCCTCACCTGTCAACGAAGGCTGCCTGCTCTGCGTCACGCGTTTCTCACTATCGCGGCCGGTCAAATACCAAACACATTACGACACATCTGCGATGCCTTTGCTTCCCGCGGATCAGAGCAGAACACACGGGACCGTACGCGGAGGCCATCACACGCTGATGACGAGGAGTGTGAGGGACGTAACCAGGCCTGTGCCAGCTGGGAGGTGGTCCTCAGCATCTGGTCGTCTGCTCAACCCTGACCCATCCGGCAGCACCACCGACTGACCTGAGCGTCAGAGTTCATCGGGAGAGCTAATATTTGAAAGGAATGACATATTACTGCTAATGATTGTCGTCATCCTTATGATATTTTATGTCTGGGACTGGCAGACGCTGGTAAAAATAAACTCTCACACAGATGCCGTGTGAAGTCAGTTAGACAAAGTGAAAACTTCTACAAGGGCTCAGCCCGGCATAAACAGAAGGACAGCGTCCAACAGCATCAGCAGTCAAAAGTGTTTACAGAACGTCTTCACAAAGCCTTCACCAATCACCGGCCCCTCCAGGAGTTATGACTGACACCCGCAGCCCAAGCTCAACGAATCGCAGTGAATTCTGAGCAACCTTCAGTCCGACCTCCACAACGACACTTTTGTGCACCAGTGTGTCAATGTCAGACTGTTGCTTGTTTGGAAAGAGACGGGGCGGATGTGTGTGACAGGGTCGAGATTTCTGAAGCTTTTCAATTGCACAATGAGCATTTCTAATGACGCCTTGTGGGCGCCTGAAGGGATTCATGTAACATTACACAGATTTATGGCGGCTCCCTCATCAACCCAAGTTGTGACAACGTGGCTGAACACAAATACGGTTGAGCAGGCAGATTGTGGATGTTGTACTACACCGTCAGCCTCGGTGGACGGCGCTGTGCCGCAGATCGGCGATCGTCTCTGACAGCAGCCACAGATCTGGGCCTCCCAACACGTTTGTGGAACTGCACGTTTTGTGCCTACACAAGTTGACCTGGTCTGTCTCTGTCTGACATGTCTGTTGTGTCTCCCTGCGTGTCCTGTCAACATGCTTAGCCAATAAATCCACAAGAGTCGTTGAAGATTTGTCTAAGATGCATCACATCAGCAAACTGTGTCTCTAACACAATCTGAGTGCAGAAAAAAGAATCCTCACAAAGCAAATGTACCACACGTGTGCATTCCTCTCCAGGACGAGAGTACCACACATGTAGCCTCAGTGCGCACACGCTAACGCTTCGACAGGACCTGAGGGATGGTAGCATCTCACAGATCAGTGTTCAGAGTCTGGAGGCGAATGAAAGCAGATCTGCAGGGTGACAGAAAGCAAACCGCAGACGGCCTGACACGGTGGCCCGATATTAGATATTAATCAGTGGGATGAGAAGAGAGAGAAGATTCCCCAGGGAGCATCGGAACGTACAGTAAGTACATCAAGAGACATCTTTACAGTCTGCAAAGTGGAACCGGTCCTCAACCAATTAAGACTACGGCAGAACTTTCAGAGACACCAGCCACTAAAACGTTGTAACAGTCAGACAGCTTTTAGGACAGAGGGGTTTCATTAGTGGATCCATCTCAGCACTGACAGGGTTTCCTTTTTCCTATTAGCTCCATGGTGAAGAGGTCAAACTTTCATACTTTAAGTCACTAAAGAGACAAACACGTACAAAAAACTTTTTTTAAGAAATTCATTTTTTAAGGCAACGAAAAGGTTCCAGACTTGGAGGAGTTTTATTCAACCATTTAAATTGGAGTGGTTCCAGGGAAACACGTGTTTCACATATGAAGAAATCAGCCGCAGACACTGTCCAGAGCTGTAACACACAGCGGGAGATCGTCCCGACGAGAAGCTTCCTCACACGGACAAACTCCGCTGATGGACAGACCTGGTCGGAAACCAACCCCACTGCCCCCACAGACTTGTCCTTTCAGATCTAGACACGATGGGCGCGTCACTCTGGGTAAATCTGGACCCATCAAACCATTTGACCTTTTCCGTACTCCCGTCCATGCCGTCTGGTCCCAGTCCCTAGAGCAGTCGTTGCTGTTGCTTTCACCCTTAAACTGAAATGACAATCATTCCAGCTTTGTTTCCAGGCACATTTCTTCCACTTGTCTTTGTTTGATGTGGGCCAACAATTGACGCTCCTGATAAAGAATAACATCGTTTCCACGAGAATGCGATACGTCATCCTACACGGCTAATAGAGAAATGCATCAGTGAGGGCTGACACATATTAATCACTGCAGTCATTACTCAGTGGAAGGACCATTTGCATTTGCAAGTTTTAGGCCAAGCACTTTATGTTTCCCAATGTTCTCTGACGCTGAATGGTAAACCTCTGGTGCTTTAGATTTTTCATAAATGCTGACGTTACCCAAATAAGAGTTCAGCTTGTGGCCAACAACAGAAATGAGAATGCCTCGATAGTGGATTGGACGCAAGAAAGTGATTCACGGATGACAAGGCGAGTAAAGCGAGGTCCCGAGGTGGCACTCGTGGAAAAGGTTGGTAATTAAAGAAAAACGCAGAGGCTCCAAAGTCAGTGGTTCAAATGACGACGAAGTGGGAAACATCATCAGCTGTGTCGCTGATCTTTTTCTTCCATTTCTACAACAGTCGTGTGTTCATTCTGAAAATCTGCTACAACACCACTCGCTGTTACCTGCTACCTGCTGTTCGCCCGCCCCAGTCCAGATGTTGTCCTGCATCTGCTGTGTGGGGTAAATGCAGTTTGACTGACTGAAGCTCCTAAACACTTCCTGGTCTGGGTGGTAGATGATGGTTGTTTTGTGTTACGGCTTCAGTAGCAGGGACGAAGTCAAGGGTGTCGGCCATTTTGGGTCAGCAAACGTCAATGTCAAAGCATCCATAACTGATGCGGGGTGTGTTTTTTCAGCTTCTCTCTTCAACACTCTTTTCTTCCATCTGCAGCTCCTGCCTGGACAAAAGCTTCTGCTTCGGTATAAACACAGCTGAATTTCTTCTGCAAAGCTGCAGTTTCATCAGCAACATGGATTCAAACTAAACTGTTTGTTCGTCTCACTGCTGCAGCGCCTTCCTCCCTGTGGGCCTCATTTTGCGGGTTTGTCTCGTCACAGTTGAGGTGCTTTCCAGAGTTTTGTGACGATAAGTCTGAAGAGGAAGAAGGTGAAGGAAAAGTTCTCACTTCATGGACCGTCTGTTCTGTGCCTGAATGAGATGGAACCATCTTTAACCGTCTTGTGCTGCTCACACAAACAGCGGAGGATCGGGTCTGTTTTAGGGGAAAGCCCTGGCTGCAGTGACATTTATTACTTTTGAAAACAACTTTACTTTCCACTTTCCCTTAAGCTTTTCATCGCTTGTGTCCTTTGTAAGAAATGAGCAGGATTCCTTTGTTTTAGGCCTCACTGCCTCCGCATGGTCCTCTACACGGGCCCAGTGATCGACCCACCTGCTTCATTTCAGCTTCAATGACCAAACCTCAGTCAGTGAATTGAGCCACTTTGTCCCGTATTTGCCCCTCTTTACCTCACTGTCTCCCCTCGCTGGTCCTGAACTCGACACTTTTAAATCCTCATTTACACTTGATCCTGCTCAGTTTTCCAGAGTTTGGAGAGATCAGAGATCAGAGATCAGAAGTCTCTGATCACAACCCGGTATTTTCTAACACTGTCAACATTTCTAAGGACTAATGCGAGGAACACAACCCAACAGTTCCTGTTTCACCCTCGGCCTTTACCACACCGACAGTATCTCGGCTGTTGGATCTCCTGGCTCCAAACGTCCAGCTTTCCCACAGGGAAGTGGATCTGCGAACTGCATCTCGCCGTTTTCCTACCTCACACAAACACAGTGGTACTAATGCGGTTTTGAGACTTTTAATAAAAAACCTTTTTTTTTCACATGGGAACTTTGTTCTGTTGTGGTATTAAACACATTTCCTCACGTTCCTCGTGTTGGATAAATACGCACTCGTCTTCAGTCAGTATCTCATCAAATAGTCACGTTTTATTCGCCTCATTTGCATCTTTGTCAAGTCTCTAATAAATTGAGAAACTGTGGTGATGCAAATATTCCGTGTAATTTAGGACAGACTTTGTAAACATCCTCCCATGTCGAATCCAGCTTCTGTCGACGCCGTCGCCGACACTTTTAAACAAACGTCTTCTAAACAACCTCTGCGACACTCTGCTCCACTTTTGGTGCATGGATCCATCCTACTTTAGAGCCTGCAGGGTTTCATCACGTGATGTTCACTGTTCACTCCTGAGGACCCTAAACTGTGGGGGCGTGTGGCACAAGTACGACTGGGTGCAGACGGAGCCGATGGTTTATGTTCGTTTTCTGTAGCATTGTACAACGCGCAGCGAAAGAAAGTTTTAAGTTGGAGAGAGAAGATGGATGAGCAGAGCGATTAACTATAGGACGGAGAATGACGACATCTCTACAAACACAAGCATGAGCCTCAATGTCTCCAGCTCAGAGAGCTGCGAATGGGCACACACACACACACACACACACACACACAGACGCACACACACACACACAGACACACACACACACACAGACGCACACACACACACACACACAGACACAGACACACACACAGACGCACACACGCACACACACAGACACACACACGCACACACACACACACACACACACACACACACACACAGACGCACACACACACACAGACGCACACACACACACACACACAGACGCACACACACACACACACAGACACACACACACACACAGACGCACACACGCACACACACAGACACACACACACACACAGACGCACACACACACACACAGACACACACACACACACACACACACACACACACACACACACACACACACACACACACACACACACACACACACACAGACACACACACACACACTTCCTAATCGTTTTAATTGTTTACATTCAGTCTTGGCCTTGGTTCATCTCATTCCACTGTGTGTGTGTGTGTGTGTGTGTGTGTGTGTGTGTGTGTGTGTGTGTGTGTGTGTGTGTGTGTGTGTGTGTCTCGGCGCTGGCTTGTTTTCACAGTACGTCCATTTTCATGATGATGATAATTTCTCTCTGAATATGTTTGATGCGCGTCCAAACAGGCCTCAGCTCCTCACTTCATCCTCGAGCTCTAAATCACAGCAACAGAGTTCCCGCTTGAACCCTGACACAGATAACTGCAGGCATTTCATAGATCAAGTTTCAGGATTTGGAGGAAAGCAAAAGTGCCAGACACATTTCAGATCTTCAATTACTTAACCAGCAATTATTTCACTGGTCAGACCACATTTATTCATCCTTTATTTAAGCTGCCAAGGAGACTGATGCCAGGAACCACAACCAGTCGGTTTCACAAAAATGACTTATGGATCCGTTTAATTTCAGTCCCGAAGCTCCAGGTTCGATTGCTGGTTCATGACAAGCAGCTTTTTCTGCGGCTGAACCATTTTGCAAATCCTGAAAACTAGAAATGTGTTTTAGCTGCGTCAGCGCAGGCTTTCGACCGAACCCACCAAACCAAAGCTGTTTGGGCTTCAGGGTCGATAAAGGGGAGAACCGAGGTGCTGTAAGCAGGATTCAAACACGTGACATCGCGGACGGCTGAACCACACGAAGGTCACATCAATGGAGATGCCTTTTGTTTCATATGAACTTGTTTCCTGCATTCGAGTTTTAGCAGACGGAGAACGCAGATGAGCTGCAGTGGCCTTCAGTTTCTCTTCAGCTATCAGTGCTGCTCACAATTCAAACTCTAGACACAATGAAACTTATTGAAATGGTAAAATAACAATTTGTCATATTAAAATCCTTGGCGACACAGACACTGAGCGAAGCTCAACTTTCTTCACCTGCTGCACAAATGAAAAATGTATGCAGAGAAACAGATTTAGAGAAATTGTCTGTTTGGGTTATGAGCAGCAGCAAGATTCATCCACAATTTTTCTCATATGTCCTTATCACACATACTGTCAAAGCCTCTGTAACAATCAGTCAAATTTTCCTAATAGCGAGTATATCTTCACAGTATTTGAATTTTAATATTTTTTATTAATGTTGTGATCATGCTGCGCCAGTTGGCATAAAACTCACAATAAATATTACCCCAATAAAACCATAAGAGATGTCTGAACAATCCAACTCCTGCTGCATGAACAACTGACTCTAAAAATACAATCACAGCAACTGTGCATTAAAAAGGCAACTATTGGATTATAATTTAAATTTAAAAAGAACCAGAGACCTTCAGCTGCAACAAACCCGTTTTGCTCATATCCAGAGTCTGACTAATATTCTTTATGCTGTTTCTGTTTGTTCCTGGAGCTTTTTACTGACTCTGATTCACAGGTGGGACATTCACCTGTGACGGCTGTGGACGTGAAGAACCGCATCACGTCTGACAGTGGAGCAGTTTCTGACCCTGTTTGTGGGGCTGAAGCCTGTTTTACTGCTTTGGCTGCGCAACCAGAACCTCTCCCTGAAATGAAAAACCACAAATCAACAGTTCTTCAGCATTCCCTAATGTTTGTCTCATACATGGATTTTATGACGTTCCAAACCCTCCTCCGGTCTCTCCTGATTGGAGCAGAGCCTGATCTAAACTAAGCACAGAGATCCAGCTGAGCTGATTGTGACCTCCTCACTGGAAAAACACCCAGCATGAGCACGATATGACATAAATAATGGAGGCCGTGACTCATATTGGTTGAAATAATAAATCTTCAGCACCAGAGAGATAAACGCTGAACAAACATTTGGCCAGTTTGCTGCTTCTCACCTTGAACCGGAGCACAGTAGCAGCGTCCCGGCACTGTAACTGTAGAGCGACCGATGAAAGGAAGACGGAAGAACGCGAAGCTGGAGTCGACGTTAGAAGTCGATGCACGTACGAGTGTGTGTTCTGCGTAACTAGGACCATATGTCCCATAAAGCCCGGCGCTTCCTGACACAGGCACGATGCTGGAACACTCTTCCTTCCTGCGTCGGACACGAGCCGATTGTGAACATTCAGTTTTAATAAGCATGAAGGAGAGAGGTGGGCGAAGGCCAACAGCCTCCATGTCAGGAGCATCACGATGAAGAGTCCGAACTGTTCCGTTAAAGCAGCTGGAATCCATTGCTGCTTCCCCACAGTCCCTCCGATAAGCACTGTACTGAGGGGGGGGGCGTACTGTTATGGCTGAGCAGCATTTCCATTTCCTATATTTTCTACAAACATTGAACTTTTTACTTTTCATAACCAACACATCCGAGCTGTGATCTGCAACTTTTGCAAATCCAACCGACAGCAACATGATAAAACAAATGATGAGGAATGTCTTTATGAAGACACGTATATACTGCAGCTTTGGAATAGTGAGATCTGTAACTTATCAGACGCATGGGAAACATTCAATAAGCCAATAACTTAATACAAATTACTCTGGGTAAAGAAGGATTCTTCTTCAACAGACTCACTCTGGAGATTGCTACAGGCCTGTGTGAGTTTCTTCGAGGACAAAAGAGGACGTTTCATTCCTCGGAGACTCCCTGTCTCCCGCCTCTGGAATATTCCTCTATTGTCGTCGTCACACTGATGCCTGAGCACAAACGGACATCACGGCAGACGAACCCAGAGTTCATCCAGATTTCAGTTCATCTCCGCGGTCCTGACGACACGCTCAGTTCCCTGCTGAAAGCAGCGTGTCTGGGATTTTTACTGAAGGCAACAATGCGCTGCTGCGATTTGTGGTCTTGTCTTAAACGTTCCTCGTGGACTTCCCAGGTTTCAAGCCAAATTCTCCTGGAGTACGTGCACAAGCGACCACCTCTTCATGAGGAGGCGTGTGTGTTTCCATCATCAGCAGAAGTCCTGTCACGCTCGCACAAATACACCAACAACTAGCAAACACAGAGTTGTTAATCTTTTGATTAATTGGCTATTTATGATTATGATTACACAGAGCTGCACTGACCACCCAACGATGAAAGTCAATCTGCAGGCATCATCTCTGAGATATGAACGTGTTTTACCCTTCAAAATAGAAGTCACAGATGTTATTGACTTCCTGTCTTTTTTTACTCGCTTTCTGTTGCTGCACATCGCTCGACACAAACTCCGACAGAGCGGTGTCAGAGTGAGAAGTGGAACGTGAGAAACCCTCCCTGGAGTGAGCTTGTGATGAAAGCCTCACTATCAGCAGACGCAGCTCAGCTCGCTGCGAGCGTCAGGCCTCTGTTATCCGCAGCCACTGTCTCTTATCTGGTAACAAGCTAAAGATCGAGGACGCGTGTCAGCTCCCCGCGGTGCGACGTTAGCCAGCGTCGGCGTGAAGCGTGTCTGCACACTGTCTTCACGCTGTGGCACTGACAACAAGAAACCGTAGAAACGTCATCCAGAGCTGCAATACTAAGATTAAAGATTGACATAAAAGCTCAATTTTAAACTTTCTAAAAATGATTCTTAAATGAAAAAGTAAAAAAAAAGGAACACACTGAATTTGACGTCACGCGTAGCTTTAAACTGCCCCCCCCCACACACACAGATTTAATTAAGTGCAGACTTTCCTCTCTGACCTCGTCTCGTTTCTCTTCGTTCAGTTTTCTGTTTCGTCTCAGGTGGTTGACAAGTTCATTAACCTTTTTACCCAACGTGTCATCCCTGCCTCCTTCCTTCCTTCCTTCCTTCTCTTATTTCCTCACATCCATCAGTGGTCCCTTACCTGTCTCTCTCTGAGTTTTGTCCCCCATTCTCCTCTTCCTCCTTCCTTCCCTTCTTTATCCTCCTCTCTTTCTACCTGTCCACTCCTCCTAAATCAAACGAGTATAATCACAGCAGGGTCAGAGGTCACGGTTCACAGCATGACACCAACAGGTACGAGCACCTCCCCCAGGGAGGCTGCACTGAACACACACACACACACACACACACACACAGTCAGTGATGGTTTAGGGTTTTGTAATTGTTGCTATGACGAATGATGTAAATCAGCTTGGACAGATCCCCTGCAGCAACACACAAATGCTTCTTTGAGCCGATCTCACAATGACACATGTGGTGACGAGTGTGTGTGTGTGTGTGTGTGTGTGTGTGTGTGTGTGTGTGTGCAGCAGAGTTTCAAATATCAGAATTGGACTGTCAGTTAATGTTTTTACATATGTCTCATAGTGACCTGCTTTCCAAATAACGGCTGCATGTGTGTGTGTGTGAGGAGGAGAGATAACACTGTTGACTCTGTGCTGTCATAGCTTTCATGTGTGTGTGTTTTTACAGACTTCCCATCCAACATGAGGTCAGTGTGTTATTGTTGGATTTATTCTACATAAGTGTCCAAAGTCCCAGCAGGACAAAATCTGGACAAAAGTTAAATCTACTGTGAACCAACACAGACCTCCATCCCTGAAACAGGAAATCGTTTTCATAATTACAAATACGTGAGAGCTCAGGGACACAGATGCTGGGGACCGAAGACATGAAACACACATCTACGTCTCTAGATGTAGTTTCTAACTGAAGTTATTTTCCTTCATACACATTTTATTGCATGACAGATTTAAAAACTTAAAGTTACTCGCTGCTGCTCTACTCATTTTGGCACAAGAACATGAGAGAATGTCCTGGTCTCACTGGATTTGGTTGTGTGTCCATCTCCAGAACATTCGTTAAGTTCCTGGTAGTTCAATGGTTAGAGACGCTAGAGGCAACAATAGACAAAAACAGACGATGTGGGATCCCAGCCTCCACCAGGTGTGTCCCTGAGACACTCAACGCTAGCTCCCCCCAGAAATTATTTTTGTTAATAATTACAAACTAGGAATCTGTGGTTTGTGTTCAGTTGGTGGAAACAGGCCGATGACAGTTTGTCGAAAGCTCTTGGATTTAGCACGATGGAGGCAGCACCATGCTTCATCCCTGAAGTGACATAAAGGTGCAACAAAGACCTGAAGCCAAGACGACGCTGGAGTGACTATTTCTGTGGAAACTTGAAGATTTGACGGAGTTTATCAGGAAGACTGGGATAAACTGGGATCAATGTGGTTGAAGCCAGTCACAGCTAAAAGTACAATGAAACGTAGGCTAAAAAAACAGAAGACGTCCCTCCACCTCGGACTTTGTCTGTTTACTTTTGGCCGTGAAGTGCACACGTCCACACGGGACCTGTGGCCTGTCCATCTGACACGCACCGTCGTGGGCAGGTTAAAGGCTAATAGCAGGATGAGGGTTGGTCTGTCAGGAATCCTGCTCTGGTCAGACCCCAGGTCAGCGGTTTGTGTGTCTGTGTGGACATGTCTTTATCGTCTTCTGAGGACATGTTGTGTTTCAGTACCAGTTGTTGTGAGGACATTTTGGCTGGTCCACACGACTTCAGACGGCGTCTTGAGGGTCAAGACTGTGTTTGAGGGGTCGACTTAGAATCAGCTTTTGCTTAGGGATTCAGTTGTCATGGTTACGGTTATGGATTGTATGATGTCCAGTATACAGGTACAAATGTG
Organism: Channa striata; assembly: GCA_033026295.1. NCBI lineage: Eukaryota > Metazoa > Chordata > Actinopteri > Anabantiformes > Channidae > Channa > Channa striata. Next base: position 796,424 of record CM065168.1, read on the forward strand.
TGTGTGTATGGAATTAACTGTACGTAGTGACGTACACACACTGTAGAATCTGTGACAGACACTAAATGTGACATGCCCAGGTTTTGTAAATTAAAGCCTGAGAGTTCGTTACTGTGTGTGTGTGTGTGTGTGTGTGTGTGTGTGTGTGTGTGTGTGTGTGTGTGTGTGTGAAGCTCCCGTCTGAGTATCTGCTGTATTAAACAGTAACAGCCTCGGTGCTGTTGATCCTCCGGGTACAAACACAGCAAGAGAAGCTTTTTTTACCCGATACCTGGAGTTTACTGCTTCATTTTGCTGCCATAAGAACCACCAAGCAGCTACTGTTAGCAGGAACAGATGTGCGTGCGTGTGTGTGTGTGTGAGCTGACAGTGGTTTTTCAGAGGTCTTCCTGAGGCCAAGCAGTGATTATCACTGCAGAATCACGTTCCTTTGTCCTCCCCTCCATCCTCCACCCTCCCAGGTTTGGGGGTCACAGTCACGGGGACAGTGCGTCTTCCTCCAGCTGCTCGTGATCCTTCTTCCTGATGTCACTAGAATTAGCACGTCTCTCACTAGGACCTCGTTGCTCGGCCTGTACAGTCCTGCAGGATCTTTTAATTCCCGGTCCCAAATCTTTGATGTATTCTAATGAGGTCAGTCGCCCGGGTCAACAAGGTCGGTGTCAGGTAATGCTACTATACAATTATTGATCTGGATCCTCTGTATATTTATATGATCGGATTCAGATCCAGAAATGTTGCCACCGTCTTTGAGCCTGAGCTCCTTAAAAAACGGACTGAGGTTTTCACACCGTCTGTGAAGGCTCCAAAAAGGGTTTATTCAGGTTTTGGAGCAGCACATGCTGCCATCCGGACATATCAGACCCTGTTAATCCAACAACACAATGAGAAACCTCATTCCACTATGAGTCCAGAGTCCAGGTGCTGAAGAACTGTGACGGGCTGAGACGATGAGAGAATCCAACTCTAAAGTTCTGGGCTGAAAAGTCAAACAATGACCTTAAAGAAGCTGTAAAGCTGTGCAGCATCTGGAGACGCCGTTCCACCTCCACACGGGTGGATGTTCATTCATTCATTGACTGAAGCTGCTGTAGTTTAAAGCTGCCAACATGAACTTAAAGGGAAGGTTTGTTTGGAACCAACTTGAGCTGGAATCAGTTGGAAAACCCACTGAATGACTTCAAGCTGGAAACCGAACTAATCACACACAGATCTGAGCCGGATATGTTTCCTGGCGAAGTCTGTAAGAAGCAGCTCAGCTGATATTTATAAATCAGACCATTTCACGGTGACATTTAATCTGATCTCAACGTGCTTTATTACGTTCACGTCCTTCACCCTCCGTTGTATTTCTTACGGCCTGACGACCGTCTTCCTGTCTCTTCGACCTCCTCACTTAGTCGTGAAGAACAACACACTCACTGCTTCACTGCTTCCATTCATCCATTCAATCACTGGACAAACATTTCACTAACTAGCCCACAATGAAACCAGTCTCCATGAACTCATCGCTGCTGGATAGGAAACTGTTGCTGGATTTACTGGCGTTGTCAGTTGCCAGGAGGGAAACGAGCATTTTAACGCGAGCGAGCCGATAACCTCAGTGGTAATTTGTGTGTGTGTGTGTGTGTGTGTGTGTGCTCCACTGATGAATTGGAGCCTCGTTGTTTTTAATAAAAGTGAAATTGTTATGGAGTAAAGTCTGTCATGTTAATTTGTGTGTGAAAGTGAAATTTGTTGAACTTTCACATATAAAACTGATTTCTGAACATTCTGGAACCCTCTTATTCTGATCCATCATCGTTCTGGCTCTGCACTCGGCTCATTACATTTGAAATAAAACACTGTGTCCTGTGTAGGCAGACAACTCAGCTGAAGAGGGTGTTGCTGTCCAACCTGTGGCCTGTCCATCACCTGGGCCTGATCAGGTGTGTCAGAGCAGGAAATCACTCCGAACAGGTCAAAAACCCTCTGGTCCGCGTCCTACAGTTCTAGTGCTGCTTCAATTACCACAACTTGGCAGAATTCTCGTGAAATCACTGCAGGGGAGCAGTCGAGGCGTCCTAACGCGTTAGGAGGTGCAAAGAGATGTAGTGCAGAGAGACACGGGAGACGTTTCCCTGCACATCAGCGAGCACTGCTCACAGTGTCCAGCAGATCCCTCTGAACGCCGCATCGAGGATACGTCACCCCACCATCCTCATCACAGAGGCTGAAAGCGACGTCCTCTGACTTCCCTGCCCCAAACCTTTCACTGGCTGTGTCACAACAACAGAGAAGCTTTCAGCTGCGATTTACGACAGTTTTGACTCTGTTCTTCTTTTCTTCTGCTCCGCCGAGCACAAACATCCTCCAAAACTCCAAAAGTACGAGAACAAATAATTTTGAAAAAACTGGGTTCACTGTGAACTGTCAGTGTAAAAGCTGAGCACAAAGCCGTGACGAATGACGCGCGTGATTAATGCTGCTGTTTAAATGGGGCACAAACATTTAAATTGGGCATAAAGTGTTTGAATAGTTGGAGGCAAATAAAAAGACGACAGTGGACAGAAAAATGTAAGTTGTCCTGTCGTTTGTCTGTTGAGTGGTGGGCGTGGAGTGTAAGCCCAGAAGAATAAATCAACCGAGCTTCTAGCAACGACTGTTTTGTCTCTGCTCTTTAAAAACTACTTGATGGTTCCTGTTGTTGAAACGTTCAGGTTTCAAACGGTGACGTTAGCGTAGACCATCGTGTTTCTGTGTAACGACCACATTCAATACGCTGCGAGTTTGGTAATAATTCCTAACGATCTACGTACCACCAGAAAGTTCAACTGCCTCATAAAACAGTAAAACATATTAGAATGAAGATGTTTTTATGGGTGAGGCAAGGAAGCAAATCCCACATTGTTAACAAGGAAGAACAAGGACAGTTGTGACCCAACGTGCAGCATGTTTCTTACCCGAGTGTAGGAGCTGCAGCCGTGGGCCGGTCCGGTCCCAGGCGTCGGTGCGTGAAGCCTGCAGCCACAGCAGAGCGAGGAGACACGCCACCGCCCGGCTCCTCCTGACTCCTCCGTCCGACTGTGGGGCCGCAGTTAAAGCCAGCGTCATCGCTGATGTGCAGAGACAGATGGAAGAAGGTCGGTCCAACCGGTCACATCACACTCGGGCCTTCAACTGGGAAGGTGAGAAAGATGACAGGTGAGAAAGATCACCACGAGGGGGGGGGGGTGATACAGGCTTTTTCATTTTTTACTTCAAGTAAAGAGCAATAAAAAAAGGACAATAAATTAATGTCTTCTAACATTTTGAAAAGCTACAAGCACGAGCCAGCAGTAGTCCATCCCCAGGACTGATGGTGGACACGCTCTCAGATCTCATGGCTCTTAAACTACTTTATACTAACTACACAAACTGTTCACATGAAAATGAGAAATTACCTTCACTACAGTGGCACACATGAAAGAGGGGGAATGTGAGGTTATAGCTCCTAAAGGTCCAGTGAATGTTGTTTTATGGCTGTGACTTTAATTTGCCTCAATGTCACAGGCACGTACTTAGGATTCATCCTCATGGAACCATAAACGCTGGTCCAACGTGTCACGAGGAACCAGCCAATGGTTCTAGATATTTCCTATAAATAGACATAACACACGTCTCATAAGAGGCCGTCAGACAGTTAGACAGACCTGCTGTCAAGTCCAATGAACAAAGTCAACCGTAGGGACAAGCAGTTTCCACGAGGAATCTGGTCCAGGCTTGGACCAAAGTGGCTGCTTAGTTCCACTGGCCCAGGACCCAGAGGCCTCGTGTCTAAATCATTCTTCAATGCAAGAGGACGATCGTGTGCACAGAGAGACCAGAACTCAGAGACGGGCTGCAACGTGAGCTTTGTATTTTCTCTGTGTGCACACATGTAAATGAAGTCACAGCTCACTTTAGATCTACTGAAAATCACGGAGAACATGATCGATTTATTGAATTAGTTTAAATAAGTTTAGTAGATTATATTAAATCACTTATTTTCCAAAACAAGATGATAAATCCTTAATGAAATTCCCATTTTGGCTGAATGGTCCTTCACACCCAGTCTAATCCAATCACTGAGCTTTAAAGAAACAAACAACTATTTGTGCTTGTGCATCATTCCCTCCGTGTCCTTAGCAAGTCGGCGGAAACCCGAGCAAATCTCTGGGACACGGGGGGCTGGTTGGCCGGCGTTAAGAGTTCAGTTTGAGGCGTACCTGCTGAAAGGGGACGGACAGGCTCTCACCGGGGGAATTTTACATCGCCAGGCTTTACATATCAGCAACAAATTGGAGTTCATTGTAAACAGTCGGTGATGGAGAAAAGCTCCATTTTTCCAGTCTTGACACTGAGAATCTATTTCGGGTGGGGCGGCAGAACAGAGGTGCGATGCCAGGTGCACAGACGCAGTTCCAAGAGGAATTAACACCATCTAGTCCGCAGGTTTTAAAGAGCCGCCTGCCGAGACAGGAAACAGTCAGGGAGGTCTGACTAACCTCAACCTGACCCCCAACACACTGACACTTGTTGGACATCTCCACATGTAACACCAGGCTTTGTTCTAGCCCACCAGTCTACCTGGAGCCTGCCCCCCCCACAAGGCTGTTTTCATCATCATCATTCATGATCACAGCCTTTAAAGTCTTCGACCTTTTGTCCACCAAAGGACAGGCCTGGGATGAAACGATCCCCCGTCACGTTCGGCTGATCACAGGCTTTCCTCTGTAAGGATTCGCATCAGCCCAGACACGATTCAACACACCTCAGCGGGTCGTGTTCGCTCCCACAGTGACATGGTAGGTGGTTTTTGCACAGCGTGGTTTCTGTAGCGATGAGGCAATAAAGACAAAAATTAACACGGGTAACGCAAACGACAAGGTGCGACCAAGAAAAGAGGAGGAAGGAAAGAATGTCTGACAGGTATGTGCAGTGAAGAGCGAACAGGGCGTAACAACTCCTCAACCGCAGGAAATGGGTCACTGCAGGGTTGAAGGACCAGGGTTCTGTCTTTTGGTATTACAGCTCCGACCGGCACATGCAGGAGTACAAACGATTAATAAAGTGACTGACGGCTGCAGCCTAGTAAAACACAACTTCACAAACATCACGTTGTTCAAGGCTCGACTCGAGGAAACCGTCCTGTCAACACGGAGACAGGCGAGGAACAAACGCTCTCTTCCTCTTTACTCGTCTCACAAATGTGAGTGTCCACGTTCATCCTGTATGTGTGTTCATTAGCCCGAGGAAACATGCGTTTTAAAATAAATCCCTGACGGAAGCTCATCTGTATTTCCTCTGTTTGGCTGTGATTTAAACACACACACACACACACACACTCTGTTTCACACCAACACAATGTGGTAAAGGTGACAGGAAGAGGTCATGTCAAACTTCTGGGGACTAAAAATAGTGTTTGTCCTTTTGGTTCTGGTTCAGGTCGACAGCAGTTTGATTGTTTCATACGTGCAGCACTGTACCACTGTAAACTACACGACGCACACGTCCGATTGGCTGCAGCGATCGGCATCAGCCTCGAAGGGGGAGACGACCCTGCCGAGGAGCTACTGAGCCTGACTGATCCACTTCTTCACAGAACAATTACTGGTTCTGTTCATGAGACAAACCCTCCTGAGCTCCAGAATCAGCTGCTCCTGCAGCTGCGGACAAGCCGGTGTCCACCCAGCGTCACTCTGCACGTCCTGCAGATGCAGAGAGGTGATGACATTGTTGAGGAAAACCGTTCCCAGGCTTATCAGCTCCACCCATCTTCACTTTGCATCCTGTTGCACCACGATGTGGTGGTAAACAATGAGTGTGACAAGCTGTGTCACATCCAGGTTTCCAGGCACATCTGCACACGTTAAAACATCAAGAGGAACGAGAAGATCAGATGTTTCAGGTTCCATCTGTTGATTGTGATGCAGAGAAAGTTAGAAACGCACAAAGCTGCATCACAGTGACCTTCTAACCTACATTCGGCCTTCAGAAGCTCCTGAAATAGTTTGTGTCTGCTCTGAAATGCCAACTCTTTGTGTGGAGCTTCCGATGTTAGTAGAAGGAGACGTTTGTTTAAATGAACAGCGAATAAAATGGCTAAAAATATTTTTCTAAATATGGAAACTTTTCTTATGCTTCAGAAGAAAAACAAACCTTTTTTGGGCAAACATATGCCGCTGCTTTTATTCTGATCTGCTTTTATCTGCATTTGTTGACTTTTAGTATCACAGCTCAACTTTCTTTGGTGACGTGATTAGAAGCTTTAGTGCACGTAGGAATTTGTTGAAATTGAGGAAAAAACAGACTTAAAGCTGAACAGGCTTTGTCACAAGCTCTGCTTTTAATCTTCTCAAAAATATGGTGGATCATCATCGTGTTCATTTCTCTTTCTGAGCAACAGCGTGAATGGAGGTTGTACGCAGACAGAACCGTTCACACACACAGACAGTAAACCAAACACGCACGGCTTTGGACTGTGGGAGAAAACCCACGGGACCACGGGGGGAGAACACGCAAACTCCACACAGTTGGGAGGCGGATTTGAACCGATGACCTGCACACTCCTCAACCATTAACTCCTGATATCGCGACAATCTTTGACATGTGTGCAATTCGATGTTTGTATTTACAGCCACAATCAACTACAGGCTGTGAGTGTTTTCGCTTCCAACCCTGGATCCTGGGGCCCAGAATAAAGCGGAGAGTGAGACGAGCGGATCCACTGTGACTCAGAAACAAACACATCTGTGCAGCTGCACATTTCTGATCATCTGTAGAAGTGTAATAGGAGCAGATGTGCGATGGGAGGCTCCGGCTACTCCTCTTACTGAATCGGCGTTCGTACTTTTGACCTGCTGAATACTTCAAATGCTTCGTGCGGCCTCCGTCTCCCTGGAGCGCCACAGAGAATAAAAGCCGGTGTTTCTCGCTCCTGGTCGAGGGATTAAGCGGTTTTATTGTGTTTACAGGAGGACGAGGTGAAAATGTGACGGGCCACTTGAGGGGGGAAAAAAATCTCCTTTTAACTGAGCTGACGATTTATCATCTGAGTGGAAAACACAGAAGCCTGATTCATTTACTCCCTGATATTCTGTTTTTATTTATAGCTGCACATTTTAGTTTCCCTTCATCCTCCTCCTCCTCCTCCTCCTCCTCCTCGCAGCTTTACATTTCCCTCCTTCAGTCCGTCTTATCAGGCAGTATATTCAGTGTCCAACAGCCAGAGGAGGTGACAGCTTTACAGCGTCTCTTGGCCAGGCCTCTAATCCTCAGTGTGATTTAATAACCCTCTTGTCTTCATCCGTCCCTCCCCGCTGATCCCTCCTGTCATCTCATTGCTTTAACATTTAGTCAAGGTAAGATCGCTTCGGTTTCTTAAATCCTGTCCACCTCTAGGGACCTCTCCTTCAAACCCATAATCTAATCACCTCATTCTTTCTCCTCCTCAGTTAAACTTCTTGACTCCACCATGGTGAAGGTCTCATAGCTGAAAACATTTAATGGATCAACTTTGATTTAGTGGAGACGATTTAAGGCCTGCGCTAGTCCACAGCTCGCTGTGTGTTTGCAAAGAGCGAGACAAAACCCTGACCACCCCGAACCTTTCATGTCTTCACAACAGAGACATTTTGAAGCCACAAACGTTGGTCTTTGACGCTTTGCAAATGAGCCCAATAAAAATGCTAAACCCAGGCCAGCACTTTCCTAATCAGCTCTGTTACAGCGCACAAAACGCCAGAGACCTGAGAAGAGCACAAATATAGAGGATGGAAACAACTCATCAGCAGGAAGAGCCAGAAGTGATGAAGTACGAGTTTCCTGGAGGAAGAACCTGCTCACGATCCAAACCACGCGAGGTCATCGGTGGACGGGGGTCGTGGTTCGGTTTACATCAAACACAGATGAATTGGCATTAGACTGCACACACGCCCAGCTCCACGAGACCCCCGTCAGATTCTAGGTTCGACCTGCTGCTCCTTTTTCTAACCTCGGTGTGGATCACTGCCTCTTCTATTACCACAGTGTGTGTCTCTGTTGGCCTGCAGGGCTGGAACGTAAGTTCCTGCGCTGCCAGTGAGTCGGTTCAATTTTCCACTGAAGGCACCTGTTTATTCCATCGGTATCTGCGTCTGATTCTGCTCTTTTCAGCCTCTTTCCACCAGTCGGTACAAGAATATTGTAGCTCTGACTTCATTCATTGGTAAAGATCACGTTTTCTTAACACATCAGAGGCAAACATGTTGCACGGGTCGTACAAACGTCCCGTTGCGCAGTGATAACACGTTGGACATTTTCTGGAGGAGGAATACACTTACTCTTGGTCTGTGCACAAAACCAGAGCATCAACTCAAAGTGATTCAGAGTGTTTCATGCAAATCTTCATTCACTTTGTGCTGAAGTGGAAACAATCCCATGAAAACACAGATGTTTCCCTGAAGGGGCTGTATGGAAATCAGGACTATTGTAGCTTTACCTCTGTATGAACACATCTTCTTAAATGCGTGCCTCACATTTGTGCATATCTGTTCTGTCTCATCTGCGTATGTCTTTTATTTTACAAACTACACGACTAAATGTGGACAGTAACAGCTCCAGGCCGTCTGCAACAAAACGTGTGTATTATGATCAGACGAACCTGTGCTGAAGGTTTTCTGGCAATAATGTCCGAGACAGTGACAGATCGTGATTCAGGTTACAATAACAAGATTATGATGGTTAAAAGACACCAGGCTTGAACAAACGAGTGGAGGCGTCCAGGGACTGGACAGAGGCCGATTATGACCTCAGTGACGGGGTCGCAGTCTTGGGTTCATAGAGACAATCATCAAGTCTCGGTGGGAAAAAGAGCCACATTTCTGCACACGTCCAAAAACCAAGTGAAACTCTGACACAGGCCCCAGGTCAGTGGGCCGCTAAAACGTCCTCAGATTAAAGTCAAGGTTATTTGTGTTTGTGTTTTTTGAGAATTATTACCACTTTTTATTCCCATCCAATCATCTGTAAAGAGATTTATAAAGACAGTTTGGATTTAATTTCTAAGAACCAAACTGAATTAGCTGAAAAACAGCCCATTGTAGTAACATGTTCAACCACAAACCCAGCGAGAAGTCCAGAAAATCCCCAATGAAGACCAGATGAAATCCGTGTGTCTGCCTGGCCAACGCACACGTTTGAGCTGGTGGTTACACAACGAAGCTTCACACACAAACCGGCTTTGTGTCGCTGCTGTGACACGGACGTCGTGCAAACGGAATAACGTGATCCCACAGTGGTTCTTTGTTTGCCTCAGACCAGAAGGAGGCAGGATTCACTCAGATACTCAGTTCTGTCACGTCTGAGTCAACGAACAGGAATAAGTATCACTGAGGATCGGACTGCAGGAACTCACTGACTGCAAACAGTCGTGGTGGTACTTCGTTAGAAAAGACCCAGTGGATTGTTCAGTGCAATCTTAAGGATTTTTAAGATTGTAAACATAAAATTAAAGCACATTAAACAATGTTAGACTCAATTTCCTCAATTCCAATAAACCACAAGCTCTTTTCAGAGTAAGTCAGAATGACATAGTTTGTTTCGTTCCAGTGCTTCATTCCACAGCTAAACTCTGGAAAATGTCTCTGACGCTCAAAAACATTTGATTTCTCCTTCTTCACGTGTGGTGGAAGAAAAAAACTTTGACTTTGCTCAACAAAGCTCCTTCCACGATGAGATGATCCCTTTGTTTCACTCCGACTTGATACTGGCTTTGTTAGAAAAGGTCCAGATTGTTCCCAGAGCTCCTCAGGGTTACAGAGGTTGATCCTCTGATATGACTTCAGACTCATGTCAGAGTTTCCACAGGAAAACGAAACCTGGACGGAGACTTCTGAACAAAACAGGGGCCTCTTATCAAACACTGGACATAAAAAAATGAACGGTAATAACAACAATAAAACCAGTTCAATAATCATCAGCATAAAGTTCAAAGTGAAAGCTCGAACTAATAAAAGGAGAAAGAGTCAGATAAAAATGAGTTCAATAATTGTAACTCGTCCGACTTCAGGAATCAGGTTTGCACGTGCATGTCTGAACAGATTCATTCTAATTAGTTCATTTCTAATTAGTGGAGGAAATCTGAAGAGCGTCCATCGTGTTCAGGAGACCAGGACAGACGTCCAGAAAGCAACCGACCGGCATCTGTCTCCGTTCCTGGGGAGGCCGACAGCCCGTCTGAATAAATCGTGTGTAGATTTTTCAAATGTGCGTGTTAGTTTTGGAAAGTAGAAGCTGCTGTTTCACATGTGTTACCGCCGTTTGTCTGAAGGGGAAGTGGACAAAGCAACTTTTAGTGGATGTTAGGAAAAGTCCAAAGAGTCGGCACAAATCAGCACAGGAACACGTGATGTGAAAGCCTACGTCCTGGTCCTATCGGCTTTGCGCGTGCGAACAGTAAAAAGCCTGTGTGTGTGTGTGGGGGGGGGGGGGGTTGTCATCCTGTGGGAAGCTCCCTTTGGTTGGAAAGCGGCTCTTGCCCTGATAGTGGACTGGCTCCCTCAGTGTCCTAAACCAGCCTCAGTCTTGACCTTAACTCGACCTTTCACTAGTCCACAGACTGCTGAGCTACAACAACACTGTCCAGCTCCATTGTTCTTTCCAGAGGAAAGAAAAGCACCTGACATGGACAGAAAACTCTGCTGAGAGGAAAGAATTCCCTGGTTTCAGTTTGCGCTCAAAGATCTTGTGGTGGAGCCGCACCCAAGACAAGTGTCTGTTTTTCCAAAAGGACGACCGGAGACAAACAAACAGGATTGTGGGAACCGAGTTGCGCTCAAGGAATTCTGGGAGGGGGAACTATTCTTTCTACTCCCTCTGTGGTTCTCCTGCTCTGTCCCTCAAGAGACACGAGGAAATATCGTGTCTCTGGTGGTTTGTGGGAAGAGGAAAAGAGGTGATGTCATCCACTTCCAGATGGCAGCACGGAAAAAGACAAGAGGCCTCTCGAAGTCCCACAACCTTCAGAGCGTGACTCCACCCTCAGTAATCCCGCGTGCTGTACGGCCGGTGCTCACTGGCCAAACGTTTGAGCGTGAAGGACCCGAACCTGATGAGTTCGACGCACAGGTGCAGCGTGGAGAGCGGGTTCTGTTCTTCTTCTCCTTTCATCAACACATGAATGACGCCGAGTCCTGGGAACCGTTGCTTGTTGTTAAGAAAGAAGGAGCAAGTTAATTAGGCTGCACACAGGGGGACGGGGGGGTGGGGGAGGGGGGGTCCTTTTCATCATTCAGCTGATATCTTTGTTTATGTGCTGAATCTGAAAGTTAGGATAAATATGAAAGAAGGTAAAAGTTCCTGTGACAGACAGTGGCTGCGTGGCCTTTGTCTCGGCCCCTGCCTTTGAGCATTGTAACCATGGCAACCTCCATCAGATCACAGTTTTTCGTTGTACACGCTGCGTGTAGAATGACAAAGCTCTTCACATTGAATTTGGACGTAATCGTTCGTCTTCCTCGTGTCTCCTTTGTAGCTAACACTAGCGCGTGAGCAGCGGCAGCAGGAACTAAGGTCACTGCCGTCGTCCCTGCTGTGAGCTCAACACTAACCCGCCGCGACTTCCATCTTTCTGTTTACGTTGTGCAAATGTGGAAAGGAAAATACTTCTTTCCTCCTGGGGGTGATCTTCATCTTCCGAAATGAACAGACAAGTGCGCAAGCATGTGACCAATGACAGGCACCGTCAATGTGCACACTTTGGTGAAACGTGAGAATATCTGCAGCTTCATAGTTTCAGAAAGAATCGGACCCCCTTTGTCCATTTTAAACCTGTTACCTGTTCACGCAGCTGCTTTCTTTCCCGCTTATTGGATCACAATCGTTTCAAATCATACTGGGTTGACCCTCCAACATCTGCAAGTCATTAACGATGAAAAAGCTGTACACCCCAAATATTCATTACGGGTTTATTATTAGACCAATCCATCCTTCTCGGATTTTGCAGAATGTCTGGGGATTGTTGTGGCCTAATTTGGTAATATTTTTTGACTGTTGCCCGTTTCATTTTTTTGCAAAATAATTGCAAGATTAATTTCCAGCAGTATTTTGTGTGGACGTCTAACCTCTCCTGGACGTTTTGCAGGGTGGTTATTAGCACACGTAGACCTGCCGTTGGCCTTTGTGCTCGTCTTACATAAAGCAGCACCACGCGGAGTCAACAGGCTCCCATCAGCTGCGAGGTGTTCAGGGACAGCACAAAGTGTAGGACACTTTGCTGAAAAAGTTTGATGATTCACAAGCATTTGTTAAATTTGTGGTAATTGTTGCAATTGTGTAGAAGCTCGTGGAGACAGAATCTGGGACTTTAAACCCTTGATAGACGCAGCTCATCACTAGTCGTTTCAGACTGTAAACCTGTGGAATTTCTCACCTTTCAGCTGCACAAGGGGAACATTACGGCGGAATCTTGACATTCAGCTGAACGTCAGGATCAGTAGCGACATACATGTGCAATAACACACAAGTCACAAGCCACTGTAAGTCTTCATTTCTGAAATTCCAATCAGTCTGAGGGGAGCAGTAAAGGCTGGTATGCAGCGAAGGTAAGAAGAAATAACATTTGAATTTATAACGTCTGCACAGCGACACAAAAATATGACGCGTCTCACAGGAGTCCGGAGGATTCATCCTCTGGGAAACACGAGCGTTAATTCTTTGTGCCTTTTCATCTGGGACACGTAAAGACGTTTTGCTCTGGATAAAAACACTATTTTAAATTAATCACACACACACACACACACACACACACACACACACACACACACACAGCCTTTAGACGGACACAGCGGCTCAGACGGAGCGTAGCCCCCCTCATTAGCCGTCTTAGCGAGCAGTGAAAGGAGCGTCTATTCACTGGTTGTGGCGGGAACACTGGGAGCATCCGTGCAAAAAAACCAGCACAGCCACACAGCAGCAGACCCTCCCACCGACAAAGAGCTGAATGTGTGTGAAGCCGACATTTCAAGCCTCGTACCCCTCGCTTTTCTCCACCTGTTCCTCATCCTCATCTTCATCCCCCTCCCGCCTGTCGCACACTCTGTCCTACAAAGAGAAGCTGCCTACATTCACTCCGACCACGAGCCGCACAGAAAAGCCAAGCAGGAAAAGTAGATGAAGCTGGGGCAGGATTCACTGTCACAGGAAATGACTCTGTAAGATTCTTCCAAATGACTAAATGTGAAGACACGGTAACGTTCATACTTATTAGTTAATAACGTTTCTCTTTGCTCCTTCAGGAGATGGAGGACGGATCGGATTTCTGTTCACTCACACACACGACAGATTTGCTGTTTGCTGCCGCGTATTTTTAATAGTTGGACAAAGCTGAAGTTCCTAGATGACTGTAATGGCTCAGAATCAATGATATTTCATATTTGTGCCGGTGTGCACGGGTGGATGTTGCTTTAAACAATGGTTTCTATTGGGGGAAGTGGATACACATCATTGTGTTACGGGACGACGCGGCCCCGAATGTTCTTTTTTAAGGAACGTGCCAGGTCTACGATGAAACCAAGACGCAGACTGGAACGTTCTGCTGCAGCCAAAGTATCTCCACCAGAGGAGACTTTATTAACGTTAACGGGTTCTGGTTGCAGACAGTTTTCGGATCAGTGCGCTGCATCACAACTTGTGCAGTGCTAACAGCTTACTGTGTGAAACCCTCAGTGTGATCCAGCACAGACGATGCGTTCGCATCACAGTGTTAGAGTTCTGACACACCCCAGTGACCCACAGCAAATATCCACGGCTCATAAATAAAGAGCACATTCAAACAGAATTAGGCCATGACTGAACTATGAACATGAGTCACGTGTTCTCTCAAAACACTTCATTTAAAGTGGTGCCGGGTTTTGGGTAGAGTCCAATGAAACCTTCCCATGCAGGTTGGGAGACAGAGCAGAGACAAGGAACAGAGACAGAGCAGGAACGTCCACTTCACCGTGTGCGACGCCATGTTTGTGTGTCTGCTCTGAATCTCTGCTGCAGCGATAAGGAATCAGAGGAGGACAGATCATCCTCCCACTGCCTCCGCATCTGCCATCACTCCAACGCTGATCCCAGCCACTACCAGCTGCACCCTGCACTCCTCCACACACACACACACACACACACATCACGCTCTTTATTTCTTTCTGTTCATGCTGACATGATTTTAAAAGCTTCTCAACATCAGTGGAGCTCAATGGCACAGACAAATAAGCAGAAAATATGTATTTAATAGAGATATCTAAAACAATCGGAGAAGCTGGAGTTTGTCTTTCACCGCAAAAACATAGAATCTCCTATCATTAAAACATTTACTTTTATTCTATTTTATCCAAACTTACCATTTGAAGAAGAGTTACTAAGTGTGTAAAATGTAGAGACGTTTCAGAAACGCTGGGACAGAAATAATAATGATATTAATGTGAATGAGGATGATGATGAAAAGGAAATATGACAAACATAAAGCTTTTCAGATGTGCTGTCAATGTGTTTCTGTCCACATGACGATTTGGACTTCAATCTAAAACCAAAGACTTCCTGTTCCCTGAGACAAACGTTATGTGCTTCCTGCTCCTCAGGTCAGAGCTGTAGAATCGAACGTCCGGCACCTGAACAACGCAGAGGCTGCAGACGTCGTCACACTTTTTTACCACAGCTGTGGCGAGAACATGCTGCTATTTTCCAGCAAACATTGTCCCAGTTTGGAGCTGTGGATTCCAGTTAAATTCAGCTTTGTGGTCTCCTCCCTTTGATCAAATAACGTATTCACACACTGTGGAGTGTGTGCGCTCTTAACAGGGTGTGTGTGTGTGTGTGTGTTTGTGCGGTCCACAACACAACGCGTGTTGTGGACCGCCTGGACTATGGTCAGTCAGGAAAACACTAACGCTGCCAATTCTGTTGGTTCCTTAAAGATTATTAAGATACAACAAAGCAGGAAGCTAAAGAGTGTTGAAGCTAACACCGTCACGACCATCAGGGCTGATCTGGTGACGCGTGTGCGAGAGAATTCACAGAAAAACAGAGATGAGCAGAATGTGAATCTGCTTAAAGTGCAGCCGAACAAACTCCGTGAACCTGGTCGACTTCAACCGGCACCGTACAACATGTCCCCTCATTTCTCTCATGGACACCGCTCGATGAATTGCTCATTAAGTATTTGAGCCTGGGACTTTTCCTGCTCGAACCTTTACATCACGTGCAGCACAACAACAGAAAAAATGTAAAAAGTCAGTTCAAGTTACTGAGCTGTGGACACACACAGATCAATAAACGTGCTTTTGCAGGTTAGAAGAACTTTCTAAACTGCATAAAGAATCAAACTAAACCCAAATACTTCCTGTGGTTCCCTGCGACGATGGTCAGTCGCTCTGCTAACACACGTTATTTCAAACACAACATGAGGAGGCACAGAAAGGAATAATCTGCACTAAATATTCACGAGTAGTTACAAACGCATTAGTTATTCCAAGGAGTATTGGATTTATCTGTAGTGGCTCAATGTCCCATCAGCGGGTCCTCGTCCACCCTGTCTCTGTTTCAATCTGAGCCACAGCTGCACCCTGAGGTGCTGGGTGTGTGTGTGTGTGTGTGTGTGTGTGTGTGTGTGTGTGTGTGTGTGTGTGTGTGTGTGTGTGTGTGTGGGGACAAATCGTCAATCTGAAGAATGTGGTTTAAGCTCAGCAAATTAGGATCTGATAAATCAGGGTTAAAGAACGTCTCCAGGAAATGAATGTACGTCAATACAATGTCCTCTGAAGTGTGTGTGTGTAATATGCAGAGATTACAATGACTTTAAGGACAGTATGTGAAGTGTAACGCAAATTATTGTAAAGAAAAGTCGCTGTGTGTTTGAGAAAAATTCCATTTGTTTCTGGAGCTCGTTAGGGGACAATGGGGTGTGATTGTGTGAGGGCCGGCATGTGTGTTTTAGTGTAAAACTAGTCGAAGAGTTGTGTAACACACACACACACACACACTGGATTGTCCCGGAAAAAAAGTACAACACCACAGTGACATAAAACACGCAGAGCCACCACCCAAACCCTGACGCACTCTGTTCAGTGTTTCGTGTTTCCATTTCCCCAACAGACACAGACTGCAGTTTGATTCTTTGGAAAAGGCAGAAACGAGCTTATCATCATTCGATAAGTGCAGTCCTGCAGACATGGAAGCATTAACCTTGTCAAGTTCCTGGTAGTTATTCACGTTTAAAGGTGTGAAAGGTCTAAGTGATGGAAAAAAAAGCCATTACATCATTCACACGGTGGTTCCGTTAACGGTCGTCAGTCACAAAAGTCCCGAGCTGTTCCTTAAACTACACGGACAGAAGCTCCGTGCACGCGGCCTTTAAAGCTGGTTCTAATAAAAAGCTGCTGGACCAAATCCCTCCACCCCAGCTCAGGAGAAGTTAAAGCGTGAAATTCACCTTTCATAAAACAAAACGCTGTAACTTTCAAAGTTTGAGAATCGCTGTAGCCCAGTGCCCCTGCTAGAGATTCATTTGACACTGATTTTTAGACAGAAAACATACGCAGAAACGTATGTACAGATGAAAGTTTGGATTAAACACAACAGCAGGACACATTCAGAATCTGAAGCAAGAAAAAATGTTACAGTGAAATAATGAAAATTGGTGCAAAAAAGGGCAGAAGTTTCCCTCTTTAGAAAGTAATTTAAAATGACGCTGATGAAACAAAAATTGAAACTAAACGTTCATACTAAAAGTTGCAAACTTTTCACTCACGTCACGTATTTTTAAAAAAATGTTTCAGACGAGACCAGTTTGAAAAATGCCTTTGGGACAGTTATCTGTCCCTGAAATGGCCTTTTCCGTGTCCGTCATTACACTTGGTGCACACAGCATCTACCAACAGACCGGAGCCGGCGATTTTTAGCAAAGCTAATGAGCAGAGGTCAGTAGTTTTAGTAAGTTTGGGGAGACACGGACCATTCACACCAGGCAGGCGTTCATACACACAGAGTTCTGATCTGCAGCCAGAGAAACGGATCCAACAGGCAGAAAGACGGCGACGCTGAGGAGAGAGCGACAAACACGAGGCTGGGACGGTGGGAAACGAAGCTCCGCACTTCCTGAAGAAGAAGAAGAACTTCCTGTTGTGTCCCTGCTTGATGTTAGTGCAGCGTTTACTGGGCACATCACACGCTGGGCTTGTCAGCACAGGCGGCACGGCAACGACTGTGTGCCGGGGCCCTGCACACACACACAGGCTGACACACACACACACACACACACACACACAGTGAAACTGACACACACACACAGTGAAACTGACACACACACGCTGACACACACACACAGTGACACACACACACACACACACACACACACAGTGACACACATTGAACAGCAGCTGTGGCAGAGGAAACAATGGCCTCTAAAATTAAGTCTTTCATGTCAACTACATTGTCCCGCAGTAAGTCAAATAAACTTGTCCCCCGAGGACGTGAATTCAAACAAAAGCTTTTATTTGCCAGTGTGTGTGTGTGTGTGTGTGTGTGTGTGTGTGTGTGTGTGTGTGTGTGTTAGGATGAACAGTGCGTTTCATTTTTGCGCCTGTTGCCTCTTTTCATTCTTGTACAGACCAACCAGAGCCCAGTGGGGAGCCGACCGTGATGTTCAGTGTGTTCAGAAGAACCAAGCACACGGCCGCAATATGGATCACAGTGTCGGTGGTTCAATTCCAAGTCCCTCCAGGCGTGTCAGGTGAGCACTTTGCAGGGCAGCCACAGCTGTGCAGACCCGTTCAAACATCTGTCCCACAGCTGGAGTCCAGCAGCAGGTAGAAACCAGAGGTGGCAGCGATACTTTTAAGTGTCCGGATGTTGAGTGTAGTGAGTGTCTGCTTAACAGCAGTTGTCGTGCTTTCCACTGAGGGATATGAACGTGGCTAAATTATTAAGGCCAGGTGTAAAGAGGACGAATAGAAAGTCCTCACTCCGTCACACCGTGACCGCGTCTGTGTGTGCGCTCACGTGCGTCTGCTGCGCCTTGTGTCCTGGTCTCTTGGCGCCAGCTCCCAAGTTTGCTCAGATGGTCACGGAGGGGAAGGAAGCGCTTGGCTCTGCAGGAACACTTTATTGTTGTCTCCGTCCCGATAAGGCTTATTAATTATTGGGCTGGACAAACACAATGATACAATAGAGTCTGATAGTGCTGCTGTTGGTGGGAATGGGGGGGGGGGCTGTTTGCGTGGCAGCTGACACAAAAACAGATGTTCTGTAGAGGCGCGGTCGTATGTGCGCGTGCCATTTGTTCTTTCTCCAACACAGTGACAGTAAATAAAAGCAGGAGGAGAGAGTTCCTTGAAAACAGAGTGACAGCATGTCCAATTATTGTCGGACTGGACAGGAAACGGACTGGGATAAAATGTCGCGGTTCCTAAATGACCCCAAATGGATTCTATCCGCTTGGTTTTCTCTCGTAATGAGTCCTCACACGTCAGTGTCGGTCGTGGAGCTTTGAGGCTCTCGGCGTACGTTTTAGTTACTGGTCATAAACCTCAGTGTTCATGATGTCACTGCCAAATATTAAAGGGAAACAGGAGTATAACTGATAGTGACTACCGTAAATTCTGGACTATAGAGCGCACCTAAATTTAAGCCGCACCCGCTAAAATTTAAAAGAAATATATATTTTGTCACATATAAACCGCATCGGACTATAAGCCGCCAATATCCAGGCTGAGAAATAATATCTGTTGTATGCGCTCCTACTCATTGTTCACAGTAGGCATGAGGATGTTCTGTGCGCTGTTTTACCGGCATTACGGTAAAGAGTGCGTTTACGTGTATGTGTGGCTGGTATAACACATGTCGAATGTACAGAGCCGACAAAAACGTCCTTGTTATAAATAAACGGCTTGTTCCATAGCCAAAGGAGAAGACGTCTCTTATTCTTCACGAATTACACAGGAGTTGCTGCGCTCAACAAAAGATTTTGTACCATAAGTCTTTATTCATACACCTGAACCTGAATGGTGCCTGTAACACGGCAGTAAAAGTGCTGATCACACAAAACAGAAAAGTCATGGTTTCACTAAAACCAAGTTGCTTTATTTTTCTTCCTCCTGCGAACTGAAACCACTGAACACCAAACCACTGTCACTTTTTCTTCCTGCGCACTGTTAAAGCGCAACTGCGCAACTATTAAAGTCGCTTCATTCTCCCGTGCACTGAAACCACAAATCGCTATTCATCTTCCTCCTGAGCATTGAAACCACTGTCACACTCGATTTCCTTCACGGATAGCCAGATCGATGGCTTCAAATTAAAAGCTGCATCATAGGAATTTCTTCGCGTGTTTTCCATTATGAGGGGGTGAGGGTGTAAAAATATTACCGTATTTTGCTGTTGTGCGTCTTGGGTTACATGCGCTAAGAATAAAAACTGGCGCTTTTTTGTTTGCACTGACTTCCATCTACAGCGCCCATCTGAGGGCTGCAGAAAAATTCATAGAAAAGCCGCATGGTTCAAAACGTCGGAAAAAAGTAGCGGCTTATGGTCCGGAAAATACGGTAGATCTTAAGACTTTAGCACAGCAGAGTTTGGATCAGATACCTTGGAACAGCTTGTCCGTGTACCTGCAGAGGATAACGTGTTAGCAGGTGCAGTATTGTAGGCAGGATGGGGTCAATCCTGGACCGAAGTGGGTTTTTTGACAGATCATCTCACAGACCACAAACGCTGATGTTCTTATATCGCTCTAAGAAATCACAGCCACAGCAAATGCACACGCTAACCTTCGAAGAGAACCCTTAAGCTTAGGAGTGGAATTAATTCTCGAGCCATAGAAAAGCCAGAGAGGTGGAGGAAGAGAGAAACATGAAAAAAGGAAAAAGTCAATTAATCATCCGCAGCCATGAAATCGTCCAGTGGGATTGGAGGAAAAAAGTGAACGTGTGCATGATTAATGGCCCCGGGTGGTTATCAGTCTGTTTGATTTGGCAGCACCAAGCCTCCGTTTTCAATAGTGATGTGTTGCATAAGAAGTGAACTGTATTAAAATCACAACAGATTAAGATACAGCACATTTATCAGGCAGCGTTATCACACTCATAAAAGCTCATAATGCAGCTCGGCCGTGGCTGCTGGGTTCCTTCATTAGGACACAAAAGTGCTGCCACCTTGGATCACGGTCAGACCAACAGATTCAAACTGACCGTTACGTCGTCCACCCGTCTGCGACTGTCTTCACTTCAGCAGATGACAGCGGCGCCCGTCTGGCCGCGAAGCCCCGGTGACTGTTCACCAAACTATTCACGCTAATTTACTCACGTCTAGACTTGAATGTTGGTATCAGTTAAATTCGGGTTCTGTGAACTTCTCCAGGCTTCAGGCCGCCGTGATTTATGGTGAATTGAAGAGGACAATGGAATGTGATGAGGATGGACGGGATTTGACAGATTCACCACACAGGCCGTCACATGTAGAAAAAGGAGCTACTGTGTTTTTTAGAGGTTTCCAGCAGAAACGTTACAGCTACGTTAAACGCGTCTCACATCAGGTCAAACTAATTCTGCAGACACACGATTGTAGAGACGCCTGCAAAACATCGAGTCTGAGGCTTGGCTCAGTTCGCCACTTTCATCCAGACTGAAGTGAGTGCAACTCTCTGCGCGGGCGTCATTCTATTCAGTGCAGATCTTTACGTTCCCCGGAGGATAAACACTAATGTCAGTTCGCTGACTCTCTGACTTTCCAGCCATAAGCTTTTGGTCTTTTTTTGCATTAATATTGAAGTGCATTAACCAGCACCATCATTCGGTCAGACTTTAATAAATGTCCTAACGGGTTTATGACCTTGCTGTTGTTTATTGTAAATTCCTAACAATGTGAAACCAGAGGACGGAGCCGGATCAGCTGAAGACTCTTCAGTTTAAACATGGAACATAATTCATTCATCACGTGACGTCAGAACATTTTTTCTCACGGAGAACACGACATTCTGAGCTAATCTCTCCAAGTACTGGGCCTCGATTAGAACCCGGCCGGTGACCCGCAGCGATCCGTGACCTTCGCTTTAATGCAGAACACGCTCTGCAGTGACCCGACTGTCTTGGCTCCATGTCAGGCATGTGTGAACCCTGTCCTGCTCAGCTGTCACGTCCTCGGGGACAGAGACACTGATGTCAGGCCGTCTGGGTGGTCTGCTCTTTGTCTGTTACTCACTATGTGCATAGACTTTGCATATTCTCGTGCTCCTGTCACGACCGCCACGTTTGTCTTGGACTGAAACTTGCTAGAAAAAGGCTTCAGTTGTGCTTCTCCTTCCACTCCCCCTCAGCTCGGTTTTCTGCTCCCAGCAACAACATTTTGACGTTTTATGCATCATCGTGTCGGCTTGGAGCAATATGAAACGCTGAGTGTAGCTGCTGCCGCCTCCACTGCTGTGATGGATCAGCAAATAAGTCACACGTCAAAAGTGGCACCTGGGTTTGCTAAAATGTGTTCGCACTTTAAGTTAGATGACAGAAACAGGACGGATTGACACTGGTTACATGCAATGAAACAAAAAAAAAAATCAAACCATCAATCACCATCTTCTGGCTCGTCTACCCTGTCCGTGGTTCCACGTCCATTTATGCATATTGAATAAACAGGAATAAAACATAAAAACATACAGATTTTTAATTTCAAACAAATGCTGTAACAGCTGGATGATGTAGTTTTAGCAAATGACACTCAACCAGAGGAAACGGTGCATGTGTTGGTGCTTCATCGAGGAACTGCTCCCATACGGAGATGTGGTGTGGTGTTTCTCATGCAAGTGCTTGGTAAAAAAAAGGAAGAAACCCATCGCTCATTGGAGCGACGTGTTTGACTGATGTGGTTTCAAGAGTTCCTGGACAACAGCAGATGTCTGCGGCACCAGTGAAGTGAAAGAAGCTGATCCAGACCGTTAAAGTACGACTAGTTTAGAAAGTGACCGACCGTGCAGAGGTCGAAGCCTTCTGTGACCCTGACGCTGGCAGCGGTGCGCAGACATTCACTAGTTTGACAGACGGCTGTAAGCATTGAAGCCGAGGTCTCTGGCCGTGATGGGCCGAGGTGGTTTTCATCGCTGTGTGGTTGGACACGGTGCAGTGAGCTCTATCCTGCAGCGTGAGCAGCTCATGAAGGAATGAACCATGTGCCTTCAGGACCCGCTCTCCAAGTCCGAACTCCCCATCTCTCTGTCTGAAGCAAACCAAAAAGAAGCACGGGGCAGAGCACAGATGATGGTAGCAGAGTATGGAGCAGAGTATGGAGCAGAGTATGGAGCAGAGTATGGAGCAGAGTATGGAGCAGAGTATGGAGCAGAGCGAGGCACCAGCTGAAGCTCCACGTTGTAGAAAAACACACACAGCTGCTACATTTTACACAGCAGTTTGAAAAGGTCTTTGTGCTCATCGGTCTTTTGTCACATCTGGCTTCCTGTGTGTCCTCCACACCCACAAACACACACTCAGGAAACAGCAGAGGACGAAGGCGAAACAACAACACACACACACACACACACACACACACACAAACTTCAGGCTATGGTTTGTTCCAAGGTTGGAGCCATTTCAAACTTTACTCTCAGACACAAACTGGCTCGTACGTATGACAACGCCTCGAACCTTCCCGGCTCGCAGGACCTGAACCACAATAGAAAGACACACGGCCGCTCGGGCCTGACCTGTGGGAGACACTGACAGTAAGTGTCGCGGTGGGCTGGTACATGATCTCATGAATGACTCTCTACCATTGTGTGTCTGTGGTGGGAAATGCTCTTGTGCATTTTAAGGTGGGGAATTTCTCAGACTCACAAAAAGGCGTGTGTGTTTGTGTGCAGCTCTCTAAACATGAGAGGGTCCCAGGAATGGATGACCGTGGGCTGGAAGCAGAAGAAGAAGAAGAAGACGACCCTTGTTGTAGCATGAACGGGATGTTATTCTGGGCTCTTCATCTGTTTGGCGTGTCTCCACATTTTGCATGACGTTCTAATCTCGGCTTCGAGTCATTTATTTAACAGTGTGAACAGTGCGATCACCATGAAGTGGCAACAAAGAGATGATGAAACTCGAAGCAAGTCTGAAAACGTCACCTGCAATAATTCATGTAACAACCCCAGGCTGATGGGTGGAGACGACTCTGTGGTTAATGGATTAAAATCTGTGGTCGCACACTTTGACCTGCAGGCAGAACTTTCCCCGCCCTCATCAGCTACTTCTGAGGCAGCACATGACCTCAAAGTTCCTCCCTGGAGCCACAAAAGAAACTGCTAAGACGAGCTCTCGTTGAACTAAAGAGCCGCTGGGTGCGTTATTGTGTCAGTTAAATTGAAATATTGAAGTTATTTTGGCATCTGAAAACGACCTCATGATGCAGTTAAACATCTACAGAAAGTTTTGTGTTTTATCGAGGCCCAAATTACCCACATGTCACACAGTCAGTGAACACATCATGTCCCTTCACGCTACTGTGACATTTTACAGTCAGACAAACGAGGAAGTTGCTCCTTTCTCCAGTTAACTTACAGAATGTGAGGAGGCCGTAAAGAGCTGTGTCAGGGTGTGGGAATGGAGGAGGATCCACGAGGATTCTTTCCACGGTGGCATGAACGCCACAGAGCCACAAACGTACTGAACAGTGACTCTAAACCCCCCAATGTCGACTCCGTGTTTCGCTGTGCGATACTTTAGTAGGATTTTCTTTTTTTAAAGAGTAATGTGGACATCCTGTTAACTCACTAAATGTCTGTTTTGCATTGAGTGTGCGGCTCATGAATGTTTGACATATCCTATTTTTGGGGTCATTGCCATGTGCATCTGAGGTTTGTTGTACATCCTTGTACAATGACAATAAAGAGTCAGTCTATCTAACATGGACCAGGTTCTTACTCTGACCCATCTCTGTGCACTGTGGAATAAACATGGTTCCCATTAGGATTGTTGCAGCATTTTGTACTTGGAATCCCTGCTACGAACCATCTGGAGCGACAGTGACCGTATCCTCAACTGAAAACAGCCCTGTGCTGTGCCTACATTTGAAATCCTTCATCCTTCAACTGTGAAAAACTGAAAATTCTTCTGGAGCAATCTTTTGGTCTTGCAGCGATCTTGTGGTAAACAGTGGAAAAACTATTTATGCTTTAGAGTTAAGCCACAGGAATGCGAGTCTCCACGTTTGACTGGCATCCACACACCTTCCCAAACGTTCCCGAGTGAACGCAGACCTGTTGCAGCAGGCTGTGAGGGTTCAGAGCAAGCCGAAGCTGACGGTAAGGTTCTCATTTTACCCGTCCATCGACTGAATGTTAGCTATGGTCATAAACTCTGATTTCTGAGGCCCACGGAATGGGGCAGGAGGCCTCCTGGATGCCTCAGGGGCAACTGGAAGGGGACCCTGGGGTAGACCCACAACATGCAGGAGGGATCAATTATCCTATCGGGCTGGGAATAGCTCAGGATCCCACAGGAGGGGCAGGAGAAGGTAGAAGGAATCTGGGCAACTTTGATTGACCTCCGAACCCTGCACCTGAACCTGAGCAAACCTATGAATGGACGAAAGCATCTACTCATACAGAGTATTTCAACATTTGTTCCTCTACGTTAAAATGGAGACGGTAAAAAACCTTGCGCGCACACACACACACACACACACCAGCCCTGTTCAACTGGATCACAGTAAGACTTTCACGTCTGCACCAACTACAGCGTTTCTTTAGTTCACAGCACTTGGTTTGGGGTTAGAGAAAGACAAACCGAGCAGATTTCTTCCACCTCACACTGATTTTGTTGTCTACAGCGCACATGGACCCAGACTAACCGCGGGGGGTTAGTGTGTATATATTGACCCCGGCTGCTGGGATGAAGGTCACTCACAATTATAATCCAATCAGGGCATGTGAAGGAATGAATCTTGCTGTGGGCGTAATCAGAACTGACAGGCCCAGTTTCTCAAACTCTAGAACTTCAATAAAATGTCCCCACAAAGGAAGCTGTGATTCATGGACTACGGCTGTCGGGGTGTTAAAAAACGCGTTGGAAGGCTTCGGTTTCCATTCATTAGCACTGACAGGGCCACATTAGGCCGCTGTGTGTGCAGCTGGACACGGGCAGCACCGGCCTTTGTGTTGTTTTAGCATCCATCTTCT
Organism: Channa striata; assembly: GCA_033026295.1. Classification (NCBI taxonomy): domain Eukaryota; kingdom Metazoa; phylum Chordata; class Actinopteri; order Anabantiformes; family Channidae; genus Channa; species Channa striata. Next base: position 821,592 of record CM065168.1, read on the forward strand.
TCATATTCCAAATGACACATAAACATCGATGGGAAATAAACTGTAAAAACTCTGTGTGCAGATGTTGAAGGCATAAATCTCAGATGAGTTCTGCAGTGATTAATGACAGGCAGCTATGGAAAAAATGAAGGCCGCAAAATCTAACGAAAGGCAGGAAAAGTGTCATTAGCTAACGCTGTGGTCGAGGATGAAACAAGATCGACTTTAAATCCCCGAGCACACGCACTTACACATAGTGTAAATCCATAAAATACAAAAACTCTCATCACCACAGAGAGAATCTTTATGTTCAGGCTTCACGGAGCTACCTGCCAGAGGTCTCAGAAAAGCAGGGAGGGAATTTCCACCCATGTCTGTGTCCGATCCATCAACCTCTTCGGTCTCTGCTCTAATGTAAAGTAGGACAAGTTCAAAGTGTCCTCGTGTCACGGGCCACGGCCCTGATCCCGACTGGCTGCAGTGATGTGGAGTCTGGGGGGGGGGGGATGTGATGAAACCTTTATGAAAAGTTAAGGGTTAAAACTAAAAATTAAAGCTTCACGGAGATTCACACACACACACACACACTTTCCTTTAATTTTATGTTTCAGTCAAATTAACACAATAAACTGTTTGATGACGTTGTCTAACATAAGTTTCAGCTCTAACACACTTTGTGTCCGCGTGCAACATTAGTAAACGTCTGTTTCAGTGCGTGTGGGTGTGTAGACGCCCCAAAACTATCCATCCATCCATTATCTGTAACTGCTTATCCTGTTCAGGGTCGTGGGGTCGGGGTCCACCCTGGACAGGTCTCCAGTCCGTCTCAGGGACAATCACTGACACTCACATTCACTGAGTGACCCTAACATGCATGTGTTTTGACTGTGGCAGGAAACAGGGACAGAGAAGGCTGGGATTCAAACCAGCGACCTTCTAGCCACGAGGCAGCAGCTCTACCCACTCCTCTCACCAACGAAATATTAAAAGCTGAGACTTTTTTTTACTGAGTCACAAGCAAGTAAGTAAATCTGTCTGTGACCAGATTCTGTGCCAGTCAGAGTCATGGAGACGAGAATCAGAGAGAAGATGAAGGGAGACCTGGTGTCAGAGTCCGAAGGAACGGGACAAAAAACAGAGCCGAGGATCAAACACACGTACAAAGTGGAGAGAAGTGACGTGTTTTCACAATGGACCTGCCTCAAGCTTCAATGTGACCCAGGCCCGTGTCTAAAGTTTAGAGAGGAACGGGTCGGTGACACTCATGCCGTGTGTGAACACAGCCGGCGGTTTGCAGAGACAACAACAGCAATGACGAAGTGTGGGTGAAGCCACCGGTGGACAGGAAACAGAGTCGTGCAGCTGGGGCAGATAAGCTCCTGCTGAACTGAGGTCAGTTTGAGACGATCGAGGTCACCGTGGGACACTCAGTCCACTCCTATCAGAGCTCCTCAGAGGTGCATTTAGGTCAAAAAACTTTGTGTTGCCAGATCCTGTCCATAAAAATGAGCCCGAAAATCCTGACAACGAACGGAGTGAGGACGGGTCACTTCCTGTGTGTTGTGGCTCACTGTGCATCAGGTGATGGACACACAAGCTGCAGTAACACAATCTGAGCAGGGTGATGTTCAAATTCCTGGTTCTGAGAGTTTGGATTTAAATGTTTTGTTCTGATTAACCCCCCACCAGCATCTCCTCCCACTAACAGCATTTATGGTCGTAAGTTAGACGTTTAAACGGCCACTGTCTCACTTCTCGGAATCACGGAGCTTCCCGCCGTTACCTGCGGACACAGCTCACGCGTGGATCTCGGATGAAACGGCCAATCTGAGCTTTTATCTTCCAGCTGTGTGTTGTAGAGCTGCATGTGGCTCGGTCCCAGATGTGATGACGTGCCTGTTGGACGGGCCACAGACTGTACATCTGGGAATCAGCACAAAAAGGATGCTGCGGTGTCTCGTGCTGATCCGCCCGTTATTCTAACGATAATAAACCTCATTCCAGTTACGAGTCCGGGGAGGAATCGCCCCGTGTTAGTGATCCGGGGGATCATCATCATCTCTCTTGTCGAGGAAAAACTGTTTGTTTTAAATGAGCTGAAACTCAAAGAGCCAGTGCTGCCCGTGATTAATGAGCAAAATGTGCTTCTCACAGTAGAACCACAAGTATCAGAGGAACGCATCCTTCTACTGTACATCCATGACAGATTGTGTTTCCGGAACATCGTTAGGAGTGAAAGTGATAGGGACCTGCAGGCTGCTTCGAGCTTCGCTTGTCTTTGGCCGACAGCTCTCAGACCAAACGTCATCGGGAGTCTTTGCTGATCCTAGTGATGGGAGAGACGTGACGCTGCAGGGAGCAGGATCACAACAGGTCCGCTGGACTGTTTGTCTCTGTCCTTTCTCTGATACGTGAACCGGACCGATTAGAGTCCACGTGTGCACATGCCATGTTTCCTCAAACCAACAGCTCTGCATCCAAAGATATATTTAGTTCACGGTAATAGTTTCACGGCTCTAATTTCAACTGCTACATAAAGTTTGGGGCTGATAATTTGCAGAATAGTTTCTGCCTTTTAATAAAATGTGCGACTTGACGGACAGAATAGGAGTCAGTGTCGCACTTCAACATGGAAAAAAATGGATTTGAATAAGGCTGAAGCAGTTAGTCAGTTGACGTGTTCATCATCACACAAACTGAGGAATAACTGACTCAAGATGAAACAAAATAATGAACAAGAAAATACTCGCCAGATTTTTCAATGAGAGGAAAAATTATTGTCCTGAAAGTTAAATGAAGAAAATGTAACTGAAAGTACCCGAACGTGAACCCACACACACACACACACACACACACACACACAAACACACACACACACACACCTGTGGCTGTGTTTCTCCAGCACAATGACACAATGCTGCCAGGAAAACACACACACACACACACACACACACACACACACACACACACACACACACACAGGGGGCAGGAAGCAGCAGACTGTACAGGGAGGGGGTGCTGAACTCCATAACAGGAAAACCCGGGACAATTGGGGGAGGTTTACTCACAGCGGACACACACACACACACACACACACTCAGTGTCTGATGGTTCTTTTTTGGTTCTATTAAACAGCAGGTGTGTGAAGACTGATTTTCTTTGGCTGGTTTAAAAAGCCCAGACACGTGAAGCTGTGACAGTTTGTAACAGGATTTCTTTAAAAAAAGTCCCAGTCCTCACTAGGTCCAAAAGAAACATCAGTCCAATGTCTAGAACTCAGGGACGTCATGAGCCCGCTCATGCCCTGCCAACAAAAGCCTTAAAACCGGGTCCACACTGTCCACTAGGAGCCCTGGTCCTCAACACCCGCTGACAGAACTACAAGAACCAGGCTCATTCATGAGATTCTGGTCACTGACCACAATCAGAACCCAGTGTCCTCTTTGGACGAAACCTCACACTGACACTATGGACACGGGAAGGGACCGGGACCGGGACCGGGACCACACAAACACGCTGCAGAACTCACCGAGCACAGTGGGTCCGTGGATCAGTGGCTCCGGCTCGGTCCGGGTCAGTCCGGGTCAGCAGGAAAGCAGAGACGGATCGTGGACGCGATGCTGCGGGTACCGGCAGGTTCCGTGTCGGCTCATAAACAAACTGGAGACATGTGGGCGCAGGCGGGGCCACGCCTTCAGGCTGCTGCCTTCACGGACAGCTCGGACGTTCGACTTGTACACGACATTAAAAATCAATATCCGTGTGTGTGTGTTTGAAACAGGTTAAATGTGATTAATAAGCGTTTTCATCCAAACATTAACTGAGGCCTAAGAATGTCACATCATATAAACTACTGTATTGTACTAATGACGCAGAGTAAAATAAAAAACGATGATATTGTAGAAGATCAAAGGCTTGTGATATACTGGAACAAAAGTCCAAATACTGGCAGAAATTTACTTAAAGGCATTAAGAGAAGAAATCAAAATCAAAGAGTTGTTTCTTTGTATGGAGACTATTCAGTGCGAATATTCCATATTGTTTCATTTTGCCTTAATTTGGCTGGAATGGCTGAATTTCCCACAATTTCCTCGTGAAGCCATCACACCACAGAGACTAAAACACAAATCATATTTTGCTTTCGGTTTTTTTTTATTCAATAGTTCTTATGTCATCAGGGTTTCCACACACTATAAAAAGTGTGAAACATTATTTGAACAGTTTGTTCGCCCTCTGTGCTGCGGCACATTCACTTTGAAATAAAATGCAAAGCTTTAATATGAGTGGGTTTACATTCATATAAAAATACCCGTGTCGCAGATAAACATCAGCCCTTAGTGTCCAACTGAAACGAAGAAAGCACATGTGCACATTTTACATTCAATCAGTCCGCAACTGTCAAAGCATTTTACACACGGAAAAATATGAACATTGTTTAAAATCACAAATAAGCAAAAAAAAAAAAACCAAAAGAAGACAAAACAATAAGTGAGTCACAAACTCAACAATGAATTACCGACTTTAAAGTTATTAGTTCCAAAACTTTTGTAGTAACTTTTGTAGTAAAACTTAATCTGACCTTAAACCTCTAATGTCTTCAGTGACAGCAAATCAAATCACTTGCTGTTCCAATACTTTTGGAGGTCACAGTATATAAATACATAATCTGTATATGTTTGGTATTATTAACAAAATACAATAATAATAGTAACATAGTTGACTTATTTTACTCTTTAACAAAACACTACTGTAAAAGTGTGAAGCTGGATCCATGAGAGCGAAGCATTGGACGTGTTGTGTTAGTTATTAAAAATGTTTAAGTTAAAAGTAAAAGCATTTTTAGAAAGATTTCTGAATATGAATAGGTAAGAACTTGCAGACTCTATGGTTTTCAAAAAACGAATTAAACACTGAATAAATACTTTCCCTTAACAGATAAAATATTTAAAGCTCCACCGCTGAGCCGTGAACATCTGACGTGTCCCCACCTGCTGCTCTGACTCCACCTACACCTGATCCGGAGCCGTCAGGCTCCAGCGTCCCGTTCCTTATAAAAGAGAACACGCAGACGGGTATTTGGGGGTAAAAACCTTGTTCTCCATTCCGTAGACAAAGAAGCTGTAGTCGTTCGCCCTGTAGGAGTAATAGGCGTGAGTCAGGGGCACCAGCTCGATGGTCTGACGCTGCAGAGATGAAGCACAACAACATTTTTCACATATCTAGAGATTAGAGAGTGTAGATTTGACTTTTCTCCACAAAATTCATAATCAAAGTTGTGTTACTTTGTATAATCTCTTCACTAAACCAGGATCAGACACAGTGTCAGATTTTTCGTTCCCCACATTCGCAGTGTCGTCTTACGCAGAGTTTTTAAATCTGCATCCACTGTTCAGGGGTGAAACCCCGAGAATGATGGACTATTTTCAGAGACGAACCTGCTGAATTCATAGTAAAATCTTTGAACGCTGTGTCAAATTCACTCTGCCACGCCAAAGTCCGTCAAACAACGTCTCCGGAACGTCAGTTTGGCGTCGCCCCCTTCTCCCTCATAAAGGGTCAGATGTAAAGCAGAGCAAAACCAGTTCTCTGCGTTACTGCTCTGAGAACTGGGACAGAGCTGGTCCCTGCGGATTCACACATTCGTGGACATTTTTTGCGTCTCCCGTCTCCTTCTGACGGAAGCAGCCACACGCACGGTGCTCAGTGGCGTAACAACCTTCCACTGTGGTGGATTAAATGGCAGAGCTTTACACTCATGTTTCCTCCTTCTTCTGTGTGTCCTCACCTTTCGTCCAGCTTCCTGGACATTTTCTCCGTGTTTTATTGTCGGACTGACAGATCTGTTAGTGAGGCCGTTTCTGTGTCAAGTTTACAAAGAAAAACGGCTTCAACCATCATTTATGTCTGTTACCACAAATGAGATGCTGTCCCCTCAAACAGAAAGAGGCACTGGTCCACAGAAAGGGACAGAAAATACTTCGTCCACCACTGGCTGGCACAAACACACTGTATGTTACTTATGACTTTTTAAAAATTTGTCTTGTTTTTCTGCACTAACTCATGCTGTAGATCCCACGTATAAAATCTCGACGTCTCTTTATTCAGTGTTAAGGTTTCTGTTGCCATGGGAACCTTGAAAGGGCAAAAGCACGTTCACTTTAATCAACGTGCCTTTTTCGGCCCCACAGAAGGACACTGACCTCCAGTGTCCAGACTGTAAAACTGCAGGTGTCCCAGTGTACAGGTGCGTGTTTGTACCTGCTGCAGGATGCGGCTCGTGGCGCTGAAGATATTGAGGTGCTCGTTTATCAGTTTTGTGGACACGTCACAGATCTCCTGGTCGGGGAAACCCTGGATAGGGTAGACCTGCGAGGACACAATGAGGGGCACATGCATAAGCTGCTTCCCATCAGTGTGAAGTGGAACCAGGTCCTCTCCAGGTTTGGATCAGACTGACCTTCTTCACTTTGCCCCTAAATTCAACATGACTGAACAAGGTTCCAGGGACACAGGCCAAGTCTTTTGTTGTTTGCCTTGCGTCTTACAGCGATCATCGATTAACCTCTGCAGCCTGGACTGAGCGTGAAGGAGCTCCTCTCACAGCGTTTGACAAACACTTTACCTTTAACTGCACTGGCTGACTGAGCAGTTAGTGAATGCACAGAAGCTTCAGCAGCATTTTGAATCACTGACGTTTATGATGTGGTTCCTATTTACCAGAGGATTCTCGTCAATGAAGAAAGGATCTCCTGCCACCTTCTCGAACTTCTTGTCGGGGAAGTCGGGCTGACGGTCTGGGATGAACTCAGATAAGTTGTTCTTCCTACACACACACACACACACACACACACACACACACACACCTGCTCAGTGTGTCCACGTGTGTTTTTCTGAATGTGTATTCTGTGTGTATGTGTGTGTGTGTGTGTGTGTGTGTCGCTTTGACCCACCACGTGACAGTGAGCAGGATGAAATGCAGCAGGTTCTGGCTGCCCTGACAAACCGTGCAGATCTTGTAGCCGTGGCCGCGGCAGCAGGTGCATCTGGAGTGAGGGAGGGATTAAAGCAACGGCTCACGTTCTGCAGCCTTTCCTCAAATCAGCGTCATGGTAACATGGAACATTGAAATGAAGTACAAAGAGCAACTGAGGTTTCTCGGGGTCCATGAGCTGCTTTTTTGGCCCCGTTTCCATGACAGTTTAAACAAGGAGAAGAAAACTATTCAGACAGACAGAAAAAGGAGCAGACGCCCACCTCCTGGTGCCTCGGCCATGACAGGAGGTGCACCGCTGGTTCCTGGAACGGCCGTGACCGTGGCAGAACGAACAACTCTTCTGAAAATTGCATGAAAGTTCAAGTTACGTAGCCAAACTTATTGATGATAACCAGTTCATCTTCAACCAGACAAGTACTTTCTACTTGTAGCTTCTGGATTTCATGAGGCAATAAATCATATAATAATCATTACATGCAACCATCAGTCTCTTTATGTTCTTGTTGCACCAGCTGCAAAGATGGAGCTCGTTTAATTATTGTCCCTCTCTCACCTACGAAACGCCGGCTCACAGATCTGATCCGTGAACAAGCACACACACACACACACACACACACACACATACACACAAGTCAAAACCTCATCTGCTCCAGCAGAACTTCCTTCTACTCTCAGTAACCTGTGGAGTAAATCCTCTGAAACAATCAGAACAAAAACACCTCACCTTGCCTCTGCCTCTGCAAGAAACGCACCGAGTTTTTCCATAGCCGCTGCACTTATGGCACGTCTAAAACACACACAAATGCACATGTGCATTTCACTTTCATACAAAGGACACACGTGTAGGGAAAAGGAAAGAGACCGACAGTCTGTGTGTACCTTTACGACGGAGGAGTGAGGCACGCGGACCTTCTCCACCGTGTTAGTGTATCTCGGAGGCATCTGGACTGGGATGTCCCATGGCGGTGGGCTCAGGCCGTACTGAGGACCATCGACCATTTGTCCTGTTTGAAGAAAACACCGGAATAGCAGTGGGAGCATCTCAGCAAAATAAAGAGATTAGAGAGATTAAAGCCGCTATTTTAACGAGGAACACGCCCCCTCCCCGCTCTGTCTGATACTGTCTGTGATTGTCAGCCACAAAAACGCATCTTCATCATCACACGATCATCAGTGTCTGTGAAGAAGAAAAACCTTGTTGTGCTTTCACGGCCCTGACGGATCCAAACTAAAGCCTGTAGAGGAAAAGAGCAGGCTGCTTGTTTTCTACTGTAGCTGCTACAGTGGGAAGTGGTGGAGATGACGATCTTGGTAATAATCACTTCACTTCTGATATTAATAAAGCACATTAGGAGGAAAACAACTGTCTTTCCAACCCGTTTCCTCTTCTTTACCTCTGCACCTTTTTTCCCAGCGTGGTTTTCTTACCATTGTAAGGTTCAAACTGCCAGGCGCTGGCTCTGGTCTCAGTGTAGGTCTCCAGTCGATACTGCAGAGGGACGAAGACGAGAGTCAGAAAACACTGCACAGCTTCCACACCGACACACAGCTCATGTTTTTGGCGATGTTAAGTCTCAAGACTTCTTGTCCCGTCGGTCTTTCTCTCAGCCCCCTACTGATGTGCTTCATTTGAGAGATTAGTGCTGCTCCACCACAGCTGGAAGGTGCCTGGTCTGAATCTGTCCTATGTGGAGTTTGCATGATCTCCTCTCTCCTTTCCAATATGTGCATGTTAACGCTTAGCAAAGCATTCAGTTTCCTCTCCTCGTCCTGTCATGGGGTCATGCGAGAGAAGTCCTCCTACCCTGTACACAGTGATGGGTTTGAGCTCTTTGAAGGTGAGGTTCCTGGCAGGTTTGGAGCTGTATCTCCATTTTGATTCCACAAACTTGAGCAGGGCATCTCTGGCCATGTCCTCCGACACTGTGGGGACTCTGGAGTGAAACACAATGCACACCGAACTGTGAGTGTGGTGTTTGATCTAGGGACGTCAAAGATCATGCAAAGACACTGCCTTCACACGTTTATATATATATGATGCACGAACTGGGCGAGGCACTACTAAAAACACATTGGCCAAAGTACACGCTGTTTTGAACGCAAATTAATTTCATAGAGGTTTTGGAGCAACATAAGCTGCCATTAGATAAGCAGAAGTGAAAAAAAAACGTAATTTTTACATTTACATTTAGTCATTTGTGAGACGCTCTAATCCAAAGCAACTTACAAGTGAGGAACAGCAAGCAATAAAATCTAAGTTTAGGAGAGAAACATCAAAGTAAAGTGCCATCAAAGAAGCAGGAAGGTTTTTTTGTAAAGGAAGATGTGGAAGAGTTCTGTTTTCAGCAGTGTTTTAAATGTAGTGAGTGAGGTCGCTGAGCGCACAGAGTTTGGCAGCTCATTCCACCACCGTGGAATCACGGAGCTGAACAGTTTTCCTTGGTGTCTTCTGTGTGTTACTGGGACCACCAGACGTCGTTCGCTGGCCGAGTGCAGCGGACGGGAGGGATTGTACACCTGAATGAATGAGTATAAGTAAGCTGGAGCTGTTGAGTTGACCACTCTGAGGGCGAGAGACAAAGCTTTGAACTCAATCCTCGAATCCTCGCAGCCACAGGAAGCCAGTGCAGAGATCTGAAGAGCGGAGTGACGTGAGTCCTTATTGGCTGGTTAAAAATGAGGCGTGCTGCTGCATTTTGGATCATCTGCAGGGGTTTGGTGGTGCATGCCGGTAACCCCATCAACAGCCGTTCCAATAATCTAGATGGGATTTGATCAACGCCTGCGCGATGAGTTGAGTGGTGTACTCAGAGAGGTAGGGTCGGATCTTCCTGCAAATCTACACGACCTAGAGACTGTGCTGTGTCAGCGGCTTGGCTGGGAAGACTAGAACCCCAGTCTTGGAGATGTTGAGCTGAAGTTGTCTTTCTCTCATCCAGGCAGAGATGCGTGCTGAGACAGTGGAGTCATCTGGCGAAAAGGACAGGAAGAGCTGCGTGTCGTCCGCATAGCAGAGATAAGAAAAGCCATGTGAGGGGGTGATAGAGCCCAGGGAAAAAGTATAGTTCTAATCGAAAAAGGATCTTTTTAAAACCTACGCAGCTTGTCTCCTTGGTTCCTAAACACGGAGTGTTGTTCAAAGAAGGGGTTTCAAAAAACATGCCCCTGTCCCAACTGGCATCCACTTCAAAAAGTTTTAACATTCATTCAATAAACGGTTAATGCAGCGACGTCCTCGCGGTGAGACAAGCATAAATCTGGCCATCAGAAACAACAAGAAAAGTCTGACAAAGCAGAGAGAGAAGAAGGACGGGCAATGCCTTACAAGTTATTTTGAATAGAAAGGTTTGTGTGTTCACGGAGGAAGGAGCTTCGTTTGCAGAGTAATAGCGCTACTTCCATAGGCCACACTGTAATTCGCTAGCTTACGTTTTACACCACTGAAAATGACAGTAATGTCATTTAATAACCATGTATGATAGTTAGTTCATTTATAATCAGGTCTCTGTATGTTCACCTCATATACAGATGCAGCATCGGCCTCATCTGCTCTTCCACACGATGATGCCCAAGTTGAGGAAGTTAAAAATCACACACACGATTTTTAAAAGCCTTTACAAATCACGTGTGCACCACATTCTGATTGTAAGAATTAATTTCACTATCAAATGATTTTAATCTCTGTCATGGTCTTACTTAACTCATAATAAAACGATTAATGTTAAATAAACCTGCCAATTTAATTTTTTCTATTTCCATATTAACAGAAAAGTGTAGTACAGAAGATCTAGACACGTTCTGAATGAATTATGTGTTTTTTAGACACGTCAGATCCAGGATCCTCATCAGGTAATACGCAGAAAGAGCTTTTAAAACAGCAGACGAGGCTCAAGAGAGAATCAGTAGAAGCAGCAGCTCAGATGAGGAAGAGGAAGACGAGAGGAGCTCACAGTTTGAGGGACAGAGGGACACAGTGGACACTGAGCCGCACGTCCACAGCTGTGGAAAGTACTTTGGCTAAATGGCAGACACAGATTTTGGTCGGTTTGAATGTTTGGTGGAGAATGGGTGAAGTAAAGGGCCCAACTTCAAATGTTTTCACAGGGCCCAAAGCTGCTAGCAGCGCCCCTGTGTGTGTGTGTGTGTGTGTGTGTGTGTGTGTGTGTGTGTGTGTGTGTGTGTGTGTGTGTGTGTGTGTGTTTACCGGACGTTGGGCACCAGAGTGTTCCTGTTGAGTTCCGGCTGGGGGCTGTAGGCAGGGGGAGGTGGGTACAGTGGGTTATCATCCTCTGGACAAACACAGAGACAGAGCAGATGAAGACTGCTCAGAAAACAAAGAGAACAGAAGAAGAGAGGGGAAAAAAACTCACCTCCTCCTCCTTTGGGACCCAGGTATCCGTGCACGTCATCCAACCAGCCGGGAGGGGGCGCTGAGGGCCCCTCCTCTGGTATGTTTGGATCAAACGCACCTGGAAAAAGGAGACGAACTCAGTGAAATCAAACACACCTCCACATGTTCTGATGATATTCAGATTTTTCCCAAAACTTTTCATGCACATTTTCCACTCATACACATGTTTACGTTTACATGATGGGTTTAGTTTCTGTGTTCACATGTTCAGGACAGTTTCCTCAATTTGTTAGATAAGAAATTATTGACACAGATTTCTGTGTCCACACTGAATGGGCTCATTGTCTCGGGGATTTCTATATTTTGATGTCATGTGCACAAACACAAATCAACTGTCTTCTCTGCAACAAACTGCTGAGGGGTGGACGCTTTTCTTGGCAGCGTAGCAGGAAGGGAGGATGCATTCTTTAAGAGAGGCCGTCAGGAAACGGGCTGTCAGGACCCGGCAGGTCCCACATTACTGAAGGCCCGTTCATCAGGACGGTACGTGCACGTACCGTGCAGGCGTTACCCTGCCGTTGAATGCAAACACCTTTAATGCAGGGACACATCAACATGACTTTACAGGCGGCCAGCTTGCAGCAAGACTGTCGCTTTACTCCTGTTACATCTGGAACATCTGCACTTAGACTGGAATCAGCCCTGTGCTGTTCTCAGCGTGTGGTTTCAGGTACTTTCAGGTAGTGTAGAAAAGCACTGGCCCCACGCTGGCAGAAACTGTGGAGGACGTATGTGAATAACTTTGATTACACGATCAAAGATAATGTAATAAATTAGATACTTTTTAAACATCTAGTTATGACACGACTTGTTGATCACAAGAAAAAATAATCACCTTCTCCAATCATCAACTGCCGCCGTCGTTTGCACGTCCCTGTTTCTGCTTCTAAACGCAGCCGTTATAAACTACCCGCGGCAGCTTTTCTTGATTCTGATTCACGCCGTGAATACCGTTTGTCCTTCCAGGAGAAACAACCCCTATATATTGATATACTAGAATATTGCCATATACTTGTATGACCTCGTATCTGACTGCGGTCACGATAAATATCGAACCGTAACCTTGGTATCATGCTCTTCCTAAACAGACAGGCTCATAACTGAATGCATGTTTGGTTTATTCACACTGACAGAAACACAATAAGCCTGTTTTTATCATGTTTTGAATGACTGGTTCCATCTGGTTCCATCTGTAAATCCATGTGTAAAGAGAACGCCTCAAAAGGGCTTATCGTGTTCACGTCATCTTGCTCAACACTGATTAGACAAGGCCCTGACGAGTCATCGTTAGTTCTCCGGGGATTGTGAAAGTCTTCAGAAAGTTACTCGGAGTATTAGAAAAGAAACTCATTCAAAAGCACAAACCGGAATCTTGATGTTGGAAATGGCCACACTGCCTTTGCACTGGGAATCATGTTCTATTTGGAGGACGTACACGGCCCGGGTCTATAACGGTAAATATCAGCTTTAGAAAAGGGTAAAAACAACAATGTTTGTTTTTGTTCGATTCACACCTGCATTTTCATATTTACTTATGATATTTGGTACGTTTCTGTTTTATTAAACCTCATCAACTTCGACTTCATTAACTTCATTAAGGAGGCGGCAGCAGCAAAACACCAAACTCTTTATAGAAGTATGCAACATTACACAAATATACACAATAGTGCCTTGATTGAGACACTTCCGAGGCACCGAGCGGGTTTTTAACGTGCGTCATGATTTTATCTGACACAAACACGTTCTTTACAACCAGCCAGTGCTTTTCATTAAGCCCCGTTTTCTTTGAGCTGCCGCTGATAAAAATACAACCGTCTATGTTCTTGTGTCACGCTGTACACAATACCTCTGGCTGGGGGATAAAAATATCAGCGAGAAGGTGTTTCCCCACAAAGATCTGGACCGAGATGGATGGAGTGTGAGAATAGCACGAGGGAAGGAAGGAGGGAGGGAGATCAACTCATTGAGAGAGAAAAATATTTCAAAAAATAGAGAGGGAGGGAGCGGGAGAAGGAATGTGAGAACACAAAGCCACTGGAACATGGATCCAAAAAAGTCCCACAGAGCCACTCTTCCAATTCCTGTTTATCACCAATTCCAACTTCTGGCACCAGACGGTCGACGTAAGGAGGTTAGCAGTAAATGCACACCAAAATATGACTGCCATGTCTTAGAGAAATGTAATAATTCATAAGCTGCACACTAAGGTCCCAAAACTTATTAATTATAATGTTTCCAGCACAACTTCAAGGTGAGTCCAGAGCGGCTGTGGTCGACACTACTGCCGACGCTGAATCTGCAGCCGGGATCAGGCTGGTAGAACCGCTGCATGTGTGCAGCTGGTCGGTCTCATAAAAACAAACGCTGACTCAGAGAAAGTGGGACATTTGTTAGAGACACCACGAAGACAACAGGTTTTCAACTGGTCGACACCTCAGACGAGCAAACGGATCCGGGCTGCGGACGGACACCTGACTGGAGAAGATTCAAGGCTGGAAGTGGAGTAACTCGAGTTCCCTAAACGGAGAGAGGGAAGCTCAGCGCAGACACAAAGCTGCATCTTTCTTTTTAATGGGACGACCGAGTCTGAGCCTCAGCTCGGAATCAGCAAACTGAATTTTCTGGGTGACGGAGGGAGACAACCAACCACCAACTCAGTTCTCTTCATCTACGTTTTACATTCCAGCTCCATTTGTAAAACGTTGTGATGCTGCTGAATCTCCCCGGTAACCTACAGTCGGATTAGTGCAACTAGTTCCACACACAAACTTTGCAGAGCTGCCACTGATGAAGACTTCCGGTTCCGAGAAAAACACCTCAGCAAATTACCAATTAACTAATTAATGGCTAATAGCTGCAGCTCTAAAATGCTTATAGACATAAACTTTGTCAGCCAGCATTTATTGTCATAATCAATATAGCAGACTAGGAATGTGAAAATATTAACATGTGTTTTCATGCATCGCAATAATAGTAATGACAACACAACAAATAAACACATGGCTTGTTATTAAAAACTCATATTTACACAGCTACAAAAGTTTTAGACCGCGTCAATCGATTCTAATCATGTTAGACAAAGAACTAAATAATCCAGCCTATTTGAGAGAATTCAAATCTTATATTTTAGGAAATCTAATATTTTTTTTGGACTTGAGTGTGTTTGAAACTACTTGTAAAGTAGTCGAACCCTCCGACACAGATCCTCGGCTCAGCCTCCGTTAAACCAGCACAAACAGGGTTTGGTTTCGAAGTCCAGTTCAGTTCGGAACCGCACTGGGCTCCGTCCAAGCCCTGATCCCGTGTGGACCCTCGTTACTGGAATGAAACGATCATTGCTCACCAACATCTTCGTCTTTATTCTCCATTTCTTCGCTGCTTTGCTCGTTCAGGTTGAACGAAACTCGTGAAGATGTTTATGAGCCGCGTCAAACCCGCGCGAACGCGGCACAATTTCCGGTTATGATTCCAAAAATCAGAGCTGTAATTTGTAGGCGGTGGAACAAAAGTAAGTGTGTTCAAGAAGTCTACAGAAGAGTTAAACCCATTCTCTATATGCTGAATAAATCTGCATGAATTACCATGACACCTGCTAAATGCGTCCAAGTTACTTTCCACTGTTGCTGATAAAATTAAATATCTGATCCTAATAGTTGCAAAAAGTAAACAAATAATTCTGGATGTGTTACCACTCCATTGTAATATATATTTGTCTAAAAGAGTTCTGTACATTATTTCATTAATAAAATATTCTTTTAACATTCGCTTGTTTCCTGCTCCCATTGCGCTGAGCCTGATTTACCTTGAAATTAACGGCTATGGACTTCCGGTCATGACCGGCCTGCTTGTATCCGAATGACGCAGGTTCAGGCCGCGCCCACATTGTTTACACACACACACACACACACAGAAACACACACACACACAGAATTCATGACAAAAAATACTAATAAGACAAAAAACGTGTTTCTTTAAACATGCAAAGTGACACTGCGTTAGTTTTACTGTGAAGCTGCCGTTCACATGACAACCGCCAATGTAACCACGAGTTAATAATCAAAGATCATATAAAAAAGTGAAGAAACTACAACTAAAATGTTAGAACTTTGGGTGGTTTTTAAAGTCAAATTAGTGTTTCAATGCTGAAGGGATTTTCAAATGAGTACTGTTTAAAGGTAAAAGGTGAAGAGTGAGATCAAAGTATAGTAAGTAGAATTATTTGCCACCTTAGATAATAAATTTTAAATCAATTGGATAAGACAATTCTTCCAAAACCCAACATCTATACGGAACATTATACCCCAGCACATTTTATCCAGACTTTATCTTTTTTCTTGTGTGCAACTATAACATTGACAAAATCCCACTAAAGCTATCTGCTTTTCATCGTCAGGCTTTTCTGTCATGGTCTCTTATCTACAAGCACATTTTTCACCCCATACATATATACGGAACAATAAACATATTTTTCAAAAACATGAATCAATCTTTCTTGACTATTGGTTCCAAAAGAACATTCTCTCGGTTGATCAGTTATTCATTCTCTACTTACATTTAGTCATTTGTCAGACGCTTTTATCCAAAGCGACACACAGGTGAAGGACAAGGCAGCAAAAATAATAAAAAAAAAGTCAAGGAGAAAAGCATCAGACCAAATTGCTACTAAACAAGTGTTTCTGTTTCATGAGATGAAACACGGTGAAAGACCAGAAACGTTTTAAAGTCCAAAGGAAGATGCGGAAGAGATGTTTTTTCAGCAGTTTTTAAAAATATAAAAAAATAATACAATTAAATTAAAACACAAGGAAATGTAACATTTTAAAACCGGTTAAAATGAAAGAAATAATCAGACTAAATGACAGACCTAAAATATTCATTTTAAGCTCCAGGAAAAGGTGAATTCAAATTACCATTAACAGCCTTCAGGTGCTCCGAGATCTAAAGCTACGGCTAAAATGTCACTTTTCACTTTCATGAATTTATGTCTTCACCTCTGATGGATCCGTCCAGTGGATTAATGTCATCGTTTGGTTTTTGCCCGGCAGACAAACTGATTTAAGCAGGTTCTCTGGTCACGAACCTGTTTTGCTCTCGGAAGCAGAAGGTGCCTGTGACGCACCTGACGTTTACCAACGAAGAAGAAGTGAACCGGAAGGTCACCCGGTCGCTTCTCCCAGCAACAAAACAGGACGTTATCCGTGTTAGCTTGGAGACCGATTTCCGTCTCAGATTTAACCTAACACAACCACGATGGTAGGATGCGGGTTCTTCTGCATGTGTATTTTCTAAAGTCTGTCCTATTTCTGTCGTGACAGTGAACGTATATGTTTATATGAGGCTTTAATAAATGCTAATTTGAGCTAGCCTGCTCATGCTAGCCGGGCGTTGTCGGGGTAGCGGGATCTTGCAGTCTCCTTGTCTCCGTGTGTTTGGACAGTAGCTAGTATCAGTGTGTTTTCCAGTGAGTCCCTGCCGAGTTTCTCTCACTTTGTTAGATATAATAAAGCATATTTACTCCTGTTTCCGTCTCAGGCTGAAGTAGAGGAAACCCTCAAGAGGATCCAGAGTCAGAAAGGAGTGCAGGGAATCATCATCGTCAATTCAGAAGGTGAAACTGCTTCATAAAAACATCCCCATTGTTGGTATTGATGTGATCACCTGCTATGGAGGTGATTCAAATGTCAGCACACGTGTTAAAAGATGGTAGGACACAAATGTTCGAATTTAACCCTTAGGAACTAATTGTATCATTCATGGTTGGATAACAAATTGGCCATTTTGGTGATACTCTTTAAAGAAAACGTATATGTATATGTGTATAAATGTATGCACATATACATATGTAAATGTACCTGCATGGGACATGCATATATCCACATATGTAAATGAAGTCTTTTCTGTTAGGTATCCCCATCAAGACGACTCTTGACAACTCCAGCACAGTGCAGTATGCAGGACTGATTCACCAGCTTGTGATGAAGGCCAGGAGCACCGTGCGAGACATCGACCCACAGAACGATCTCACCTTCCTGCGGGTTCGCTCCAAGAAGAATGAGATCATGATCGCTCCAGGTTAGTCAGAAAAACATCGTAACAGGCAGTATTTACATTCCTGCACTAAGATTGTGTATATAAAAGTTCAAATATCCAAACAGTGATTTTTTTCAAACAGTGGACTGTTTGTTGTATACCTACAATTATTCTCTCCTCTAATGTGAATGTTCTTGGTTTTCTTTGTGGGCTGTGATCGTAGTTCTTACAGTTTTGCTCTCTTTTCACAGACAAGGACTATTTCTTGATTGTCATCCAGAACCCATCAGACTGAAGCTGCTGCTGACTCATTAATCTGTCTTTCATTTTTTAAATGGCCAAACATTTTTTGTCTTGCTAAATCAAAACAATCTGTTTACCAGAAGATGTAACCCCGTCTGTCAGTCACCCTGCAGGAAGAATCTTTTCCGCACATTTTAGCATTCCAGAGTGTCGTCCTGTCTGTCTGTGTGTTCTGTCCCCAAATGTGTTTCATAGGTGCTTTAGCACGTTGTCCCCAAGTGTCCACCTGCTAAATTAGCTATGGAAGAACCGGTGCGCTGTGGAGACGAGGAGGGCCGCAACCAGTGTGGACGTTTGAAGGACTCGCAGCTCAGTAACAGACACATTCTTGGCTTCTTATTTATTTTTGGCAGTCCATGTTAAAATGAGTATTTCCGTGGTGAGCAGCCAACCGCACTACAGGCTTCTTCTTTTGGTTATTTGTGACAAATGAAGAAATTAAAAAGGTAAAAAAGGTCTTTGTGTTTTTTTTTCCACGCGGTGTAAGCGGAACATTTACAGCAGTGAAAGCAGCGCCGTCCACGAACCGTTCGCTCTGAAATGGCGCTTGTTTTGTCCCAAGTGAAGTAACTTGAAGACTTGGAATAAAACCGGACGACACGACAAATCAGTTTTTCAATGTTCACTCGGGCAGAGACTTGGTGAGGAACTACTTTATGTGCTGCCAAGTAACGTCATCGTAGTCCATCATACTTTGTATTAATGCGCCGGGTAAACGGCAGGATCCGGATCCTTCTCGGAACCAACTTCGGCCCCTTTAAACGCGCCGGGTGACGTCAGCGCCTCGGCTTTACTCGCTTTGTTTGTGCGGATCCGTGTCAGACTGAGCGGAGACGATCAGCCGGCCGCTCCCTCTGCACCAGCGCTACACGCCGCCAACCGTCACCGCGCTACAGCGGAGCACCAGCCCCGGCCCGGCCGACATGCCGTCCGACAGACCCTTCAAGCAGCGCAGGACGTTCGGTAAGAGGAGCGCAAACGGCAGCCGGCCCGTTAGCCGCCTAGCTTAGCCCGTGTGTTTACAGATGCAGTGACGCGGCTGGTGCTCGGACGTTCGGCTGCTGTCGCCGACACTCGGTTGCTCAGCTGCGTCACGCTGACTTCGACGCCCGAGCAGCACCGAGGCTTCGGCTTTTGGGGACCGAGAATCCAGACGTTCGGGGGCCATCTGGGCCTCGGGAGCCTGGATGCTCGCACGGCCTGTGCCCGTCTCAGCGTTTCCACAGCTGGATAAACAGGCTGGACGTGACGTGACGCGGCGGCTCGGGGCGGGGCCGCGCTCGCTGCGTTGCGTAATCTCGGCAAACCCGAACCCCGGTCGCCTGTGGGTTCGGAGAAAGCTCAGTGTTGCACAATGCAAGTTCCCTGTGGGATTCATACCGGGGTGGTTTGTCCTCATCAACCTGCCTCATGATCCCTGAAACACAGGCTGAGAATAAGTGGATGTTCCGTTGGGTCATCGGGTTATTTATTGTAGTCATCGTTGGACTTTGGACCAAATGAGTCATATTTCCTCAGCTAATGGTTGCGGACTTGTCAACAGTGATAATGAACATAAAAACTTTAATCCATTTTACAGACCTGAGGAACTCGGGTTTCTGGTTGGATCCTGGCCCAAAGTGTAACGATACCCCCTCCACTGGATCCAGTTCAAAGAGCAGGATTTTTTAAAGCTGCACATTCTGTTTTGGTGCAAAGTCAGTGAAAGGAATTATACCTAAAACAAGACTTTAATAACAGATTATCTCATTGGTGATGGCTTTCAAATTAGATCTGCAGAATAATCCTGCAAGTATAATTTAATAAATACATGTACAATCCAGCTATTCGCGCCGATGGTCTTGAAGCCGAGGCTGAAAAACATCCCCAGACCTAAACAGAGGAACCATTGACATGTCAGCGTTGCTCTTTCATGCCGAGCTTTGAGCCCTGCTACAGTTTAAAATAAAAACGGTGGTTTAATATTGACTTCACAAACTCCCACTGCTCCAATTAAAAACATAAAGGTTAGAAATAGTTCCAGTGTAATCTGGGCAAATCTTTTTTTTTTCTTTTTTGTTTTACAGTGCAGGTTGAAGCAATAAATGTGTTAATAGTGAAACTACCTGACTGACGAAGACCGTGACCTGAAATTAACTGGTTCAAAGCTCTTTCACCTCCACGCTCTTCCATCATATTCAAAGCTGTGGACGACCTGTGGGTTAGAAAACACAATAAAGGTTCAAAGATCCCAGGCAGCGATAGCGGCAAACCGCCCCGTCCTTGCATCAAACCGTGTTCGTGGTGAACTGTGGGGCGTGGATAACGTGGACACAAAAGATGTCTGTGTTAACAGCAGGATCAGCCATCGCTGAAGAGTCCGGCTGGGTTAGGACAACTTTTCTTTACCCAAATGTGCAGTTTATCACTTCCTGTGGATTTTCTGACAGCAACGAAAGCCTTTGCCAGAAATTAATTTGGGCAAACAAGCCAAACGTGCAGGAAGCCTGGCAAATGGGGATTTTTAATTTAGCTTACGTTTGGTCCATTTTTTCTGGGGGAAAATAGTAAAAACTCTTACCTCAGATGATACGGTGGCACATTTGTTGAAATTCATTTTTTTCCCCTCTGCATTTATTTAATAGATTATCATGTCTCATGAAATTAAGCTTTTTAAACATTGGATTGAATTTCGGTTGTTTGTCTTTTGACCTAAAAGAGACAGAATATATTTAAGTCAGGAATTATGTCTGGATGTAAACACACAACTGATAGAGTAAACCAGAGTGAATATGCACGTTTTCATTGGATTTCAGAGTGACAGTCCTCGTTTATGGTGTGTCTTTTATTCCCCACAGCTGACCGGTGCAAAGAGGTCCAGCAGATCCGTGAGCAGCACCCCAACAAGATCCCTGTAAGCTGCACTGCAAATCTGATTTCAACACACACACACACACGTAACATTCACACGGGTCCATGTCGGCTGTCAGAAACTGCTGTGTGAACCGGCTCAGATACCGCTTTCTCTTTCCAAAGGGACGCGGTTACTGAAGTGCAGGAAGCAGAATGACGTGGTCAAAGAAGCACTTGATAACAAGGCATTTGTCTGCTTTCCTCAGTTCAAGCTACTGTTCTACTTCAATCTGATGATACACATTGTAATATTGACCATATTATTATATGTCCGTATAGTACTTTAATACACATAGATGAGTTTTGTTTTAATCACTGGCTTTAATCTGTTGGGGCGTTTGGCTTCGATTACAGCCATCAGTTACTTGAAAAATAATTTAGAAATTCCAGCGTCTGTATCTATACAGTCAATGTGAAACCGCATCCAGCAGCTGGTTGGTTTAGCACAAAGACTCAGAACGTCTCAGTCCTCAGGTAACAAAACCCCCGTCCAGCAAACCCAAAGCTCGGTAATTTCAACACCTATTTTGATTAGTTACAGCCTCAATACGACCCCTGGAATCAACCGCGCTCTGAACACACAACCAGAACGTTCCACTGTGCTGGGACGAGCAGCCGGGTTAGCCGCGTTTATTATCCAGGATGGTCGGTCTATTTTATTATTTCTATTCATTACGTCATTGCATAATAATTCTGGATGCATTGATGTCTTTATGTTGCAGGAAGTAAATGTAGAGCTAATTGAAATTATGTGAGAAGCTGCTGGGTGGCTGTGAATTGCCCTCTGGGATCAGTGAAGCCTGGTGTTATAGGAAGCTATAAAACATTAAAATTTAATTTTCATTACTCGTCTGAATCTGCAGCTTAATCTACTAATGTACTGGAGGAAAGTATAAAGTAGCTTAAATTCAAACTGCTCAGGTAAAGTGCAAGTAAGATTCATTTCACTGCAGGTTTTTAAAAACTTACTCAAACGTGTGTCGGTTTTTTCCTCCAGGTGATCATTGAGAGGTACAAGGGGGAAAAGCAGCTGCCTGTTCTGGACAAGACCAAGTTCCTGGTGCCTGACCACGTCAACATGAGCGAGCTGGTTAAGATCATCAGGTAACGCACACGCAGACACATGCCAGTGGTTGTTCGACGTTTGCCATGTGTTTGAAGATGTTCGCATTCCTCTGTGAATTCCATCAACACGTGTGTATGTTGCAGCCGACTGAGGTTTAGCCAATTAGAAAAAATAATTTACATTCAACCTTCAAGAAATGTAACAGTCTTGCAGTGCAGAAATACCAGTAATGTATCTGCGGGTTTGTGAGAGTAGTTAATCGTAAAGGTCCATAAAGACATTAATCGCAGTGAGTTTAACCTTTAGGTATCAAGCACTCACCCGCTTCAGAGGATGTGCGGAGCATCACGGTGGAGATCAGGTCCATGTGTCTGGTTTACAGTGTCACACACCAATCTGCTAACACGCCCACCTGCTGCTCCATTGTTGAGGACCCCTCACTTCCTGGTTCTGGTCTGTGTGCTATTCTGATTGGCTCTAAGAGAAAGGTCTGAAATTTACTAAGAAAATTTAAACTTAAACAGCATTCAAATGATTTTTCGTCGTTAGCCTGTGGGACTGATTCTTTTGTATTCTGTTAAATAGAATATACAACTTTTTATAATGACTAATTATATTTGTGATTTGACAATCAGTCACCAAACATGACAGTGACACTAACAGAAACTCCAGTGGTTAACCATCAAATTGAAGCTGTTGTTGTTTTTTGAGCCAAGCTGACAGTAAAGGACGGTGCAGATTGAAACCTTTTTGTCTGAGGGAAAAGAGGGAAAAACAATCTTGGCTCCGAAGTCTCGTGATTCATTCGTGACACAGTCAAAACTATTTTATGAATAAACTCAGTGCCGTCCTTCCTCTTCTGACAGTATGACAAACGACATAACGGCTAAAGAGCTTCTGCATCGGATACAGCCGTCGTTCTTTGCTCTTTGTCGTTTCATGAGGAGCCTAAATGTGAATGGATACTCATGCCGATGGAGGCTGGCATTCATTCTTCCCACTTCGTGTCCCTCCCCCCTACAGGCGTCGCCTGCAGCTGAACCCCACGCAGGCTTTCTTCCTGCTGGTCAACCAGCACAGCATGGTGTCGGTGTCTACACCCATCTCTGAGATCTACGAGCAGGAGAGAGACGAGGACGGCTTCCTCTACATGGTCTATGCCTCGCAGGAGACCTTCGGCTGCTAGGGAGGGAGAGTGGGACACCCTCCGCTGCTGGGAGATCGGGGGGAGAGGGTTAAGGAAGGGAGGGGGGGTGCTTTAGGGGAAGAGAGAGGTGTAAAATGTCAAAGCCGACCAGAACTCCACAGTCCACTCCACTTTGTTGCATTGCAGGCCCACGTAGCAGCACCCCGTCAGCCCGTGTTCGTGTCCCCTTCTCTCCGTCATAGTCGAGCACCTTCTTCGTTTTGGTCAGTAAGTTCAACGCTAGTTACAAAAAGCCAGAGGACATCCCGTGTGTCTCCCCCGTCCCCAGAGTTCTTCTTAATCGTCGCTCTCTCTCGTTTTGAAAGGGTGCAGCACACCAACAGTGGAAGGTGGGAGGTTCCACAGTGGTTCAAACGATACACGTACACGTACGAGACACACTAAACTTGAAACTGTTGCTCGCAGGCCAGAGTTCAGGAAGTACCCTCACACTCTGCAAAGGAAGTTGGTGAAAACAGCACAGTTAGCTTCATAATAACCCAGTAAGTTGTATCATTTCAACATCAGTAGTGCAAGCTAGGAGATTCATGTTGTTTTTTTACCTTTTGACTTTTTAAAATGATATTTTAGTCTTTTTTAATTCTTTTGTTTGCTACGTTAGCTGCAGTTTGTGTTATTGAGCTTGTTCTGACTTTGTTATAATCAAACATTTACCATCAGCCTGAAGCTCAACTTGCTACTGGCTCCGGAGTACCTGACAACCAGGCTGGAAGTTACTGTAAACCTGACAACGTGACGAGCATGTGCAGTAATTTACAATGTGCAATACGTGCAACACTCTTCGTGCCCTCGCAGGTTCGATGATGGGTAACGCTGTTCATCGTGCATCATCTGCCGCCTCTAAAGCTGCTGCCTCCTGCTGACAGCCCACTTCACGTGGACGTTTACACGATTTTTCCTCTACACTACTTCACTGTCTTCCTGTGCAAATTCTGACCCTAAAGCCCAGTCTGGTCAAAAACAGCGAGGACCGGCCAAAATGTCCCGCTCTGTTGGTAAAAACAAAATTTGGCCCTCACTAAGTGGTTTCTACGGGAACACACAGACATAGACCCACGTTTAGCAGATTCAGGGGCCTGTCATGTAGATTTTAGGCGGCTGGTTCCTGTGAACAAAAGCGGTGATGCTGTTTCAACGGTGGTTTGCTGTTCGCGTTTGGTTTGTCAAATCGATTAAATGTAGGGAACGAGGATATTAGCTCGACGTTGTCGGTTAACAGTGGCAGCACAGGAGGAGACGGCTGCAGGACGCTTCCATTTCGACGCACGGATTTTTCTTTCTGTTGGCCGGCTTGGACAGCGCAGCAAAACGCCAATGAAATGATCTCATTTGGTGTATGCTAACGCAGCCTGCGCTGGAAGCCAGGGCGTAATCAGATCCCACTAAAGCTTCAGAGCCGAGGCGAACTCCGACGCCGCTCTGATGTCGTTTGTCCGCTGCGAGGGCGGCGTCTCCTCCTGGCCTTGTGTCAGGGAGCGTGTCAGTGTGTCACAGTAGCACAGAGTTGAGCTTTAGACTTCAAAAAAAATGTATTTCATGTAGGGAATGAATGAGCTGCTTTTGCACATAAATTAATACGAATATAAAACGTTGGCATAGACTTTTGTAGGAGTGACTGTATCTATATAACAATCCTCTTCTTTTTGTATCGGCTCCTCTTCTGTAGAGTGCTGCTCTCTCAGTATCTGCATTGGTTTAAAAAGACTTTATAGACAAACAAGGTTGTGATGCACTATAAACCTGGCATGATTTGACTTTTTTTTTTTAAACATAAATGTGTACTGATTTTATGCTGTAGATACAAATGTTTTGTTTTATTTAGAAAGTCTTTTTAGATGTTTCCCAAACCAAAAAGTGAAAATAAATGTATGTGTATGTTTAAAACAAGCAACAAAAAAAAGTGTGTGCGTATAAATGATCATATAATCGAGCTGTATTTACCAAGTGTGTTTTCTTTAGGCTTTCTCACATTGTCTCGATTTGGAGGGGTGAACGTAGACGCATTGCTATGACCTTATTCAAAGCATTTGCCAATAAATACAAAAAAGTTGCCTTTAAAATTGTTTTGTCTTTTGTTTTGCATTGATAAGAAACTGCTTTCCCATTGGCTCAAAGTAGTTTGTGTTTATCATCCAATAATTCCACAGATTCCAAGACATTAGTGGGAGAGCGCAGCTCAACACTGTGGCTACAAGGACGCATTAGGAAGAGCCACTTCAATAATTAGCATCAATACATTAATGTACAAATACCCTATTGTGAGCTCAAGCATGACATTCAAAATCCTACTTAAGCCCAACAGTATTAAAAGTACAGTGACTGATACTGTTGGATTAAAACTGATGAATTAATCACTGCCCCAAAAACATGTACAATCGTAGTCCGCCCCCCGATTTACAAAAACAAGCTGCTGTCAGTGCACGCTAAGCTAAAAGAAACTTCCCTATATTAAAAGATTTCTCTACTTCTATCTGAAACACGCCTCCCGATGACGTCACTTCTAAGGAACCTAAGTTCATATTATGTCGTCTCACACGATGACGATTGTAATCCTGGTTTTTCCAGAGCTCCCCCAGATGACATCATCTCGACTCCTAAGGATGCAAAACTCCTCCGGGTGATGTCATCTTGAGTTTTTCTGCTACATGCAAGGTAGCATTTTTAGAGGAATGTCCGAAAAAAGCATTAATTTACATTTACACCCTAAAGTAAAAGACAGTAAATTAACGCAAGTTCAATTTTGGTGAAGTCGCCCTTTAAGATCTTAAAAAAGTTTTCACATCTGAAATATGTTGTTCACCAGCTGCTTGTGCTCTTTTTTTATTCTTATGTTAAGTTAAATGTTAGTAAGTTATTAACTGATAGATCAAAAGCTTTATACCTCAGAAAAACAGTTCAGTATAGGATGTAATGGAAATGGAAATACCACAGAAATCCACATAAAGCTTCCGGGACAAGCTGCTTCCCATTGTTTAAGCTCTACTGCAACAAGTTCTGATCCTGCTGGATGATACACAGCACAGGTCACGCACATAAAAAGATTTATTTCATTTCACAGGACAAACAAGACGTTTTCGTTCGTTAAGAAGCAACCACAGAGTTCAGGCCATTGATTAGTTACAGTAAAACATTCCGCTCTGGTGTATGTGACACCCGCCACGTAAACGCCGTACACCAACTACTGAAGTGCAGCTTGTACATCGTCACTTTGCTGAGGGACCTCAAACATGGTGATCAGACTATGAACTCTTCAACAATCATTTAGGTTAATATTGGAGCCACGGCGAACGTGGATGGATAAAAAGGCTAAATAAAGTGTCACACCTCAGCCTGATTTTTTTTTGTGGCCTGTTGCAGTATCGCAACCTCAAAAACACCAAAAAAAAAAAAAACATGCAGCCAAACAGTGTTTTCCCCAGAGACCAGTTATAAAAGACATGTCTGCAGCTGCTGTCAGGACGCCTCCAGCCTCCCAACAGAGGGCGGGTTTTTTTACTCCGTTGTTGCCTGCAGCCTCACAGCTCACAGTGAGGCTGCAGGCAACAGGGTGAGAAATCAAACAAGTTTTCGGCTGATGTGCAGCGCTGAAAGCAACAAGTGCTGAGCGTCTGTCACCAGCCGAGCTGACTCAACAGCTGTTTCTCATTCACATCTATCCTCTGTTTTTTTTTTTTTTATGACACTGGTAACTGCAGTTTTTTTATTTTAACACTAGTCTGAAGAAGGAGGAACCATTTTAACTGTTTCCATCTGTTTGGAAACAAATTTTGCATTAATAACTAATTTTTCAATGTGTGTGAATACAGTCTCAAGCAGAAAGCCTGCAGCTTAACATTAAACCTCTTTCAACTATCGATTATCTCCACCGGTCCTGGTCACAACTGGACACGAGGTGGAAAATGTTCCAGCTGCCACAATTTCCCTGCAGTAAGCTGGAAACATTTTCAGGAAGATTCAACCAAATGTGAAAGGTACAAAGTGATGACTGCAATACGGCTGCAGGAGGGAGCTGCGACTGTCGTTAGGAAGGAGACTGGAGGTCCAGCAGCTTGTTGGAGGTCATGCCCGACACCAGGACAACTACAGCAGAGCTCCTCAATGGCAGGAAACTGCGGAGGTGACTTACGCCATGCTGAGAGGAGACACAGAGGAGGAGCTTTAAACATTGGATGGCTTATCATTTCAGTCCCCGTCATTTTCAGATGAAACCGGACATGAGGGGCGAGGACAAAGGACGACAGTCAGTGTGATTGTTCACACACACGTTGTGAACAGTGCAAACATTTGCATTCGCTTACCCTAAAATGGCATTGAAGGAGCTATAAATATATAATAATAATTTTAATGCACATGAAGCTTGTACAAAAAAGTTTTAGTGAAATAACAAAAATGACATTGTAAAGGTCTGCAGCCCCCTTGATAAATCAAATAAAAATTCACTTTGTCATTATGTGAATGTGCAACAAATATTACGTTAACAAAAACAATAATCTGTGACTGACAACAGCATTTCTTCCTCCAGCAGAAGCCATGGCGAAGAGGTTAATGCTGACATCACAGGAGGCAACATGCCAACGACACGATGCAGCTACTCAGAAACAGCATCAGAAAGATTTTAAGCTGCTGCCAAAATCATTTGATGCTGCTCCACTGACAATCTGTGGAAACGCATCACGGTTATCGATTATCTGATTTCTGATGATACGCACAGCAGATGCTCCAAACCACGGCGAGCTGTGCGAGCTCATGTTTTACCAAGGTGAGTGTGTTTGAGGTGAGACCTAACCCAGAAACACTGCTGCCGTTTAGAGCTTGTCTGTGTGAACGTGGTCTGGGTCGAACCCGATCGGGCTTCGTCTACGTTAAATCTCAGAGTTCATGTCCTCTACAAACAGATACTGTCTGGTTACAGCTTGTATTTTGGGTATTTGAGCATATGACGCTGCAAACAACCTTCGGCGACGCTCGCGGTGACGTGGCAATACTTCACCCGTGTTATTCTCACCTGTCAATGAGCGAGTCCCTCATGCTGGTGGCGATGGCGGAGGGCTGTGACGTGTCGCTGAGTCTGAACACGCTCTCAATGACTGACAGCTCTGCACTAGTGGTGTCCAGGCCACAGAACGCACACCAGTCATTGACCACCATCCCTGCAGCAATCACCTCGCTGCCGCGGTTCACTGTGCCGGCCTGAACAGGAAGTCAACTGTCAGCATGTGGATATTCAGCCTGAGAGCTACTGTGTGTCACACTGCCAACTCTTTCTTTCTGACTGATGCAAACCAACCCCAGAGATTTTCAGTCTCCTGTTCTCCGCTCTCGATTTTCTCCTCTTCATCCAGCACTGTGGGTCTAGGGCATGTCAAATGTTTTAATTCATTTATTAATTTTATGTTTAGAAGCGTCTTTTTTTTTCGATGGTGACTAATACTTGAAGGGTTCTCAGGTTGTTCAGAGCTGATTTCAGGTCTAATGAAAATCCCTGGATAAGCTGCATATTGTAACTTTTGTAAGGTAATAAAAAGTGAAGGCGCTTCTCCATGTCATTAAGTTAAATTTATATGAACTGAATTTAAAGTTTAACCATTATAACTTGTAACTACTGAAGGTCTAAGGACTGAGACGATGCACTTGATTCCGTTTTACCTGCTTTGCCATTTAAATGGACATTTAAGTGATGTAAAAGCTGTTATTCACATCGCCCGTCATATCGGTCGTAATATTATGGCTAATAAGTGTATATGATATTATCGATTCAAAGTGCCTTGCAAAGGTATTCATACCTCTTGAAATTTTCAGCGCCTTCTTCCACGTTTGCTGGCCCTTTCTTTCAAAGCCCTTCTCAACAACTGCTTTTTCTTGCCACTCTTCCATTAAGACCAGGTTTGTGGAGTACACAGGGGACAGACTGTCCCACCTGAGCTGCGGATCTCTTTCTCTGGGCCTCCTGGCTGCTTCTCTGATTAATGCCGCTCTTGCCCAGCCTGTACGTTTAGATGAACGGCCACGTCTTTCCAGATTTGCATTTGTTCCGTAATCTTTCCGTTTTCAGATGATAGATTGAACAGCGCTCCGTGAGAAGTTGAAAGCATGTTTTTTTTCCTTTAATAAGCTAACCCTGCTTTAAACTTCTCCACACCTTTATCCCTGAGCTGTCTGCTGTGCTCCTTGGACTTCCAGATGCTATTTGTTCATTTTTTATTAGGGGCATCAGAGTAAAGAGGGCTCAATACTAATGCACGTAAAACATTTTCGAGACCATTTGTCATTTTCCTTTCACTTCACTTCACTTTCATGTAGCACTTTGTGTTGGTCTCATAAAATCCGAAAAAACATTGATTTCCGTTTGTGGCAAAAGATGGAAAAGTTTAAGAGCTAAGGTTCTGAAGTGAATAACTGCAGAACTTCACTCACCACCAGGGGAACTTGTAGCAGAGACGACAGCTCATCCTGGTCTTCTATAGACGTCTTCGGGTGAACGAGTCCTCCCTGGTTGCTGAAGGCGCAGTAGGAGCCGACCAGAACCTGCTCTGCTATCGTCTGACGGAAAACCTCCACCTTAAGAGAGTCCGCAATAATTTCCTCTGTCTCCTGAAGGGGGGAGAGAGACAGTAGGCCATGTTCACATTACAGCTCAAGTGTTTTTTTTAGCTCCATAGGAATGTAGAGTTGTCGCCTGGATTCCCTGCAGCGGTGCATTCAAAGAGTAAATGGCTCTTTAACCTGCTACAAAATTAAATAAATTTCATTCAAAAGACCCAAACAGAAATCTAGGAGCTGTTCTCGAGAACAGTGTTCACCAGTACATCAAGAATCCTGTCCAATCCACTTATACCATCACAAATACCAGCAGGTTGGTCGACACAGGACGACAATTTAATACTACAGTTTTTTCCTCGAATTTTATAAATTATTTTGATCATTTTGAATAATTTTCTTCCTTTTATGCCCTTATGCTTCTGTAATTTCACACTTAGATATTCTGTTTGCCTGTTGTAAAGCCCTTTGTTCAACCCCTGGTTGATGTTTCTCAAGAAAATTTAAAAAATATTTAACATAATGACGGTTATATACAGTAACTAGAAGTTCAATTGGGTTTCCAAAGTTATTTTACCGTCACATTCCTGTGTAGACTCTACAGTCCCAGATTCACCCCCCCCCCCCTTTTTATTTTTGATCTTTTGAACAAATGTTGAAATTTTTTTTATTTGTGCTTACAACGTGGCCTTTCACACTGGTTTGGAAAGCAGCTAAAAAAAATTAAAATATATTCATTTACTTTAGAACATCACAAAGTACCAAAGGTCAACTTTTCTAAATTGTGGGCAAAAAACCAAAACTGTTCTACAAACATTGGATAATTTAATTTAGAGTTAGCAGAAATTATTGAAGTGCATGTCAGCTGAGGTTTGAGGGGAAAACATCAACGTGTTTCTTACCCTGTCAAGGTCCGGGTGGACCAGTGCCACGTAGTCGTTGCAAGCGATGACATTACCGAGAGCAGACAGTCTCTCCTCGACTCTCTGGATCTTTACTGCATCTGGCAAACAGTTTCTAATGTGCTGCAGCTCCTGATCGGTCGTGTTGTTTGGCACAATAAGTCCGTGACGGTTTCCTGATCAGAGGAAGAAGAGGAAAATGAGCAGAAAAACATGATAGATCCTAATAAACTCCTGCAGCTAAAGAAGAACGAGTGAGAAGAAAGATCCACACTCACCAACGCACATCCTGCCAATGATACGACAGCCTGCTATGGATGCATGAACCACTGGGATGGTTTCTGAAAGCTCCCCTTCAAACACACTGTGGTTACACAAAGAAAGACAGTAAGTTATTTCGCCGTCTGTTCTTTCTCACGAGCTCACGCAAAAGTACTTCACATCAGCTGACAATATGTGTGAGACATATCACAGAGAAACTAACTACACGTTATATTTCCACAATGTGGGGTTACTTCTTTTATTTAAACTGCTCTTAATCATTCTTCCCCCACTACAATCATGATATGTAACCATGAAATTTTAATCTGGCTAGCATTCACAGTCTTGTTGCTTCGTTCCACTGAAGCTGGCGCAGCTCAGACACACGTTCCACCTGGATGACATCACTTCATGTGGATGCTAACCTTTAGCCTCCATCCAGCTAGCGCACCTGTCTGCACTGGACTGAAATGGGGCGACAGGTGTGGAGAGAGGGGACCTGTACCTGTAGAAGTTCTCCGAGCCCCCGATGGCCACCAGGCAGTACGTGTTGGTTAGCTTGGCGAAGCAGCCGATCTCGTTGTTTTTCTCAAACGATGCTCTGACAGCCATGATGACGGCGGCGAAGGTTGATTCTGATCCTACAAAAAACCCGAGCAACATGTGGAGAACGTGAGTTTAACCGCAGTCAGCAGCTCCTGATAATCGCATCATGACATCATTTGCGAGCTGATCACAAATAACACTTCGGTGGCGTGGAAGCTAGCGAGCTAACTAGCTAACCTAACTAGCTAGTTGTTAAAAGTTACACAGGTTAACACACGTGTTGTCAAAAAGCAGCTCGCAGACATATTTCACTCACCTGCCCTCTTTAAATTACTGTCATCGTTTGTCTGTTTAGAAAAGAGAATATGAGAATTTATTACCTCGGTGAAGTTAGTGGCCTCCAAACAAGCGTGGCAGCGCTTCCCTTCACCCCACGTGTCCACGTCCACTTCAGCGTGAACGTGATGACGCAAGCACGTACCACACGTCATTGATGCGTTTATTTAACGTTTGTTATTATGAATGATTTCATGCAAATTTAACATTTTATCTCTGAACATTGTTATGTTGTTGTTGTACATATATTATATTTATTGTTTACGCCATGTTTGTTCTTCTTGTTCTTTGCCCATAATAAATCCGTATTATGACCAATAGTTGGACTTGAGTAAGTCCGGGACTCCTGTCTGTCCTCTGTGGGGAGACAGGAGACTAATGTCCTTCAACGTCTGCAGCACCAGGCTTTCTATGTTTTAGGAGTCGGTGTGAGCCAGTGGTGGCTGACTGGGACTGTTCTGTTCTGGAACTGGAACTGGAACTGGACCCTCTGCATGTTGTAGCTGAAAGGAGATGTTGTCCAGACTCTCCTCAATCCTGGACAGTCCCTCTCTCCCATCCCACTGGGTGTTGGCTGAACAGAGGAGATCCTTTCTCCCAGTGCCCATTAAACTGTTCAGCTGTAAAAAGGAGGGGGAATGAAAGATCTATATGCACAATTACTATTATTTTTAATAATTCAATTCAACTTTATTTATATAGTGCCAATTTAAAAAAAGTAAACTCAAGGCACTTTAAATAATAAAGTCCGTAAGCAGATGTTACTTTAGTGTCAAACCAATGTCTCATTATTCCAATGTAGGAGAACAGTCAGAGTTATTATTATCATGTACTTTAGTAAAAGTTGTACAAATACTGTGTTGCATACAAAAAGTCACTTAGGTAAACATGCACTATATTAGCACAGAAAAGGCCACCGGAAAGTAAAAGTATTCTTATTGGAGAATGTCTCCAATTAATAAAGTATAATGTAAAAGAACAATTGTAAACAACTGTAAACTTACATTTTCAAAGAAGACCACTTATGTACATGTGCTGTGCTGAGTGACTATTAATTTCTGTATTTATTTGTTTTAGTGATATTTCTTTATTTGAGTTTGTTACTTTTTATTTTGGCCAAAAATAAAAATATTAAACATTCACTGATTATCAAAATTACTTCTCATTACTAACTAGCTAAAAAATGGACTTATTTCATAAGATAAAAATAATTGATACTGCCCTCATCCTCAGATCAACAATAATAGTCCGAGTTGAACTCGTAAAGCCTGTCACTCTTGGGTTTAAATTAATTTGCATGCTGCCTCCTCACATCAGCTCCATTTTCTGCCTCTTTTTAGCCCAGATGTTCGTGTTCCACAAACCTGCATAGCAACGGCAGCTGTTGCCGTGCTGCTCCTCTGTGCTTCTGCAGGACAGACGCCCTCAGCCAATCACGTCCGCTGCTCCTGTGACGTCTAGTTTGTTGACACATGGCCATTAGCGCGCCACCTGTGTGACGTCACGACATCAGGTGGGGGGTGGGGGCACGAACCACAGCGGAGGAGGAGACAAAGATCATCTAACGAGAAGTTGAGGTATCACTCCTGCCTTTTTTTGCCGACCACACATCCTTTCCCTGCAGGAAAGTCAAAGTTTTACTACCACATTCTAGAAAAACTCTGTTCTCAAAGTCATTTAAAGCTTTTCTCAAAGAAAAGGTTTAGTATAAGGACACACTTGGGGATTAAATTTTGTAGGCCAATAGAATTTGGAAAACAAAGTAGTCATTAAAGCTGTGAGGGGTAAAAGCATTATATTTTCTTCTGAAGTGGAATTTATGTAAGCTAGAAAATACTTTGGTAAAAGTATTACATTTACATTTAGTCATTTGGCAGATGCTTTTATCCAAAGAAACCCACAAAGGATTAAGTGCACTACTTTAATGAATGTCAAAGTCAAAGGGACTTTAAGGTCCGAGACATATGGAAGATATGGAGGTGGGGTCCAGAGTGGACAGGCCTCCAGTCTGTCTCTGGGAGACGCACACAGACAGACACACACTGAGCCGTTCACACTCACATTCGCTCCTACAGCTCGGGCGATTTTTAGATCATGTCTTTGGACTGTGGGAGGACACTGGAGGAGAACAAACTCCGTCCTGCGATAAAGTGCGGAGTGATCCCTCCGCTCTGCGGAACAATCTTTGTAGGAAGTGGCTCCGCACGCACGTCGCTCTGGGCCAACTCTGCCTGGAAACACCACAAGCTAATCGGAACCGACAGGGACGGACGGACCTCGGGGGGCTGCGTGGGGGTCGATTAGGTTTGAACAAATGAACCCCCCCCCCCCCCTTCTTGTGTGCACTGTGTAAACATGTCCGGTGTTCTCTGGGTTCGGACGGGCTTGTGGCCGAGATAAGGCCCGAGCCTGGACACCAAACGACAGCCCGAGGCGAGACGAACACCAGAATTTACGGCGGTGTGTCTGTGTCGTGTGCCGGTTCGGGTTCGATTCAGTGGCTGGGTTCGTTTTAATTAAAGGCGGAACAGAGTTTTCTGTTCATGTTGCATCTTTGTTGGATAGTTCAGTGTCACAGCATCGTTGTGGTTTTCCCCTCAGTTTTTGGTGATTCAGGTTCTGTTTTGGTTGGATTGTGGCTCGTTCAGCAGGTTTCCTGTTTGGGCATATATAAGAATAGGATCTGTACTTTTTAGCAGCTGGGACCTGCAGATGTTTGCTTAAAAATGATTTTAAATGAAAAGAGAAAACATGTTTATGTTCTGTTCATCAGCTTATTGATTCCCTGCACTGCTGGTTGCCGCTCTGCTTTAGCCAGCTGTCTCTGACGGACAGTTGGACGTCTGCCTCTGACGGACAGTTGGACGTCTGCCTCTGACGGACAGTTGGACGTCTGCCTCTGACGGACAGTTGGACGTCTGTCAGCTGATAACGTGCAACACGCCAGAGTAAGAGAGCACAGACACAAGCTTTCCTCTTCTCATTTGGATCAACGATGCAAACAGGATGTCCTTTATTCGTCTTAATTGAGTCTTTAATTTACTGAAGGACAGAGAAGAAAAACACACAGAGTCTGGTGGAAATTTGTCCTCAGTCCTCCTGAGTCACACAGGAAGAGGGAAGAGAGAGGAAGAAGGGAATAACGGAGCAGCAGAAGTGAACGCTGCAGCTGCTCACTGGGGTCACATGTAGGTTTTGTGTTGGCTTGAGAGTCCTCAGAGGAAAGAGACAGATGGACTTTGTTTCCAACTGAAGAGGGCAGCAGCAGAGACGAGGAGGCAGCAAAACAATGTCTGAGCGAAGGGGAGGGCAGCTAAATTTAGCTCAGCTTCCTCTCCGACTGTGGCTGCTTCTGCACAGACGCTGAGGAGGGGAAGTGAACGCTGACTGAGATGCTCTTCATCGTCAGAATGAAGCGTGCGTGGCTCACAGTAACTCCATACCAAATCTGTGTTTCACTTTCGCCACGCAAAAAGAAAAACTGACCCCAAAGGAAACACTGAAAG
The DNA here is from genome assembly GCA_033026295.1 of Channa striata. Taxonomy (NCBI): domain Eukaryota; kingdom Metazoa; phylum Chordata; class Actinopteri; order Anabantiformes; family Channidae; genus Channa; species Channa striata. The sequence continues at coordinate 856,562 of CM065168.1, forward strand.
ATGAAAATGCATAAAAAACAATGGATGACAAAATGTGGGTCGGGTGTTATGAAGATGTAACGAACGACCAACGAGAGACGTCCACAATGAGATGCCAAGGTCTACGCCCGAGAAGTTGGCACAAAATGACCTCAAAAAGAGACAAAGCCGACGACGGACACCTGCACAAAACAAGCATAAAGAGAACGATCCTACACCGATGAACAAAACGCCACAAAGTCCCACAAAAACAACTGAACGAACTCAAAAGATATGGAACAGAACGCATCAAAGTGATGCAAAATTAGAGTTATGTAAAAAGACAAACGATGACAAACTAATCACAGGGATCCAAAGAATGACCCTAAAACTGCCAACAAGACGTCCCCGCAACCACGAGTGAAACAGGAAGAAGCCGAGCGACGTCACATTGGGGCAGAAGACTCAGCTTCAGTGTTTGAAACCTATGAATCCAAATCATTTCTTTTTTTTGAGGGCGGGCGGGTCCAGCTCCTCTGCTCGAGGTGGAAGCACCGGTAGTGGGGCAGTTGAGGTCAATGAAGTTTTATGTGCGTCCAGCAGAAGACATGACCGCGCGCAGTCGGCCAGAGACCCGCAGTCGTTCTGCGTTTGTGCGGCAGTTTGTCAGTGAAGGCGGCGTTCGCCGCCTTTTACTGCAGCCATTAGTTGTGACGCTCTGGCTCCCGCCTCCATTTGTTACTGTGCTGTCAATGAAATCAGTGTGAAAATATTCAGCTGCATTTTGTTCCTGCAGCAGCCCACGAGTGTCGGTGTGTGGACCAGCAAACACATCACGTAACGGGCCTCAGAACACAGAGATGAGACTGGAAGGGGAATGGACGGCCCCGGCCCGCTCGCCGGGCCCCGGCGATGTAGCTCTGGGCCAAGTTGGGTTTTGTTGAGCGCGTTTGTCTACGTGTGACACTGACTAAACTGGTGGCGTGTCAGAAAACACGGTGATGTGATTTGTTTTCCGGTCCTGCTAACTTATGCAACGTGCTAACGCAGGTCCGAGTTGCAGATTAAAAGCTGAGTGACGGATCAGCTGGTAACACGGAGGCGTGAGGTCGCGGTGACTAAATCCCAATAGTTCATTCCCCAGGTCCACATGGAGGCGTGTGCCAGTTGTAAAGACATTCGGTCAGGGCGTCCTGAGAATGGGACGAAGGGACTGGATGCGCTTCAAGTTCAAAAGTTCCTGATTTCAGAGCGAAAAAGGCCGAAAATGACCACGGACAGAAGGAAGAGTGAACATTCTCATTTCTGGTCATTGTGGGTCCTGCAGGCTATAAGGGGGGGGGGCTTTTATCTGTCTGTGCCCAGGGGCCCATATTCTTCTAATCTGTCCACGTTGAAGATAAATCTGTTGCTGCTGGTCTCGTTTCCTCTTGTTTCTGTTTGTCCTCAGTCTTTTGAAGGTAATTTCCCAGCATGCATTACAAGCCGGCGGGAAAGCTTTCAGAGCTCTCGCAGCGACGCTGTAAAGTGTAAAGCAGAGGAATATGATCCCACTAAACTGATTGTGCTGCGTTTGATTGGATTGGCGTCCTGGACGGATCATTCCGGGCAGGATTAGAGATGATGTCCGAGCTGGTAACCGGGTGGGGGGGGGGCGGGGTTGATCTGTGTCTGTTCCCCTCTATCACCGCCTCTCTGTCTGTGACCGAGCGTGTTTCAGACTGACGGACTGAAAACGTGACCAGCTCTCCTGACCCAGGTGTGTGTGGACCCGCACACTGACCACCTGTGTATTTGTGTCCAGGTGTGACTGCCGCATGATGGGAGGGGAGCAGAGCCACGAGAGGACGAGTGAGGAGAGAGAGGAGGAGGCTGAAAACCAGCAAGCTGCCCCCGGTGGTGACGGTGCCGAGTCGGCCGCTTCTGAAGGTAAACGACATTTGCTGCATCCACAGCAAGTACGAAGCGTCACATTGCTGCACTTTGTTCTGCAGACGCCGCGGGGGAACTGCCCCAGTGCAGGATGGGAAACAGGAAGGTGGACAACATGTGTTTCATGATCGCGTGCACCAACTGGTACTAAACTGGAGCTGGTTGCAGAACCCAAGATGTTAACGTGAGGACGACTGAGGGAGGCAGCGGAAAACCAGAACCCACTGAAATTTGTAAATCAAGCTGCTGCTGCGCTGCTGATGAAGAGTGGAGCTGTCGTTGATGGTGACTTTCTCCAAACTGCACTTCACAGGGTGAAAACTCCTCTGTTGACTATAACGTAGCAGCTTCCTGTCCTCTAATGTCTGTCTGCTCTAAAACAATCACGTCCCCGTGAAGATGATAATCTGTAAATGATCACAAATGAGAGTGTGTTGCTGAAATGCAAAACAAATGCACCAAACTCACAAACGTAAAATTGTGTGGAAAATCCATTTCATGTCCGTCTTACATTTAGAAATCCTCCATTTCTGTGAGCAAATAGTGAGGAAGCAGCCTGAGCTCCTTCAGTTTAAACCAGTTGCTAAACATGCGAGATAAAGAAGCGTTTCAAGGTTTGACTTAATGTCAGTCCCCCGTTTTTTTCCCTCCTTTGCTTCAAACATCCACAAATCACAAAACGGATTAAAAAATGTGCAATATTCTTTATTTGTTGGCTAATATTTAAATCCCACTGGCAGCTCAGTCTGTTAGTGAGGTCTGAGCCAAATCACTTGTTTGATTTGCACTCAAAAGGTTTACGTTTCCATTTCTGTCTCATATTTTTCATTTTAAAAACTGAAACGAAGAGTTTAATGTGCACCATGAATGGAGTGTGGAAGCGTGTGGTTCGAGTTTGTTCCAAACACGTTTCATTCACGACACACTGAACCAGATCTGACAAACTATTTCTCAAAACATTTGTCAAATGTCTTTTATTGACATCTGCTTTCTTCATAGCACCACCTGTGCTGTCCGGACATGTAGCGCTGCCACTGTGAAAAAGAAAAAGGCTGTAAATGTTTCTCAGCAGGCAGAAGTTAGTCAAGTCGAGGAGAAAACATCAGAGCAAAGTGACGTCGAGGACGAGTTTCTGTGTCGTGAGATAAAAGTTTATTTCCCCTTACAGCTCAGTTTTCCCGTCGTCCTACAGCTGGACAGCGGCGGTCACACCACGGGACAAACCTGCAGCATGTCAGGTTTCTTTGTGAACGAGTCAAGTGCAACGTTCAGCACGTGACGCGCTGACCCGTTCAGAACAAGAACTGCACATGGTGTGTGAGAGAAAACACGTCACAACTGAGCCAATGATCAGTTTGGCCTCGTTAGAAGAAGTGAAATTGCCCTGAAATTGCGTGTCCAGCAGCTTCACTGCGCAGGTGGTTGAACATATTGCATATCACAACAGGACGTGCACATATTTCCCTAAAGTGGCCATTCAGCAAAATACCCCGGGGCAGATTTATTATGCACATCTGGTAGATTTAGACTGCACACAATCTCACAGATGCTCCAGGAGTGTCCGGAATGAGGCGATGAAAAGCCCATTTTAACCGGATGTGCGGCTTCTGTGTGTGAGCAGAACCAGTTTGGGTCCGATTCCGCCGTCTCACACAAAGAGCAATAACGTGCGGGACAGAAAATGATTCTTCCTGTATGAGTGACAAAAAGTAAGAGGACAGGAGCAAAAAATAGTTTGATTTGAACCTGACAAACAATCATTGTTCAAATGCTAAAGCAGATGCAGCTTTTCTAAAGTAATTTGTGATTTTGTTCATGGCGAAATAAAAGTGAAGAATGAAAAATGCCATTATGTAATACAGGGATTTTCAAAGTCTGACTCCACTCAACTCAAAGAGACGAGGACTCGCAACATGAAAACATTAATGTGAATGGATTATGTCACTAGTATCACCATTTTGTTTTGCCGGATAATTACTACAGCTCCTGGGATTTGAGGGGGAGAAGAATCTTTGTGGGCTGTGGCCCTGTTGTTTAGCCTCGTTCTTCACATTTAGACAAACCGTTTGAATCATGCAGACGGAGAGACGGGTGTCACTGCATTACCTGCGAGGAGGCTTCAGCAAGTTCTGCAGTTTCATGGAGCGTCTCTGCTCTGAGTCACGTCAGCCGGACCACTTCCCCAAGCAGCTGCTTTAGCCGGAATAAAAGTGGCCTGAACAGGGTGGGGTCACGGAGATGTGACGCGAGTCGTTACGATGATAGTGGGACTGGAATCACAAACACGTGTAACATGCTGCGTCTTCATATTTACGGCAGGTGAATGTCTGAAAAGGAGCATGCACTCAGACAAACTGGACGAGAGGCGACAATACTTTTCCAAGTACATAAATGACATCATGAGTGTGTGTGTGTGTGTGTGATGCACGCAATGAAGAACAAATGTTGGCAATGAATTTTTCATTTTTATTGACATTTCATTGTTAACAGAACATGGTGTAATTGTATATAACTGGTGTGGGACAGAAAAACCAAAGGTAGAAAAACATCTGTTCCCGCCATGTTAACATGTTAAATAATCAACCTTTCTTCCATTAGAAAGAAAACTGCAATTATAGAATAACATTTTCAAGTTGTGAACGTAAACATGCCTATCTCGTATAAGCATCATCATAAAAACTGTATATCGTGTGCAAAGGACGATGACTTTTATCTTAAATAAAAGAGAAACAAATTACAAAACGTTTCAAAAGCATCTGTCGGTTTTCTATTTACACGAGCTGATATTTGATATCCGACTAGATAGGACTACAAAAGAATCCACAAACAAAAAGGTGCATCACTTTGCATGTAAAGAAGTGAGCCAGATTTTTTTCATTTTGATTTTATAATCAACCCATCAAAAAATTCCCTCATCAAAAAACCCAAAACCAAACAAAAATCCAGCTGTATTTACAGAAAGGGGGGTTTTTCTCCTGAAGAAAAACCAACTGAAGCGAGTCTCTCTTTAAAGCTATATCTGATAAAATCTGTGAGAATATCCAAAGAACCTCAGTATAACTTCATAAGTCTCCTCAGACGACCTTTGATATGTTTTCATCCATCTATATTATTATGTTCTAAGAAACATTAGAAACTAAAGGCAGCAACAGGCAAGTCAAAGGAAGACTGAGCCACGGGATGCCACGCTGCGAACGGACGTAACAGCTGCCAGAGGGGAGCTCGTCGGCGCGGTTGTGCAAGTCGTGTCGCCATTTTGGACGGAGGTATCAGAGACCGCCCGGCGTGCGAGCTCTGGGTTGGCTCATTGTTCCCGCCATTTGTGCTCGTCCCCTCAGATAAAACACATGCTGTAACAATTTTCCCCAAAATATTTATTGCAAAGTATTTTCACAAGCATTTTGGAATATACCTGCGTAGAATGGAGTCACTGATTTTCCGCTTGTCTTATTGAGTTTCCCATGAAAACAACCGAACAGCTGAGCACCTCTCGCATCTTTTTTTGGGGAAAATTAGAGGCATCGATCAGCTTTCGTAGTCGCACCGTCTCTGGCAGGTGTCACTTCAGTGTGATGTCCCATAACTAAGTCTGCCTTTAAAGGCAACTCACTGTTGTCCAAAGCCGCCCGAACATCAGCAGACCTGGGACGAAATGACTCCACGCTCGGACTCCCGCTTCCTTTAAATTCAAGCTGATAAACGCGTTGTGTGAATGGACTGTGGCAGACCGAATGAGGGCGGCTCCAGTTCATCCCAGGTCTGTGTACAACATCCACGAAAGAGGCAAATCGTCAGAGGAGCTTCTGCCCTCTGTGACAAGTACCAGCTGAGTAAATAGGTCTGAAAGTGAAGAGGACAGACGGCGGCTCAAAATCTCATGTACATATATGTTGTCTGCACGTGGAATAACTGAAACACTACAGTACAAGTAACCTGCTTCCATTTCCACAGACATCTGCTGAAACACGCTGCCCGTAAACTGCTAATCTTCTTCTAATCTCTGTAGAGTATTTACACACAGTTTCAGGCGTGAAGGAACACGGTGTCACTGCACAGCAGAAAAGAAGCTTTCATCCGTTCAACAACCAGAACAGGAGTCAAAGCACAAAAACTGAACACAACTAAAAGACGGAAGAGACGCTCTGAAGCTTCAGCAGCAGGAGTCGATAACATCAGCCTCTCCTGGTGCCCTGAAGCCAGGCACCCAGTCCCCAACTCAGCTGGGAAACTTTATGAGGCTACAAATCCGGTAAAGTTTAATTAATGAGGTGCCAACTTTTAAAAAGAGTTTGTTTGTGGACAAAGGATCAAAGAGTAAGGACGGTGCACGAAAGCCCAAATCATGTGTCGGGAGCAATGTGACATAGTCTGCAAATGACTCCACACTCCAATAAAAATGTTTCATTAAACCCCAACTTGTGTTTGGGCCGAGGCTGGTGACCAGCAGGCAGCACAGCAAAGTGAACGACGCAGTAATAATTTGGCGGAACATCAGTGAACGTAAAGGTTCTCAGCTAGGAAGTCATCACAAACAAATCGAAGAGACGTGATCGTTAAAGCTGAGCGACAGGAATTCATGATGTGTGTTCCTGAAGAGGTCGACGAGGCAGCACATCTGTTACGACCGACAGTAAGAACCTGACAGCAGCACTGAAGGTCCAGCCACAGCTACACGTCCTTCACGTTCACAACGAAACAGCGGCGAGAACAACAGCGACCACGAGAGCGGGACAGAAACGCCCAGCTCCTGCTGCCGTCAGAGCCAACGTCTGCGCATCTTTCCCGTTCCATCATCTCCCGAGCTACAAAAGTCTGGAACCACAGGAGCCACAAAGCAGCAGCCTCCAGTTTTCCTCCCGAGCCTCAGAGAAGCCCGAGCGTTTATTGTCAGTCAAAGCTGCATATGTGGGTCAGCTCGACCCGCATCCGTCCAGATGGGTCACAAGAACCTGTAACTTTTGCAGCTCCTATCCGCTTTTAAGAAAGGCGTGGCTTCTCCCGTTAAAGGGGCGGCGGCGTTCACCTGGACAGGCGGCCGCTCTCACAGTTAGGGAGGAAACAGGAAACAGGTGGTTGTTCAGTGAAAAACCAAACAGACATTAAAGCATGTCGAACAGTACATCCGCTTTAAGAAGCTTTTCACCAGTGATACAACTCAGAATATTAATATTCATTCTTCGCATGTGACTGAACGAATCAATGACACGACAGACAGATTATTAACCTGCATGCGTCTCGATAACGGACTCACTGCTCTAACCTTTCAAACGCGCCGTGGTTCCCGCCTCTCTAACGTTACGTGGCTTGTAAATGATCTTTTCCTGGTACAATAAACACTTTTCGCTGCCATTAACGCTCCTGTGCGGGAGCCTTTAAAATGCTGCGTGTCTCCTGTTGGAACGTAACTTTACATTTGAGTCCTAGTTTGATCAAAGTGCCACCTGTCCAAACCGTCACACGCGAGCGAAAGACAAGTTTGGTCCGACAGGTAATTTTCTTTGGATCGACATTCATGTTTCCACAAACCACCCCCCTCCCTGTTCTGTGGAGGAGCAGCCTGCACCTTCAAGAAACAAATCTGCGTTTTCCCACCGAGCCAACACAGCGCTGTAGGATATTGAACGACATCGATTGGTGCTGAATGCTGCGTGTGCTGAATTGCTCTCGACAGCAGCGAGTAATTGCACGGATATGCGGCGTGAACACATTCAATTACTGCAGGACAGCGAGCTCGCCGAAAAAGGTACAAAAGCTGAACGAGGGCGGACGAGAACAAAGGGAGACGTTTAGACACCTTATGTTCCTTTTTAGGTTTGAAGTCTCAAGTAAAGGGGAAAAAGTTACTGTGAACAAGACACACTATGAATAATAAAGTTCCAACTGTTCAGGAAAGGATAAAACATGAAGGTGCAGCTGAAAACCGCCTGAATTAAACAGCGGGCGGCGCTCTGAGGTGGGAGGTCACGGATGGGGGACTCCAAAAACCACTCCGGGAGCTGAATGTCCTCGGAGCGAAAGTTAATGACATTTAAAGAGCAGCAGGTGAATACAGCAACTGCAGTGCTGCTGTTTGTAATAATTTGCGCATGAATCAGCTGAATTAATATTAAGGCAGAACAACTTCACATGTTGGCGTCTCAAACTAGCAGCTATTTACATTGACAGAGCCTTGTAATCACAGTAACAAACGTTTTGACCTGTTCCACCGAATCCCAATGTCAGATTGTGACTGGACTCATTAGTCGATGACATTTGTTGAATCTTGATTCTACAGAGCTGAAGAAAACAGAAGATGAGCTACAGGCTCCACAGCGTCAAAATCTGCAGCCCGAGTCTGAAACAAACTGGACGCAGCTGATGTGTTCAAGTAAGAATCCAAGGGACGCTAGAAAGCATAAGGGTGGAGGGGTATGGACAGCACAGACGGAGGGAGGAGAAGATGGTCTGAAAGACAGGCCGGGTGGACGGGCGGAAGAGACGAAGGAGGACAGAAGGATTAGAAGAGACGTGGAGGCCGAGCAGAGCTCAGTGGACAGACATACGTCATTAAGCTGCTCCACATTCAGCAAACTAACACAGACTCAGTCCGCCTTTACTTGGTCTGTCCCCACGCATTCCTTCCTTTTCTGATCCTTCTAAAGAAGGACAGATAAAAATACAAAGAGTCACGGAACAAACCGAGGCTACAGTCACATGACAGCGGAAAAGTAACACAGATCTGAACTTTTGTGTGAACAAACCAAATCTGATTTCTGCCTTTTCACGTTCACATGTGGTCGTGGACGTGATTCAGATCTTTTTTAAACTGCTCCCATCCAAGGATGGACCCTCCCTAGGACAATTTAATTAATGCACACACTTTAGGACAAGTTTGGAATAACAAGGAGCGGTGCCATGAGAAACACCTTATGGATGAAATATGACTCCAAACAGTGTCCAGAAAACAAAAATATGAACTGGCTGAAAGTGGGCAAAGCCAGAAGATGGTGTGGGCATTCGAAGTAGCGAAGCAGTGTCGAAAATCGGATTTTCAGCAAGGGAAAGGTAGGAGTAGGATTTTAATCCGATTCTGAGCCCTTAGGAACCATCACTGAGCAGTGTTCCAGGGGGGTGAGCTAAATCTGCACAAGCATCACAGTTTAGGAGCGAAATTCATGAAAAGCATTAGCACAACAAGATCAGATCTGAGAGAAAAATCTGCATCGTGCATTAAGGCCTGTGATGTGAACGTAGCCTGAGTGTTTCTGTTATCGTCAAACCAACACGTTCCGTCCCACGTCTGAATCAAACGCAAATAGAAAACTGAAGAACTTTAGCTTTTACCTCCAACTCAAATGTCCTAATTTGAGAGAGAGAAGACTGTTGCACTGTTGTTGATCAGTATATGCTGACGACTAACTATTCTACGTCCACAAAACCAGTCAAACCAGTAAGAGGTCTGTTTTTCTAACTGAGGAAGTTCTAACAATCTGCTGTTGATGATGATGAGGTTGTTTTCACTCCTCAGGGTCACATCACCGTACAACTGAAAAGAAAGAAAATTCAGTGATCCACGGAGAGATCCTGGGTTTTCCTTTGATTATGGCCTTTCTACCTACAGTTTATTAAAACTTTTTTCTTTTTTTCATTAAAGTTCATCTGACTTCAGAGTTAACGTCGCTCCTGTGGCAGGGGCTATCTGGCTTAGAGGAGCTGCTCCTCATCCTCTGTTTTTTTTAACTGAGCAGGAGAATTGTGTTGCAGGTCCAAGAAGAAGTACTCAAAGTCCGGTTCTCTTACGGTTATATTTCACCTAGCTATAGAACTTCTAGGAAGGTCAGGTGAGAAAGACAAAGAAAAGAAATACCGTTTGTATCATCAGCCAATCAGGTCCGTGTTCTTGCTGTGCATCCTACAAAGATGAAGTCTGTGACCTTTCGGTTTTGCCGGGTCATGAAACTGGCATGAATTCACACACTTGCATTAAATCTGCCACGTGCAACCTTTGTGTAACCAATTAGCGTCTTTCAGCATCGACTTTCCCTTGTCCTTTGCTAGCGTTCTTGACCATTAGCCAAGGACGGCTAACTAACAACATGTTGACCACTCCGTCTTGAACCGAAGTTGCCCGTCATACCCACTCCTGGACCGGGTACTTGTAGTAGTGCTGTGTCATGGTGTTCTGTTGCACTCCTTTGTTTTTAAATTGAAAAATCGTGTACACCAGCACCAGGATGCACAGCGACAGGATGCAAGGGATCACCACGGCGATGGCGTTGACCGTTGTCGGGACGTCGTTGATGGTCACCATGATGTCCACGTCGTCCAGGGGCAGTTGCCGGTCTCCACGGTTTCCACCAGAGCGCTCCATGTCGGACTGGTCGCAGCCCATCCAGTCATGCAGAATGGACTTTGGGTATCCGGGTTCTACTGTCAGCTTCTGGTTGTCAAACTTCCAGTATTCCTTCCCCTTGTAGAAGTAGGTGTAGTCTGAGCAGAGAAGAATGAAGAGGAGGATTAGAGGAGACGTGGCTGACATGTTAAAGTGATCAGACTAAAAAGTAGAAGCTCTGCTTCAAAGTCTTTACTACCTCTAAATTTAAACATTTAAATCCAAAAGGTTCAGAGCTGCAGAAACAACAGGACGTCGCAACACATCAATTCAACGAGTTTTAAAATCCATAAAACTGTGAGATTGACTCTAGCTGAGCCTCTAAAATAAGGTTTCTACAGAATTCTAATAATTTACTTTGAAAAAATCATCAACATTCATTCACTTTTTTCTATTCGCAAATTGACCCTTTGGTTAACAGCAATAAAAAATGCAAAAACCAGACAATATTTATCATAAACTCATTTGCTCTGTAGACTGCAAACACACACACACACACACACACACGAAATGTCGAAATAGTTTCTTTTAAACTGAAAAAACGTGTTGGTGTCGTCAGTTCAGAAGTGTCGCTGCAGCACAGAATCTTTTTACAGGCAATAACTTTTCTATTTCTGTCCCATCACTGGCTGTTGCTATTCAATTTTATGTAACGGCTGGGAGACAAATGTGAGACAGCGATTCAGTTCTGCCTCTGGGGTCTTCACTCCCTCTAAGGAATCCACAAGGTCACGAGGTCTCAACTGGACCCGGCAGAGGTGACGACAGGCTACGATATCAAGACGAAACGACCGGCTCACAGGGATGGACAGATGTGCGCTTATTGTTTGTGCGTCTGCACGTGAAGTCAGTGTCCACAGGGACAGCTCGCAGTTCAGCCTGTGTGCCCACCCAGCCTCCTCCCCCCGAAAAGCCAACGCTCCCAGCCGGTGCAGCACAAACACTGCTCACGATCACTTTGCTTTGTTTGAGGGATGAAGTTCGCCTCTGACGTGTGTCACTCATCCTCTGAAACTGCGTTTATCTTTGCTTTCACCGGCCGTCACATAGTGGAGCAGAGATCCGGGACCCGGTAGAGACCCGAGAGGAGCTAAAGAGGATCACAGAGTTTGACACGTCAATGGTTATGAAGGCGTCGTCACTCACATCCCTCCCTGTTGATGAAGGCCCCCTGCGGAGACTCTGGGACGCCCTTCCACACAGTGATGGGTTTGGGGTACCCTGGGTCTGCCGTGCGCTTGTCCTCGTTGAAACGCCAGTACTGGTCTCCCTTGAAGAAATAGGTTTTCCCGACCGGCTCCCAGCGCAGGGCCGTGTCGATGCCGTCTCTGGGGAGGTTGCTGCCCAGCTCCGCCAGGCTGTGAGGGTACCCCGGCTCGGCCGTAACTTCCTTGAACACCCAGTACTTATCGCCTGGAAGAAGTGAGGACAAGCTGCAGTAAAATGCACCTGGGATAAACACAGGAGACTAACAGGAGTTTAGGCAGCAGAAGTCAAGCTTAGACACGGACACAAAACCGTCACCTTTTATTAACACAAGTGTGTGAGCATCGATATTTGGCCCCTGAATATTTATTCATAACACCAGTACAAGAGCAGGCCATGTGTGTTTTTCTCTTCCAGAATATCTGACGTTTCCTTTTCTGCTGACTGGCGTGTATCAGAGTTCTCAGTGACGGTGTTCATGAACTCACAGACGCTGGTTGGAGAGACAAACACACACTGTGTTTAATTGCTTTAGCACAAATCCACATTTCTTCTCCAACCCTGACGTTCCTAAATCCGGACACAGGCGCCTGGAATCAATTGTCTTACCTGCTGCTTTGTTCTTTCAAATAAAAGTAAGTATCGCTCGTCATCGCTAAAGCAGCCGAGCAACAATTTAGGAGACCGACAGTGACTTCACGGTACACACCGCAAAACGAACGTGAACCTCCATTTTATGAAGTCAGGTCAAACACCAAAGGTGGAGCAGGAACATCTTTCATCTGGACAGGTGTCTGCAGACATGCCAGGTTAAAGTCTCCTCCTGGGTTAATGAGCAGGACTACATTTGTATTTTAGGATCATGTACACGCCACCTTCACAGCGGCCGAACCGCCGAGACTGAGCCTCAGGAATGACCTGCAACACACCAACGAGCCTCACGTCCCTCGGTTCTGGGTCTGTTAGGTCCACACACGTCTCTGCTCACGGAACGTGTGCAGGAAGCGTCGTGTGTGTGTGTGTGTGTGTGTGTGTGTGTGTGGTAAAAAGTCAGCAGAGAGCTCGGAGAGAGGAAAGCTATTAATATCTCCTCCTGGCTGGATGCGATAGCAGGACACTCCGTCAGAAGATGATGGTGTGTGTGTGTGTGTGTGTGTGTGTGTGTGAGAGAGTCACAGACAAAATGAGAAAGAGTTAGAGACGGACGGAAACTGAGAAAGAGACGGAGCAATGAGTGAATTGAGTCTGCAGGCAGCAGATGAGTGAGATTTCATTTGTCCACACACTGAAACTGTCTTACTATAGCCTGGCTGCTTTCTCCATTTACACTTTATTAAATATATTTCAGGAGTCTAATAAAAGTGGAGCAGATGGTGGATGGAGATTTGAACAGCCTTCCACGATTTTGTCAAGTTTTGCCACCGAAATTGTTAATGATATTGGCTGATTAGGTGAGAAATAATCCACCTCGGCCAAACGGACGAGCTCATTGACGTTTATCAGCTGTGGGTGAAGTGCCACATCCCACGACACATTTGAATCTGACTTTTCTGCTGCTCACGCGACATATGATGTCACAACACGAGTAGCAACAGCATTTCTCCTAAACGGCACGTCGAGCTGATCCACTACGACGACGCAGCAGCAGCATATGAGCAGATTATAATTAATGATGCTCATTCTTTTATTACTGGAGCTGAAGTCCTCATCCTCAGAATAGATTTTGGAAAGAGAGGCAGGTGTGTGAGAAAAACCCAGGAGCCTCAGACATGTAGTCAAAGTGTCAAAGAGTCAAAACTCTCTACTACGGATTCACGGAACCTGACAGGCACGAGTTACATCAACGATAATCATCGTTTAACGTGGTACGTTAAGTAAAATCTGAAGTTTGCAGACTGTAACTGATGACATCAATGACGGCGTCAGAGAATCGGACCAAAGAGACACGAACCTTCAGCTCTTCAGCTCAGACATGAAATGACGAGCCACGTCACAGCCGACACGGTTAAGTGGGTTTGATAATATTCAGCCTACTGAACTTGAAGCTGCTAAAATGAGAAACAAATTAATTGGTACGTCTGTATATATGTCTGCACCCATGAGGCTGAAGGGCCCAGTTCCAGGCGAAACTGTGACGCGCTGAAGCGGATTAGCAAAAGAAAGTGAACATGTCAGTGTTGTACCTTTGAAGAAGACAAATTTCCCATCGGACCTCTCGTAGGCAGCGTCGATGCGAGGTGGCAGGCCCTTCCAGAACTGGTCGATCTGCATGGGATAACCCTCCTGCACCTTGTTGTTCCTCAGGCGCCAAAACCACCGGTCCTACAACACAACAAGGTCAAAAGTCCATTTGAGTCCACACTATCAATGACGTCACCAATAACTGGACGTTTTTCGCTAAAGTGTCTGATTGATCTGAGCTCAGTCGCAGCGGACGTGGGAGCACCTGCTCGATTTCAGCTCCTACGGTTTGTTCAGGACGGTCTCACCCGCTGCGTGAAAATCTCAGGGAAGCAGCTGTGCTCTTTACCAGAGGAGACCTTCTAAAACTGAATATGGTCACTGGAAAAGATGAAAAACCACGTGGGAACAAGTGTCACGGTGTGTGTGTGTTTACAGCGTCTGGTTCTGTCAAACAGCCAAAGATGCTGGATCACGATCACAATTCGGTTCAGTTCAGGCCCGAAGTCAACAGTTCAGATGTAAGGCAGGAGGGGGGAGGACGAAGACGGCGAGCGTCAGTCTGAGCTCATCGTCATTCGGCGTCAGTGAATCTAGGACACAGCAGAGCTGAACGCAGCACGCGGCTTTGTGAGGACGCCCGCCCATGGACCAACCTAAACCTGATGCTCAAAGCCGTCCTCACAATCAGTGAAAGAAGTGCGAAGGGACACGTGCTGCTTTTTAACCCGCTGTGTCTGCAGAGACCTGTCTGAAAAATCGTAATCGATGCTTCACGTCCAGCGAGAGAAACGTCCCATAATGAGCGTCTCCTTCCAAGCGGCTCTTCTGTGTCCTGATGTCCTCCTGTCCCACACTTGGAGGGACAAGAAAATCAGCTTTTTCTCATCAGTGATGGTGAAAGTTTTACTGTAGGCAGCAAAGCTTTGGTGTTTCTCTCAGGGTCAGTGGCTCGATGGACGATTTATCCATTAAGAAAATATATGAGTCATTCACCAACTGTGGGGTTAGCGGTTCAATTCCCAGCTGCAGACGTCCACACGTCAAAGTGTCCTTGACCAAGCCACTGAACTGAAGATGTTCCCCGCTTACAGGTGACTCTGGATGAAAACTCTGACTACATGAATAAAGCTGATGCAGACATATGCATCAGCTTTATTCACGATCAGACCGTGCACGCTACACTTTTACTGAAGTAGATGATTTGGAGGAGAAGCTAATAAGGAAGAAGGTGAAGAAGAAAAAGACGCTGAAGTTCTTTAGAGTTTCTGAACATTTTCACTTTCAACACTCATGAAGACACAACACGTGCTCAAAATGTACCAGGCCTGGAGACACAAGCATTTTCTAAATGAACAGATTTGTCCACACGTAGCAGACAGATGTAGGCTGGGCAGTAGCTGACCGTCATTAAACTGTTCTGTACAACATGCGTAACAGTCAACAAAACCCCAGAATCTTGGTTGGGTCCGATGTGTGACCCGTCCTCTTGGCAGAAAGGGGGAAGCTCAGAATCGTTTGTTGGTTTTCTGGCACAAACGTGACTTTTAAGCACAGCCCACGTTTTTATAATTTTTTTTTAAAGTGGACTGAGGACAGGAACCAAGGTCGTTCCAAGAACCTGCTTTACTGGCTCCAGAACCAGCTTTGACGTGTTCATGGGGTCGAATTGATAATTCCAGATTGTCCATTGCCCACTGATGGAGCTGAACGTCTCCTCCAAACATCCGTCACTCCGTCTAATAGAGGTTTGTCTTATAAGCAAGAACATTTGATTGTTGTTTCTTTTTTTAAGGGAGGAGACAATGAAATACGTGCAGGAAGTGAGTGAGACAGAGAGATGAGCAGACGGGTGAGAGGACAAGCAGGTGGACGAAGAGTCAGAATGACAAGAGAGGAGAAAGAGAAACTCGATGGACAGACAGACAGACAGGGAGAGGAGAAGGACACGTCGACAGGCAGGAAGTCGGGCAGACAGAGACCTAGACGGGCGCGTGACCTTTTCTAACATTCATTCTAAAGATCAGAGACATCAAAATGGATTTTTCTTCCTCGTCTAGGCAGGTTCTCAGTGTGTGACTCGCCTCACACACACGCCTGCATACAGATGGGGCCAAAATCCTCGTCAGCTCAGGCTCGTGGGGGCTGGAGCCTGTTCCAGCTGTCACTGGGTTAGAGGCAAAAGTCCCCGTTCGGTGGATTCAAACCTGCGAGGCGTCAGGGCTAACCACTCCCCCACTGTGCAGGGTGGTAAACATCCAGTAAAGAGAAGAAGCAAATCTGTCCAATCAGGCTCTTTGTGCAGCCGGCCCTTAATGAGACTTGTTTTGCATAGTTATCCTGTTGGAGGAGCCATATGCTGAACACCGCCGTAATCTACGGATTTCATTTTGGCCTGACACGTTTGGGACGCAGCGCAGCAGCCACAGCAGCTTCAGGGGCCGTTCTTCTCCTCTGCGCCTGCAGGGACTTATCGAAAAGCAAAGGATGTTCTCACGGAAACACACACATTTCACAAAACTCCGAGGGTCCCCTCGTCCGGGGTCTGCCTACAACCACACGCTCTGTTTGCACGATGTCAAATCTGTAGCCGCTGTCACAGGAGCATCAAGCTGCTCGGCAATTATTTATGCCTCATCTCCGCAGACAACTGCTTCCTCTCGGGACCAGTTCGGATCTTCGCTGTCTTCACAGCCTTTTTATTTTTACACTTCTCAGGATCAGCAGAGCTTTGTGGATCCACTTCTGCACACGTATAATATTTCAATCACAGAGCGTTCATGTGCTTTTCTGTGAGACCATTCGCGGCACCTCGTCATGTCAGCTCCTGCTGCGTGTGTTGACACGTTAGCACTAATGGCGCCGCACTAGTCTGTTACTAACTACGCTGGAAGCATATGCCTGGTGTTAATGATCATAGCGCTGGATGGAGCCATATGCCGCCGCTCCGACACTTTCATCTGAAGGGCCTCGTGGCACCGTGAGAGCACGCATTTTCAGCACAGGCAGCCCCAGTGGGAATCGAACCTGTAACGTCGGCAGCGTTGGAGGGATCGTTAGATCTTTACCTCGTGAGCCGTCGGCCGCGCTAACGCGGAGCACAGCTGCTTATGTCATGCATCCTTCCCACTTAATGTGCAATTAAGCTTTATCTAAATCCCTCAGTGTCACCCTGTTCAACCCACGGCTGCATGACTCACCCTCTGAAGGAGCTAACACCCATTAATTACATCCAGCAGGATCCTGTTCTCAGAACGAGAGCATGTACGTCTGCATCACAATAAGCCGTTTTTCACCTTCAGCAGAAATGTGCACCCTGGAATTATTCTGCCGGAATATACGGGACTGTTTTTTTTATGCAATTATTTGCGAATGTCCTGCCGCTCGTCTGCCCTGAACCAGCCTCATCTGCAATTACTGGCTATCGGGCGTGTCGACGACTTTAAACTGCTGTTGTCGTCTGCTCTGGAAGCCATTGTGCCTGAGAGCAGATCCACTGTACCAGTTGTCGATGCAGTCGCTTCCATGAATTACACACACACACACACACACACACACACACAGGAGTCATTTGGGGTTGTGTGGACGGGAAGAGACGGGTTTGCAGCTCTGACCCTGCGGATGGTGACAACAAGCTCTGACAGGACATTCTCATTCCAAAGTGCCGTTCAGTCCCGTCCTCGCTGACACGTCTCCGCTCACCTTGAACACAAACATCTCCCGTCTGAAGAAGGCCACGGTGTTGAAGTTGCCGTCGCAGATGTTGGGTTTGCCGTTCCCAGGCAGCGCGGGCCGGTCGCCCGGAGGTCGTGCTGGACGAGAGTGCTTTCGCTCGGAGGTGGGGTGCGTCCGTCGCGACGGTAAGGTGGGCAGCGGCCTGGTGGGTTCCAGCATGGCTGTGGGAATGCCTGGCGAAAAACGGCAAAAACAGCACGAGTGGGATTGAAGTCCATTCAGTACCGGAACACACGGATCCACAAGAGAAATGTAAAAAGTGATGCAGAAAATCATTACAAAATGTAGGTTTGGTTAAAGGAATGTTTAGATGCAGATGTGATAGAATTTAAAAAATAAACGGTACAAAGGTAATACAACGTGAATCATATTTAATACACAGCTCCCTTTTGGCCCAGCATAGATGATGTTTGAAGAACGAATGGCGTGAGCAGTTAAAATAAAAGGCTTCTTTTTTTTACCCACACTGGATGAAAGTGCAGTGGAAAAATACTGTTGACTTCATCGTTTTACCCACCGACTCGAAATGTCACCCGTGTATCGTGACCTTTAACGTTCAGCTCGTTTTTTATTCTGAAGGGGAAAAAAAACACTTTTCCAGCTGTGAAGATTAAAAAAAACCTGACCAACAATATTTCCATCCTGACGTGGATGGAAATATTCTCGGCTCACACGTTATTTCTGACCCAGCAGACGCGGTACTTTGCGGTACAGCACATTACAACAGAAGCTGTCATGATCACTCCAGGGCGGACAGGAAGTCCGTCAGGAGACGCGTCTGCTTCACTTGTTCACTCCAGATAAAGAACAAACAAAAAAAGCAAAGTGTCATCTTGTCTCGTCTCAAATGGAACAACAAAAAAGAAAAGACGCATACGTGTTCTGTAACGGGTCATCCTACAAAAGGCTCCAAGTCGCGCACTTGCTGTCGGCTCAGCCAGAGCTGGACGGCAGCTCGGCTTCTGGGTTTGAGCCTATAAAATTCTAATTAATTATCAACTGTGAACTTTAAGATTTTCAGAAAGTCGACACGTTGATATTTTTGTTGGCATTTTTGTTGGCAATTTTTCTTTATTTGCCAAAAGATTGTAAAAATATCAAAGTTCAATTACACTCTACGCAGTGATGTACAACCAAAAAGGTTGGGAGACAGAAAGCAATGATTTGCAAATTTCATCAACTCTTATTTTTTTCCCGGTGGAACATAAACAGCAGATATGACACATTTGTCGTGTGGTGTGAATCCGTTTTGTTTGGTGAGTGCACTCACACAGCAGCAGAATTCACCCACCAACTGATGACTACAGCCCTACATCACTGGATTCTGTGAGAAATCAACGAAATGACACTTTGCCAAATGTATATTTAAATATAGAATGAGTGTTTATGACTATTTGACCTGATTATGTACAAAGCCCATTTCCAGAAAAGCTGGATACACTCACGTAACGCAGACCTGCAGCTGGAGCTGAACCAGGACAGTTTTACAGAATTCACCAACACCGGTGGATGGAAACTCGGTGGTTCAACAGTTGGACCAAATCAGTTTCAGGGCGTCTTAAGGACATAACGCGGCTGCTCACCGTAGATTTTCTGAATTCCCTGCAGGTCGTCCAGAGGCAGTTTGAAGTTGTGCGTGTCCATGTACTGGTAGAAAGGGGCCATGATGGCGCTGGGATCGTTGGAGTGCTCCAAACCCAAGGCGTGACCCAACTCGTGGACCGCCACCAGAAACAAATCGTTGCCTGAGGGGAAGGAAGGAGAAATGAGATGTTGGCAGAACACAGGAGCTACTTTCTGTTAGCGGAGGGATTTTTCTGCTGGAGAGTGAGCGAGGCCTCCCCAGCGAGGAGACAACAGAAACGCGCTGGAGGAACGAGCCGGGGCTGGTCTGCGACGCCGTCGACTCGTTACTGCTGTAATACGAATCTCACATCGAAGGGAGAATTTGTGCGACTGGAGGCGACTGTCAGCTCGTGCATCCGAAGCTCCAGTTTTTAAAGTCCGGCCCGAGCCGCCGCTTCAAGCGCTGCTGCTTGACGGGGATTATTGCAGAGCACCGCAAACTGTTTGGTGCCACTTCCAGTAACATTCATAAGTTCATACACAGTCAGATCGTAAATTTGTAACGTGTGAATGTATAAATAATGTTCTGCTGCTTCAGGAGATTAAAATGCGCCTGTGAACAAGAGCACATGTTGAATTTTGGATATGAAAATACACACACTCCGCAGTCTGATGAATCTTTATTCAAATCTCTGCAGTCATCAATCCACAGTAATAATTTATCGCCACACGTGAATATGTTCTGCTTTTGTTTGCAGAAATCTGACAACATGAACATGTTTTTGAAGGAGGCCCATGGATGGATTTATGAAAAGGGGTCCAACAGCTCAGTGGGACCACTGGTTTGTGCCTCTGTACGACGAGAAAAGTAATGTCACATGACTCAAAGGACAAATGACCACGATAAACGACGTGACTAAAAGCAGGAGTGAAAAAATTATATAAAATGATCCAAACCAGGTGATAAATTATTAGGGGACAGTCTGATGTGTCTCTTCCAGTGCGGACGTCTTGAGGCCCATTTCCTCAGAACCCCTCGACGACGAGGTCCGACGCGTTTCTAACTGCAGCATCATTGAACGTCTGGAAGCAGGCAGCAAAGTTATTTTCCACATTATTCTGAACAAAAAAATGCTCCGACCCTTTTTTTTTTGTGTAGTCGGACTTATTCACGTCCAAGTGTGTTGAGTGAGGCTCAGCCTACGGACCAATCAGAGAAGAGCAATGAGCAATAGGTGTATTAGCTTCTTGATGGCTCGGTAGAGTTGTGTAGAGTTGTGTAGAGTTGTGCTGGGGCTCCGACGTCTGAATGTTGAGCCTCATTCACATTTTAAACGCTCACACGTAACGTAGAAACCGGGTCCGGAGGCAGCGCATGTTCCGCAGTTAAAGTAAAAAAAGGGTCTGTCGGGTGAGGCGACCTTTGACCGAGAGGAGGCCGCGTTTCCCCCAGTGTCACGCGTCCCTGTGGGGTTTGTTCAAATCAAACTCTCCGTAATCGTAAGAGCTGAAATGCTGTCAGACGTTTAATGACTTCTTACGATCTGAACCCAGAACTCAAATTAATACATTTCATCGGCTCGGTAATTGGTTTGACTCAGTTTGAACCTAATTACGGAACATAATTATCTTTCTTACTCAGGCTGCTCCGTTTGAAGATTACAGCCCCGGTGGCCGGCAGCTGACTTATAGATTAATGCGACTGTTCGCTTTCTCTTTCAAAGGTTAACAGACGTACGGCGCTTCTTTGTTTTGCCTCTTTCTTCTCTCCTCTTTGTGCAAAAGTAAAGAAAAATAAAGTTTTACAGACCTGCTGGCCTGAGCCTCATCCAAAGTTTGCACTCTATTATTTCACAAATGAATTTACTGTTAAGGTCATTTTCCCAGCACAGACGGACGAGTCCATCCGGCTGACGGCCGGGAGGTGAAATCATTTTGTGACGAAAGTTCCAGTGAATTGGAAAATCGCAGTGGAGCATCTTTTGATTGTCGGCACCTCACCGAGTGTGTGTGTGTGTGTGTGTGTGTCAAAAGAAAGAAAACTGACAAAAGAGACATAAAAGATGAAAATCTGCGGACATGTTTAGACGATCAGAGGATTAGAGCTGCTGCGTTTAAGCTTCACACGTTTCGTCTTATTATCAGCATGTTGTAGGAAGGAGGCGGGTTGGGTTGTGGTTTCCTCTGAGCGATGAGCCAATCAGCAATGAAGGAGGGACGCAGAACGTCAAGAGGATCAATGAAGGACGATAATCTTTGGACGGACCTGCTGTATGTATCTGAGCCTTGTTACTTTGAATATTGTAACTGTTTCACCGTTTTCCAGCTGACAGGAATAAACGTGCTGATAAAACGCTGAGCCACAAGTCGCACACAGATTTAAAGTGTCTGCACTCAGACAAAGATTGTTTGTGAGGGAAGAGGCTCCACTCTAACACATGAATAATTTATGCACGTGAAATGGAAAACAGATATTTAAAATATACAACAGGATCAGGTTGCGATGCCTAATGTTGATGATATTAGAAAGACTGTTGTTCATATTCATAAATTTACTCTGAGTTTGCCTGTTTTTGTCTGATTTACACACTCACACTTCTCTCCCGGCGGGCTGCTCTTTCTTTCATCCTTCTCTCCCCACAGACCCCCCCCCCACCCCCGTGTCTCTCTTTGTTCCATGTTGGAGGACAGATAAAGACGATTTTACAGCCCGAGACGTCCACTCGACGTACAGCGTCTTCAGGGAATTCCTGTTGGCTCCCTTTGTGAATCCGTCCACACTCTATCCTGGTGATGATGAGGTTTGATATGGCTGCGTTGAAACCTGCCTCGCACGTAATCCCGGTTTGACACGTCCACAGAGGGAGACTCATTCAACTCGGGCAGTTGGAGTCAGCCAGAGATCATTTTGTACAAAGCGGCATCGGAAATTACCGTTCGGGCTCACCTGCCAAGTGCTGTGCTTTCACCGGAGCCAAAATCATTAAGGTGCTACAGTCCTCACAGAAATGTCAACCAGTTTTTAACCTGTCCCTCTGTCTAGGAACATGTCCTGTGTGAAATATTCTTTCAATTAGGGGACGAGGGGACATTTACTCAACACCTGCTCAGTCACTTTTACAGTGAGACAAGCCTGTGGATCTTTTTGCCACACGACCAGGATGAAGAGTTTCCGCTGGGCACAGACAAAGTGTGAAAACAGGCAGAGACGCTTTCAAAGCGGAGAGCAGCTGAAATATTATTTCACGTGTTTCCACCAAGGACACGTCTTTATGTAACTTTCAGATAGATCACATTTTATTCTGGACTCTTTGTATCTGCACTTTTACACAATTACTTCTGTCGTTTGTGCGTCTTTGGACTTTCGACAAATGAGGAAGTTCAGAGAGTGAACGGAGCCCGGCCTGATTTGGTACATGCAGTGATTGAAATGAAGCGCACCTTGGAAACAAAGTCTGCTACTTACTTAAAGCATCAATGCGACAAATGTCCCTTTTCTTGATGGATCCATTGCTAAAGTGTTTTACTGTAGTTCCCTTTATCCCATCACTGAACCATTTCTTGGTCTGTGAGCAAACAACGTCCTGTGCAGCGACGAAACAGGCAGCGTGCAGATGGCGAACACCCCCCCGCTCCCACAGGATGTTTCTGTTGGAATGTGTGTTCGTAGAAAACGGAATGTGACTGTGATGAGATGCTGTTCAAGTAACTTTCACAGCTTCATATTTATCATATGATAATTTGATAACGACCAATACCTAGAGTGTAGCAGAGCAGAGCAGTTCCCAGCTTATTGTAGCTTTAATCCCGATTTAATGTTGGTTTAATAAAATGTGGACATCTTTTTAATTTATATAAATAAAGACGTGGGATACAAGCTCGTTGCTTAAAAGCTGTAATATGAAGCAGGAAAATAAGACGCAGCTACTGCAACGACGGACTTATGCGTCTGTGGAGACTATGAAACAGCCTGTGTGAAGTAGAATAGCCAACGTCAACTGTTAAATCACGATGCATCATTTAAGTTTTAAATTTACTACAGGGATCATCGACTCGCTCATTAACTCAACATCGGCAGGAGACGTAACCAGTGGTGCAGACGTGTCCACGCAGAACGATGCCCCTGGTTTTAGCCGTCTCTCAGACAGGAGGAGACGATTCCACGTCAGGTCAACGGGTTAATAACAGAAACGATCCCCTGGCAGCGAGCTGGGGGGGGGGGACGATTGTCCTTGTGTCGTCCTTCTGCAGCTGATACCACACCTAGTTTTTTTGCGTCGGAGAACTTTGCCGTCTCACTATCTTGTTCCTAATCTTTCAATTACTCAGCCTGTGAAGAGGGATTTTCGAGATAACGGGACGTTCGTGAGGGTTTGTACAAGGGCACTTGGGTGATCACACACACACACACACACACACCTTTACTTGTGTATCGTGCACTTTTCCAAGAGAAAAGTGTGAATATGTGAGAACGTTTGCACGTTTCCTGGGACAGTTCAGGCTGGAAAACGACTCACACACTTGCTGTAATGTGGTACGGCAAATTTGGAGCTTGTCTGTCAAAGCTAATTCTCTTTTGTGCTAATCTCTCGCAGCAGATTCCTCCCGTCCTCCATCTCTGCCTCTCTCTGCGTCTCCCTCTCTCTCTATCAACACGTTAGTTATTGAAGCAGAGGGAATCTGGCATAAGTCATTTGTCAAACTGAGATAGAAGTCGGAGAAAAAAACACAAATGGACGTGTTTTTCGCTCCATTTTTCATCCAATGACTAAAGAATGTGGAGCTCGAAGATAACACGGTGGCAACTAAGGACAAGCTCACGCTGGAAGGAATTCACACACATGAATAAACAGACAAACCCTGATTATTTACGGAATATCACTAATATGTTCACGTGGGCTCTAACCCTTAGACATCAGAGAACAGATCCCAATGTCACCATTTCAAAGCCCTAATTTTGTTACAGCCAAGACCTGCTAACGTCTCCAAATGGAAAAATCCTGGAAACTGTAGGAGCGTAACGCCGAGTCTGACCCCAGTGCAGTCAGAGGCACAACGCAGTCATCTGTCGTCATGTTCACACTCACCTCCAACAGACGCCTGTGAGGCACAAACAACGAAGCTGAAGTTTCAATCAGGAATAACCGTAAAAACCTTTGGTCTGAAGTGGCAAGTTTCAGAGGCTGCTTCTGGAACTACGGCAAAGCTGCAGGAAACCATGTGACTGCTCTTAGTAGTATTAATAGTCTGTCCGTCCACCATAAACTCTTCTATTAGGGGTCACGGGGCGAATGGATCCCGGGTGACGGCGGACACGAGGCAGTACGTCTTGGCTGCACCACAGGGCCACACACACAGTCAATCAGCCATTAAAGCTCACGCTCACACGGGCAGTTCAGAACCACCAGTTAAATCTCGTTGCGGGGATGGTTAAATACCTCAAAACTATCAGACAGAAAAAGGGAAACGGAAAGAGGAGTGCCGGGATCCTCCACAGCTGACTCCAAACACACCAGTAAGGACGGGTGGAGACAAAGGAAGCCTTAAACTTTCACTGTATGTGCTACAGGCTACGGTCCAGGCTGTGGACACTTTGTCTCAAAGGACCCACTTTAAGATTCCTAAACACATAGATCCAGTTTGAATGGGACCGAAAGTCTTAGACCTTTACTGACCCATCGTTTTAAACAGCGTACCATCGTGGTTGGCGTTGCCCAGCGTCCAGGGCTCGTCAGAGTCAAAGTGCGTGTCTCCTCCGATGCCTGCGCCGGGGAAGTAAGCGTGGGCCAGGAAACCCCCCTCTCCGTCGAAGGGCGAGCTGTCACCATGGAAACCAGAGGCGAAGAAGATCATGATGTCTGCCTCCTTACCCTCGTTCTTGATCTCCGAGTACGGCACCTCCTGAACGGGACGAGAGACGAGCAGCGTAAAGAAAGGCAGGGAGAAAACGAAGAGCAGAAAAGCTCGGCAGACAAAGAGAGAACGGCTGACAGAAGAAACTTCCCTGTGGGGGGTCGCGCAGCGTCTTCCTCCTGAAAGTGCAGCTATTGTTCAAAAGCTTTTAACTTCCCTTTGCTTTATTGTCGTCTGATAATATAGTTTTCTGACAGAAATCAAACACAAAAAGATGCTTTGTTGTGAAAATGCGAAATCTTGCTTAGTCTAAACAAGCTGCTGCGTCGTGGAGTTAATTAAAGATGGAATTAAAAACGAGCACTAACAGCATTTTCTCGTGTCTTTCTCAGCCTTTCATCCCTGGACTTATTGTGTTCACCTCAGTGGATTCAATAACTACGTTATTTGATGTTGATGTTCTTGATTCAACATTATGTAACTATAAATAAAATAAGAGAGGAACCAACAAAAGCGTCTGATGGGAACAAATCAGCACAGCTGGCTGTGAGGTTCTCTGACCTGGAAGGAGAGCGGCGTGACGGTCTGCCACACGTTGAAGGCTTGGCGTATCGCTCTCTGCGTGTCCTTCTCCCCGACTTTAGGGGTGAAGTTCGAAATGCTGCGGGGAACAAAGAGAGCGTCAGTTAGAGCGTCAGTTAGAGCGTCAGTTAGAGCGTGCGGGCACGACGACAGAGGCCACGTGCCGCATCGGACGCCACGAGGTCTGATGTTGGGTAGGACACGTGCAGCAGTACGGCCTTCGACGTCTCCGGTTCCATCCTGGTTTGTGACTTTCCCTCTCAGACATCTATTATGTGTCAGTCCTCCAACCTTAACAAGCACATATTTGCAGCTTTGTACTTCACTTATAAGTCACTTTGGATAAAAGCAGAAATCAGACACACGACTAAATGTAAAGTCACATCAAAGTTCTCTACTCTCCGTTTCAACGCACTTTGTTACAGTGAGGCTGAATACAGACTCTGCATCAATGAACAGACCAACAGAGGAGTTTTACGACCTCCGCCAACCTGAGGAGGTCAACACCGAGAGCAGGGTCATCCCCCCTGAAGACCAGAGTGTTTACACATGAACTCAAACTGGTTCCCAACAGAACCGGTCACACAAGCTCCAACCAGTCTCATGGTAAAACCTAAAACTGATGTCCAACAGGAAAATGGAACATATCTGGTCATGCCACTATATGTAAAGTAGAACGCCACAGGATTGCATTTAGTTCTAGACTCATACCAAATACCAACAGAGCTGGTTCTGAAGCGTACTGAGCTAAACGGGATCGATTTTCAAACCACTGACTTTTAGTGTGCCGACTACACGGCTTCCATTTATTTGAACCATCATTTCATTTTTATTCATTTCAATGATGATAAATTTAACGCTCCAAATCTTTATTACTTGTAAAAATCCATGGACGACTTTTCAGTGTTTTATGGAAATTGCTGCAGAAGAAGCTTAGTTGAGCCTTTTTTCCCTTCACAGTCTGATACATGTACATCTACGAGAGACAAACGAGGCAGAAAGGTCATTACAGAGTAATTGCAGGAGAGGAGACGTGCCGTCCATTTCTATTTTGTTGTGAGAGATGGGAAAGAATATCATTACAGCTTTTATCAGTCACTGCACCGTCAACGAAGACTGCGAGGAAAAAACACCACGTTTGAAAGCTTTGGTTTCACTTTCTGACCATCCCAGATAAAAGGTGAGAGACACAACGGAGGACAGCGTGGACGAGGGCAGATGGCGTGACTGGCACAAGACGAGACAGAGAATGGACAAGAAAGGGCAGAAAAAGCAGGTGGGGTAAGACAGAAGAAGGAATGGTTGAGTCCATTCCAGAACACATTACAGGAATAAAAATCATTTATTTCAACCTTAATGCACGAGACACAGCAGCTTCCTGATGGGGAGCTGGTGTCCACGTCCTGCTGGGAATGATGGGGTGACGAAAAGCACGACGCAGACTGGGTCTGTATGAACTTCGGTGGCTGGTAATATTTCAGTTTTGCTGAATTCTGACACTTCGGTTTATCAGCAGCAGAGCTACTTTAGCTGCAGCTGCTTCACTTTTGTGTTCGACTGTTTGGAAGGAGCGACTGTAACAGACTGTAACTGTAAAACCTGTTTAAAGACTTTGCTGTCGAATCAGGCAGAATCCGCCGTGTGTGGACAGACTTTCAGCTGATCCAGACGAGCTGCTCTCGCCGACACGATGTTTGTTGGGAAGCTGCAAACACGACATTGTGCACGAAGACAACGAGTTGGAGCTTGTTTGGAAGTAGCTTATGGCGAAGATGATTTACAGGAGAAAACTGATGGTCAGTGTAAGGTGGTGCATTGTTATTGAACTTCCTGCATGCAAATCCCCTTTATTAATTGTTTCATAAATAAATTATTCATAAACTTTTCACCCAAAAGCCCAGTGATTAGAGTGTGTGTGTGTGCCAGGCAGACAGCTAGGTAGCAGTTGTCTCATTTGGGTAAATGGTGGTGAAACTGGCCAAATGACCTGTGGCCAAAGCACACAGATGGTCACACACACACACACACACACACTTTTCTTATTGCTGTGAGGACACTCGGGACAGAATGCAGAACCCGGTGATACTCACCCAGGCCTACGAGAGCCCCCGTCCTGCTGGTTTTCCAACCATCCCTGTGTTCAGTCAGTCACCAGCTGATCCCGGTGCAGCTCGCATGGAATAATTCCAATGCTAAGGTCTAAACCCTCAAGTTGTGAGGACCGGCTAAAACGTCCTCCCTCATGTCCAGTCCCTCCCCAGTTCTAACCCTGACCCTAAAAGCCAGTCTTGACCGTCAAAAGGCCTTTTTGAGGTTGTGTGGACCAGGACAACAACGACAGCAGTAAAGTGACAAAAGGTGTTAATGACGATAAATACATGCGTCAGTAAAAGGAAACTGCGATAACTGGACATTAGACTGTAACTAAGAGAAGTGGTGAGGCAGGAGGAGACACGGTCGTGCAGCTCTGACAGTCTGTGTAGAAACAAGCTGATAATTAGCTTGTAACACGTTCAGCGTTTTAGCAGATCCACATTTGTTAATTTAGACTAAACGGTACGTAGAGCTGAGGCTGAGGAGAAGATCATGGGTCTGCAGATATTTACAGCACTTGTGCAAACACTGAAAAGTCAAAGGATTACCAAAGGGAATGATGTCTTTGTAATCCATCCAAAATCTGCAGAAATGTTTAACTGGAAATGAAAAAAAGCCGGACTGGTTCGATGTACCGTTCCAACAACTGACCGTCAGCTGGCGTTGGTGGGGTGGGACGAACTTAACGTCCTCCAACTCTAACACCCAAACACGTCATTCAGACCCAGCCTCTCATGTGGATCACGGAACCACTGGTGAAAAGGTGCTGCCGTGTTGGGGACGGCAGATATTGTTCATTACAATGAAGCCAAAGAGATGCCAGCGTCAAACTCGTTTATGGATCTAAAACTCAAACGTGCTTCACGTCATGTCACGTGTGACAACAACTGTCTCACATTGGACTTGAACCCCCGTCTCCTGCTTGATTGTGCCAAGTGGTTTTATCGCTTTTGGCTGACAGTGTAAACGACGTACTTTCCCATCTCCATATAAATTATTTTATATATATCGTACTTTTCACACCAAGTTTAATGAAATATTTGATAGCCATTACTTTACCGCTTTTGAGGTTTGGCAGGTTTAGTTGCACGATGGGTAAACACGATGAGAAATGGAAGTGGCTGTGGAGAGGAAGCAGGAGCATTTCGTATTTCTCAGCACAGGGAGACGAGGTAAAGTAAAAATTAAAGACTGAAAATAAACTGAAGGGGGGTTCTTCTCGTGCAAATATATGTTGATGATTCATCCAGTAGATGCTGGAATATTTGAGTTGAGGATCAACTGACAGACCGACTGCTTCTGGAGCCGTGGCGCAGGACAACAACACGTGTGCAGCGCTCATCACATTCTTCAATTTACATCAACGTCTGGGCTGGAAATGCAGCTGTTGCTCATCTCGTCCATTTAAATGTGCTTTGTTGGCGAGAAAGTTGAGAACAAAAGTGCAGAAGCATCAACATAAAAGTTGAAATGTTTCTTGTGACTGTTCTGCCACAGCGTCTTCCTTTTCCCCTCACCTGTCTTTTCCTGTCTCACCGTCTCCAATGTTTATCGCTGCCCTGAGGCGTCAGCTGAAGGTTCGGAGATGCACAGTTGCATAATCCTGCAGCTACAGCATCGAGCAGCAGGTAATCACTGACAGCTGCAGCCAGCAGCCCTGACATTCCTCCAAATATGTCTCTTTGCATTGCTGTCAGTCTCAACCTGGAGCAGCAGTTTGGAAAACATCCTTAAATATCGTCCACCGTTCACGGAATTATGTCTGCAACATACCAGTCCGACTCATGGTCCACAGAGGCTGCAGGGCGGGAACTGTGGGGTGTCTGACTCATAGGGGTTGATCAGAGTGAGAAAATAATTAGACAGCAGTGATTGTTTGCAGGGATGAATCTGTGGATTATTTTTGTATTTAATGAAGCACAGATC
The DNA here is from genome assembly GCA_033026295.1 of Channa striata. Classification (NCBI taxonomy): domain Eukaryota; kingdom Metazoa; phylum Chordata; class Actinopteri; order Anabantiformes; family Channidae; genus Channa; species Channa striata. The sequence continues at coordinate 885,966 of CM065168.1, forward strand.
AGAACAAGCTGCTCACGTTGGATGATTCTAGTTATGATGATTCTGTGTGGCTACTTAACAACCAATCATATTCATGCAAATGTAAGTATTATCTTTTACCGTTGCATTGGTGCGAGCTAAAAAGATTTTCCCACAAACTCTTAGTAATTTCGTTAAGCCCCCTCCTCCCTACAACAAAACACGGCTGACATCAAGCCATTCTGTAAATGATAGAATCCAAGCAGCATTACGGCTCCTCCACAACGTTAGCCAATGCTAATTAGTTACATTTGAGCGTAACTCATACGAGACTGGGCCGGATCTGGAGATTCGGTGGCGCCTGAGAAGAAGAACAATTAAGTTAAAAACGATCCGAGTAATGCGGCGGCAGAGCTGCACTGCAGGAATGTGACAGCTGAGAGCCGGAGAAACAGGAGCAGCGCTGAGGAGACTCCAATACAGTAAGAGGGAACCAGATAGGACTGAGCTCACACCGTGGGTTTTATGTAACGCTGCAGAGGGGGGAGCTGGGAGGCCCTCAGTGTCTCAGGGGCGGCCGTGATGTACATTAGACCCATCAAGATCTTAGCTGGATGGGAAGAGGTTCTAATGCTTAAAGAACCAAAAACCTGCTCAAGCAGCAAAAGAGAAGTCGTTAAAAACACAGCGAAGGACGAAAAACAGCCTGAATGAAAGTCCCTTAAAAATGAATGAGAATATGTGAGGGGGGGGCGGGGGGGGCACGAAGGCAGATGTGGACTGAGCAACATTCCTGAATTGTGCACACATTTACTGGACGACAGAGGCCATGACTTATTCATGGGGGGGAACGAGTTCACTGCTCAGGACGCGGTGGCTGCAGTTTCGCTGAAGTCGAACAGCATGTGGTTTTAATGTTTTGGATCGTAGCTAACGAGCTGCTGTCGTGTGTTGAGAACATAGATCGGCACTTTTCAACCTCAGTCGGAGCCTGTGCAGTCACTCGTTAACCACTGCCGTGTTCTTGAGGATAAACCTTACAGGACTCTCTCTCTTTCTCGTGTTCACCCTTTTTATTCTTGTTTTAATGCAGCTCAAGGAACATTTCATCATAAAAATCAGCTTGGGATGATAAAAACAGTCTGTATCAGTGTAGACTGTAAAATAATATCATCCTAAGCTCAGCATGATTTTGCTGCAGATGATTCATTTCGTGTGCAAAAAAGGATTTAAGTTCATAGTGTAACTACAACAGAAGGCAAATTTACAAAGCGACAACTTCGACATGTGTAAAATGTGCCAGTTCGGTTTGCATGACGGCCACAGATACGTCCTACAGACAAGTGAAAGACACTCGTGACACGTGGCATGTGGATGTGCAGGTGCTGTGTTTAGACAGGGAGCAACTTTAGTGCGATGAAACCACACGCCTCCCGTTCTACACAGAACATGAATTAAAAATCTGCAGCCGTGTGATTTGTTACGTCCTCCAACGTGCGCTGGTGGGACTACACGTCACCGTCGGCTCTGCTGCAGCAGACACTGAAGCCTATGTGGCCACAAGAGCGTTTTATGTCCAGGAGCCGGAGGTGGTGGACGTTACGGGGCACATCCACATGCATCTGTGCATGTGCAACCGATTTGGACCGATTTATTTGCAGCCATTCCGGGGAAATGTGCAGATCCACAGGCTCACTGGACATCACTGGCACCCGTTTTAGCCAATCAGAAAAGAGCTTCTCTGATTGGTTAGTAGGACAATTAGCTTCTTATTTATTGCAAATTGATAACTATAACTGCCCAAAGGACTGAGTGTGGGGGAGCGCAATAAGTGAACTAAAGCCGTTTCATATCAGGGACGGACTCGTGTTTCGTGTTAGTAACAGCAGCTTGACGATGTCGCTTTGTGGTGAGACCAAAAAGATCGTCAAATGTTACGGGGAAATATGATTGAATAGTAGAACGTACGTGCTGGAAAAGTGAAACATCTCCTCGCAGGTCTTGTGTAAATGCTCACAGCTGTGGTGCAAATGAGCTCCACCCCAGCGTTGGATTTCACCTCCACCGAACTGCCAAAATTTAGTTTCACACCAAACGTGGGAGCTGAACAGCGCAAACGTGACACTGACTGCATGTTAAGTGATGGATTGTTGACTTCCTGCAGCAGCTTAAAGGATGGTGAGTGGCGTTCACCAATACAGGCGCACAGCTGAGAACACAGGACACACATTCACCACGGTGGAATCAAACACACAGTCCTGTTTGCATTCTGTCCATTCCACTGAAGCTTATTTTGCATTTGAGAGCACGAGTTGAAGAGGAAACCAGAGACGGAGGGAGACAGTAAAATGGGCAAAGGCGTCTCTGAGAGCCGGGATGTGTTCAGTCTCCCGCGGGACGGCTCTAATCTGCATTAGGCCCATATTACACAGCCGAGCTGCTGGTTAGACCGTCAAACCTTAGAGTGGGAGAGGGAGCTTACTGTATGTGGACACGAGAAGACAGTCAGAGAGAGAACGATGGACAGACCGGTGAGTGGATGCGATGTGGAGATGCAAGATGCATTCAGGGTCCCGAGGGACGGAGCGAATTTACATTACACCAGGAGACAGAGAGAGGGGAGGAGACAGTCCAGGAGGGAGGGGAGGGGGGACGGAGACAGACCTGTAGGAGATCTTTTTGTCCCTCCATTTCTGGCCCGTCAGGGCGTAGCGCTTGTTCCTCTGCCTGCGGCTGGTGTGAGGATGATCCGGGACGCCACAGCGAGGTCTCCGCATCCACCTGAACACAGAGAGCAACACGTTTCTGTAGCAATGACGTGAGCCGGAGCAGAGCTGCAGCTTAACATTTTAATGGGCTGAACCTTTTCTGGACCCGTCCGCGCCGTTAAACACAGAGCAGGCAAAAGGCCCCACCCCCTTTTTCTGTCTTTTGTTCCTCACATGTATGATTTTGTTCATCTTCCAACTGTTTGTGTCTATCGCGGCGCGTTTTTGCTTCTTTGGGGTCATTCTTTACGCCGTTGAAGTAATTTCCTGTCTTTAATGATGGCACTGAAGACAGCACAGGATTATCAGCCCGATTTTGTCAGACTTTCCCCTTCGTGAAAAGTTTTGTGTAAAAAACGGCTTGACTGATAAAAAGTCCTCGTGACAGTTGACACAGAACCTCTCAATCAGTGAAGCACTAATCTTAACCACCTTCATTAGAAGCCACATTTCATGGAACTACAGCACATGAGTTAATTCTCTACGGACATTTGTTAAATTATCTGTGGAGATGGGAGCTCATACATCAAACCACTGAAGGTTTTCCACTTCCACTGAACTTGGAGTTATTTGAATATTTTAAACGCACCAGCCCATTTAATCCAGATAAAACCGGCGTGCATTGGACACACTTTGGTCTTTTAAATGTAGGAGTCAATTCCAGTTTTACAAGACGTTCTTAAAGGTTAAAAATCTTTGTTCACTCCATCAGCAACATGAAGTGCAGTTCAACAAGTTCAGCCGTGAACGTGCTGCACGCTGGGGCTAAATATGTCAGGTCAATTAGAGCCCGTTCATAATTGATCATCTGTGCGGCCTTTAATCATAAGTGTGGCCCAGAGAGAGTTCATGAAATAGTGCACCGACATAAACCAGGCAGATCTGTAGGAATCACCTTAAACGACTCACTGAACTGCCATACGTGTAAATGAAACACTGCAGATCATTGATTTGGTTTTTCGGGCTGTAACTTTGCTCTCTGGGTTCATCCTCACTGTACTGTAGCAGCAAACAGCAGACAGACGTCTGTCTCTGGAGGTGGTGGAGAGAAAACCCAGAGCTCAAAGATCAGAAATACTGAATATACATGTGTCACACTGAACGCTAATATTAACCTTTATCTCCTGTGTTCATGTGTTCATCCACTGTCACCGCAGAAAGTCTCACTGAGCAAACTGTGCCGAACCAGGACACTGGACAAAAATACTTCTCTTTGTAAGAGACCGTTCTGCTAAGAACCTGGGACAGCGTAAGTCCAACTCTCCTGAAGTCCACATCTAATTATGCTTGGAAGTGAGGACATTCAAATGAGAAACTCTCCCAATCAACTCACTCTATAGTCGTCTCGTCCAGTATTCCCGTCACAGGAATGCCGTAGAAGCGCTGCATGGCGGCCACGGCGGACTGCATGGCTTTTTCCTGCCGCAGGTCTGACGTGCGGACGTCATGAGGCAGCAGGTAGCCGTAGTTCTTCAGCCACGTCTGTGAGAGGAGGAAAGGCGGAGGTTAATTCTTCAGGAACTGGTAAATGACATAAAACCACAAATTCAGCTAAAGAAAAACAACCAACCAACCAAACCTCATGGGCTCAGCAAACCTTGAGGTTCTGTTTGACTTGTGCCTAGTTCTACTGGGTCTTTGAGCACTACGTTACAGGAACACGCACAGTTACGTTATAATTACGCCTCACAGTCGTCAGACTTTAGCGACGCCTGATTAAAATTCAGCAGATACTCGGCACTTTGTTTAGCGCTTCACATCGTCATTATTAGATGCAAAGTATGTGATGATCGACACAGTGTGTAAGTCTGTGACAGCAGCTTTGTCATTAGCAGCTCCAGCAATAAACACACGAACAAATGGACGAATTAGCGACTCTAATCCAACAATATTCACGTTAGAGTTCTTAGCACACAGGCTCAAACCGTGTACCTTCATCTGTCACATCAGTAAATGATCTGAGCTATTTCTATCATGTGTGGGACACCAACTCCATCAATCACAGAGACTGGGGACACCAAGAATCACATCAACTCAAGAGTCCACTGTACGTGAAAAGAGTTTCGTGTAGAATTCACACAATAAAGGTTCTTTTGCTCCAGAACTTCCACGTCCCTGGAATAACAGTAAACGATCGGCTTTGACAGCAGCTGTTTGTTCAGTAGATCCTTCCAAAGCCTTTCAGAGCTGCTCCCCCGATCCACCGGGAGCGACTTGGGCTCCGGTTACATGTCCAAGGAATCAAACTGTTGACCCTGTGGTGCCCAAACCACTTTACAGACTGTGCTACAGTGGCCCCGTGCAAATGTGCTGCTAATTGGGCCCATTTCGGGTGATTTCACTTTTGTTCCCTTTTGTGTCTTTGGAGACTTTGAAGTTTCCTCCAGCAGATTCGTGTGACGTTTCTTTGTGCAGCGGCGTTTTTCCCTTCATGTGGCGAAGCAGAATCAGAGACAGGATGGAATAAAGAGTGGGATGACAAACTGAAAGAGGGTAAAAACAGACCGAGGCTGAGGGAAAGAGAGAGCGAGCACAGACAGATTTTATTGAATATGTCAGAGAGAAACAGATGAAAGCGGGAGGAAAGAGCAATTCCTGCCGAATTACAGAAAATTGGATTCGCACTGATCCGAAAATCGATGCAGAATCCTCGAGTTTCAGCGGATGATTCTTATTATGTCGTATTTTTTACTTTGCAGAGCACCTGTCTCTTTAATATGACATAACACAATCTCACAACCCTCCAGAGAGAGCAACGTGAAGAAGGGAGAGGAAGGAGGGAAGAGCGAGAAAAATAAAGAGAAGATGAGAGGCGGCAGAGAAGGGAGAGGAGGGCGGGGAGCGCTAATGAGGAGGAGGCCGAGCCCTTCTCCACAGCGGGTCATTAATATTTCAGCGTGCGGCAGCCGCTCCCAGCGGCCAGCGCTCAGCTACGATACAAGCGTCTGCCTAACGACGCTGCCGAGACGGACGCAGAGAGGACGGCTGAGGGACTGGGCCCGATCCCGGTCCAGGACAGAAACCATCAGTTCTGGTTTGGTGTTACATGTGGACAACGTGCCACAGTCAAACACCATCACAACAAGACCGAAAGCTTAAAAAGATGCAGGAATCGTCGCATTATGAATCAAATCAAATCATTTCTATAAAGTCTGGCCCCACAAAAGGTGAAGAGCTTTAAAAGTGTCCCCCAAGACAAGACAAGACAAGACAAGACAAGACAAGACAAGACAAGACAAGACAAGAGGCTTGTGGACTTTACTCTGCATTTTGTCAGGATTATTGTAAAGGCTCAGATTCGACAGATGAAACATATAATGGAGCCTAAGACGTGTGTAACTACAGCAGCTGCAGATGATTTCAAACCTTATAATACATCAGCATTTATCCATGATATTTTCACAAGAATCGACCTTTGTAGAGTAACTTGTCTTCAGTAAAGCAGATAAGAAGCATGAGCGAGTCGATGCTCAACACATTTGACGTCCCGCCTTTGGAAACTGAAACGATCGTTAAGTCCGTGCAGAGGCAGCAGCACTCAGACGGATCTTTAACACGCACTTTATTCCACGAGCATCAAGCTTCCTTCCTGCCAGGCTGAGCGTGACGCTCGTGCCTCGGTGCCAGTGCGCGCAGAGCTGCTGCTCCGGTACTTGACGTGTACCACAGTGCAGCTCGTGGACATCGACCACCAACCTGAACAATCAAATACGTGAGCGATGACGTCCGCGGACGAGATTACTCAGGACCATAGAAATGATCCTCAGTCTCTGTGAATGTGAAAACTAACTCTGATATCTCAGTTAACTCTTCACACGCTTTGGACAAGACACTGGACCCCAGGTGTGTCCCGGTGAGCAGACCACAACCTTGAATGTCTCTGTCTGTGTGCACAAACTCCGCTGCTCTTCCGTTCGCGACAGACGCCGACTGTCGACCGCGAAGCAAACGTCACTTCTTTCACTCGCTGTCACTCAGCGCTGTAGTAAGTGGACTTCCTGCTGCCAGCCGTCTCGAGAAGTGTCGCGTTTATGCTCGGCACATTCATTTTGATTTGTAATTCACGCCACGAGCCTGCCGGTGTCTAACGCCTGTGTTTCAATAATGTCAGGCTGTGATCCTAATCTGCTTTTAATCCTAGACGGAAGTGTAAACTCAATGTGCCACATGGCCGTGAGCTGAAAGGAAACTGACTGCTTACAATCCAATTAAAAACCCCTCCACAATAAATCTGTGCTGATGACAGCGTGACTCCTGTAATTTCATTTGGTTCCATTCAGACAAACAGAGCTCCAGGCCAGAATCCAGAAAACCACTTCGCTAAAACTGTCAACATACAAGACCTCGATTTGGGAGAGGCAGAAATAACAAACATGAAATGTCAAAGTTTTATCAACCAACAAATTGCATTAACCACTTTGTGTGTTTTTTAATTTCATTTTGTGAAACCAATTACTCTACAAGTACCTGCCGTTGGACCGTTTCCACAGTTTACATCGAACCGAAGTTGAAAATGTGCAGAGAAGTCCACCAGTCACACACAGGTGCATCTTTATCACGACCGTGTGTGTGTGTGTGTGTGTGTGTGTGTGTGTGTGTGTGTGTCCTATGGGTGTGGACCCAGTTCGGTTCAGTACCGTCACTGCGAGGACGTTTCCATCACTCCGCATAACTTTAACCGGGTGGAGGCTGGGTTACAGGGTTAGAGACTGAAGCTCCTCACAACTACAGCCAAGAGTGTGTGTGTGTGTGTGTGTGTGTGTGTGTGTGCTGATGAGTGGACCAGCTGCTGCTGGCTCAGAGGAAGCCGCCTGCATTAAATAATTCACCAGCTGCTATTATACAACAATTACAACACTGCCATCAAAGCCATGACACACACACACACACACACACACACACACACACACACGAATCTGGTAAAAAACTGACTTGGATAAAATCAATATACATCACACTAGTCTTGTCAATCATAAGTTAAAGCCAGAACTAGTAATTAACTATTGTCGGTGAATAAGGTGAATAAATTGTGCTTCGACTTCCCCATCTGTGCTACGTCCAAACGTCGACCTTTACATTCATGCCATCAGCAGCTTGTAATTCAAGGACTGAAGAGCGGCTCTTCTCCGGCAGTAAAGTGCATCAGATGAAATATGTTCACTGCAGCATTACATTTGTCCATGTCTCATTAGGGGAATTGGGCGAGCTGCGATCGTGAGACTTGAAATCCGTCCAATCAGTCGGCCACTGATTCGGGATCAGAGTCTGTGGCGCCTCATTGACACATGTGTGAACCTGTGACCTCCGGTCGGTCTGAGGAGGAGTGAACACTGAACGTTACAGCTTCTTACTCGTCACCTTTTTACATGCAGATTAACGAATCCACGCTGTGCGGCTGCCAGTAGTTAATACATTGTATTAATAACCTTTTAACAAATTAGTCGGCTTACGCAAACAGCTGTTTGTGCCAAAGTGCTCAGAGGTTCCGTGTTTCAAGTGAATAAAAGGAGAAACACAGAGTTTCAAAGCACACGGAAGCTCTTCCCTAAGCAAAAATGAAATCCATAAATATCACAGCGAATAAACAACACAGTGGGGTGTAACGCAATAACAAAGGCGCTTTAATTTAAATATATTAATGGCACTTTAATGCTTTAAATCACATTTCACTTGCATGGAGCCGGTGAGCGTGCATCGAATGCCGATGATTCAAGCTTCACTGATGCAGCCTGCGTTAATGCCGCGGTTATGAATCGGAGCTCTGAAACACCCCTGCAGGCTCCTGAAGGGGGTGGGGGGGGTGGGGGGGTGAACCAAATACATATCAACACAAAGACCAGAGCTCAGTGCAAAATCTATAGGGTGAACACTGTTACTTTGGTTTTGCTGATTGGACTAAATCAATTTCTGTGCTTACAGAGCAGAAAATGATCAGTTCAGTGCGAACCCCCCCGCCGACACACACCCACTCGTCCTCATTAATACAAGGTAAGCCACTGATCACTGGGAATTTAAATGTTGAAAAGGGTGAAGAAGAGGGTGAAGGATCACTGTGGTGCAGTGTTTGACCTGCAGAGTAAAACCTGCGACTTTGAGTCTGCGGGTAAGTTAGTCACCGGTGAACACGCGCGTCTTTGGACTTTGGCAGGAAACTGCAAAGCTCCGCACAGAAAGTGCTGCTGGGATGAGAGAACTGCACAGGGGGGAAGCTCCGGGATCACAGCTGGACCGTTCACGCAAGGACTCAAGGAAACACACGTCCAGCAACTGTCAACATGTCCACATTCTGTTAACGACCGCGTCACGTTTTCGCTTATCACGCTCCCAACACGACCATATTTGCATTTGCATTGTATTTGAATTTCGTGGGAGTCGAGGGGGAGATGAATTAGCATTATTACCATTAACGTTGCGTTTACAGTAAATGCATCATCTCGCTCACCCACTCGCTTTCTCCCTCCGTCTTTGTGGACTACTCGTGTTTTCAGTTACAGAAATTACATAAAAACATCAGCAAACAAATCAGCCTCCCCCACTCCAAACTGTACCGCAGCTCCGACCGCTCATGCAGCGTCTGTTGCTAATAGAAACAGCCAAAAAAGTTTGAATCTTCTTTCATGATTATTGTCTCCGGTCCACGTCTTCCAGACAGCTTTACCTGCCCTGGAACCTTTCTCTGGATAAATGAAAGAAAGCATTAGTGACGCAGGATGCAAAAGAAAAAGCTGGTACACCCGTCCCCTACAGTGTGACGTCTAAAACGCAGGACAGACTGGGAACACGTGTCGCTCAGCGCAGCAAACCTCACCCGTCCTTTTTTTCTGCTTACTTTGGTCATCTCGGTCCACTTTGGGACACGGTCCTGTCTCCCTGGGATCTCTCTGGGTTCGTCTTTTTAGGGACCTAGTGTGTTTTAAGCGACCAGTGTGACAGTGACATTACGAAGACGCTCTTATTCTTCTTGTGTCACCTACACTCGGTGTTCACTCTGGTTCGAAGAGCCTCGGAGCCGCTGGGTCTGAGCGTGGTCGTAACGCATCCAGCCTAAAGCGGGTTGAATGATTCATGACGCTCCCCCACACTGTCCTGCTGCGAAACGGTGACTCTATTAGACATCTGTCCAATACCAGAACACTATAGGACAGGTCCACCCTGGACAGGTGTCCAGTGTGTCTCAGGTCCACACAGAGACTTACAGACAACCGTTCACACTCTATTCACACCTTTGGGCAATTGTGAGTCCCCAATGACCGTAACGTGGCTTTGGACACAGCTGGAGAGAAAAAAATTAAATTATCCTCATGCAGAACAAAACCAGCACAGGGTGCCCCCCACCCCCACCCCCTACTTCCTGCCTCTCTCTTCACATCTACGTCCACCTGCCTGCCTGTCAACCTGATTGGCTGCGTCTTCGTCTCTGATCTTGGTTGTCCGTCTCGCTGTCACGCCTCAAGCTGTGCGTCAGCCCGCCACCGTGTCGTCTCCATCTGTGACAAAAATAGACCCCAGCTAAACTATTTACCATCTCTCAGCTTGAATGCAAACCACAAGGCACTTCCTCTGTCCAAACCGTGCGATCAGTGAGCTACTTAGTGCCGGAAGATTTCCTCTAGTACAAATTACCTCCTGATGTTACACATGCGGAAGTTGAGAAACCAGAAACGGGACGTTTGTTGTTAGAAAAGAATCACGTCCCAAAAATGACTTCAAGAGCTTAAACTTATTATCACGTCAGTTTGCACTTCGATTCCTCAATGTTCAACTCCAAATTCCAAAGGATAAAAAATGAAAGTAAAATGAAACGAGGACAGTGTGACACACACACACACACACACACACACACTCCCCTCGTCAACACTTGAGCCTGTTTTTGAGCCCTCACATTCTGCCTTTCTCCTGCAGCGGTCTCCTCCTCGTGTCTGGTACCAAACTGTGCCCCTTACGTTACAGGCAGAACGTACAATCGATCTCCCCTGGGGGCCACGAATCGAAGAATCCTCACCTCTTTCCGCGCTGTGTTTTACTACAAAGTCAGAGAATAAAAACAGCAGCACCTGGCAGGGAGCTATTAAAAGGTTCCCGATGAGTAGCTTTGAGTTTTCCTGCATCATCCATTTCTTATTCACTACTGTCTCGTTATTTTTAGTCCTCTCCTTTTTAACCTCCGGTGTGTCTGCCTGCTCCTCTCCCTGCTTCAGACTCCGACATCTTTACTAGAAAGGCTGTGGAGGAGCCGTGTGTGGCTGGGCTCCACATTTTCATCCTAAACAACGGCTGCTTTTGGGGAAAAAGAATTGCCTGGATCTGCATATTGTTTTTGGACTAATTTTTGAGGCCACTTACTTGTTTTGACTATTTTATGTAAGCTTGAACCCTTTACCTTAAAAAAGAGGTGAAAAAAAAACAAAGCAAAATAATTTCATACTTAAATTGTAGGGATGAGCACTGACTCTGGAGTGAAGTGGATAATTATTAGCAGCAGAAAACAAAAACAATAAAAATAACAATCTAGCTCCTCACATTTGACCTTAGGCACAAAGTGAAACTCTCCCAGTGTCAAAAACTACGTTCAAGTCGTGTTCCTTCAGTCTGAGCAGAATTAACTCATCACGACCTCGGGTCTTTTGCAAAAAGGCAACGCAAAGAGAGCGAATCGCCCTGGACTGTGTGCGCTCGCCTCCCTGGCAGCCTCACTTCTGCCTGTTCCTACAAACACCAGCGCACAATAATTATATTCCCCAGGGGAAATCAAAACGCCGGCTGCAGCGGTGAACAGCGAGTGATTAATGAAAACGCTGTTTGCTGGCGCACCCCGAGAGTCGTCGTCGGGCGGCTGATGTGGTTTTGTATTTGGTTTTGTCAGAGTGGGTTCCCTCAATGGGCTGAGGCAGATTTTATAGGCGGTTGGATTTGAAATTTATGCCCATCATTTCATAATGTGTCTTCAAAGTGATGTGATCGCATTTATCAGCTGATGGCGTATAAACACGGTTTTCCTTCCAGTGAGGAAAATCGCGTCTCACAAATAAACACGAAGCAACAATCAATCACTTGTTGGCTTGATAAAGTGGGATTGAGCTCCGGGGAGAGGCTTCGACTGAACAGATTAGTTCTATAGGAAAATAATAATACACAAGGAAGGAGCGAGCATCCCCATGGAAGCTCAGTCTTTGTATTAAATGATCATTTGGCCTCAAAGGATCGATCAGGCCACGGCGTCCAAAATCTGCAGGGCCCTGTGATAAGCAGCGTTATTTTTGAACACAGACACGTGACAGTAGTAGTGATATTTTAAGAAAAATCTTTTAACCATTCTCTCAGATCTCTGGTTCTGAGAAGATGGTTGCGGAGCCAACATGTCGGGCCCAATTGCAGCCACGCACATAACAGGTCACAGCATGTTACCGGAGCCTCCAAACTTCCTCTGTAGTCCTAATCTGCTGGAGCCTATCCCAGGTGTCAGTGGGTGAGAGGCAGGGTCCCACCCTGGACAGGTCTCCAGTCTGTGTCCGTACCAACACAGACAGACAACCATTCACACTCAAACCTACAGGCAATTTAGAGTCATTAATGACCCTAACATGAACGTCTTTGGACTCCACAGAAAGGCTGCAGCCTGCAGGTGGATTCGAGCCAGGGACCCTCTAATTGTGTGGTGGTAGCTCTGCTCTGAACTAGAACAAACGGTATCAGCAACATTTTTGATCTTTAACCCCAATCAAAAAGAAAATCGAATATCATCAGATAAGCAACCAGTCGTGTATAAATGTGCCTGCGACTAACGCTGACCCTTGATAAATACAGCAAACGCCATCTACAGCAGCAACAGTTAGCGACCCGGGGGGGTCACGGGTAACCCGGCCTGTGGCGTGATTTCTGGCTTCCTGGCATCTTTCTCAGAGCAGCAGGAGGAAGTGGGGCTTCGGGGGAAGACGTCTTTATGTAATTTGATGCAAACAAACGAGATCAACCTGTATGAATTTGAAATGTCCCTGTGTCACAGACGCCTGTAATTCAAACATTTTAGAGCTGCAGACGTAGATTTTCACAATTAATTGACACTTTTTTGGTTCATGAACGCCACAGCATGGCTTTAAATGTCACAAATTAAGAGACTCTTCATCGTCACAGGTCTGGAGGGGTTTTCACCAACAGCTGTGTTTGGTTGGAAAAAGCAGCTTTGTGTGATTAAGACCTGGTTTCACATTAAAGTGGACGGAGCCAAATACAAGTTTAACTTTTTTAAACAGCCATCACGGACTGACGGCACATAGTCCCAACATCTGGAAACACACTGGTGTGTAGAGCAGCACTGGCAGAGCTGTAGACATTCATGTAAAGGTTTGAGACCTAATCCGATTAGTCCACTCAAACATCAAAACTGAGAAATGTGAGTCAAAGGATGAAGCAGAATTTGAGCAGCAGCTGTAGAAATGCTGACTCAGCTATAAATATAAACGCAGGAAAGGTTGAAGGTTCAACTCCCACCGGGGCGAGCTTCAAATGTATGCAGTCATGTTGCCGTGAGCCACTTTGGATAAAAGCATCTGCCAAATGGCATTTTGCTGCTGCCGGGTGACGATCCTCTGTTATGAAAATGTCAAACTTTTCAGGAACCAAAAATAACAAGACTGTTTTTAACTTGACAATGCCGTTTGGAAGCTCGTCCTGTGGGTTTTATAAACCCGCACGTCTGGGGATTCAGTTTTTTACCGACGCCGTCTGCCAGCTTCGACAGCATCGGGTTTCCATTTGACGTTTTAATAACTGATCTTTTCATTTTTAAGTAAAATGTCAGAAGAGATTCTGTAGTTCGCCTGCTGATTTGGTTTCTTTACCCACAATGATCAGCATCTGGAGCTGCAGCTGTGACTGCAACACAACTCATGGAAGCAAGTACAGCTGTGGTCCGAAGTTTGCATCCATGCAAAGATGCAACATGTCGAGTGCGATGTAGCGCAGGAGTGAGAAGAGCAACGTATATGAAACACTTTAGCTGAGGACATTATTACATATGTCTTTACGTGACACGGCCACGAAGACAAAAAGAACTCAAACTTTACTTTCAGTTTCTTCTCCCAAGGGACTTTGAGTGTCTGAGTCATGTCAGTTGTAATCACATCAATACACACAGGTAGTCGGGCTTTTTGTAATAAGAAACCCTCCGGAACGCCAAGGTGGGACCGATGGGCCCGTCGCTATGACCTCATGTCTGTGGTGTCACGTAACACACAGGTTTCCCAGTGCACGCTGGCAGACACACCAATCAATGAGTGCCAGGAAATAGGTGATGTCAGGCCACAGACAAACAAAGGAAGGAGGGAAAAAAAAAAAACATAAGGGGGAAGAATCATAATCAGTTTCCTCCTCTGACCATGAAAACCAGCCAAGTTCGGGTAAAGTTTATAGTTTGAGTTAAAGTAAGAGAACCTTCCTGTCATGGTTATTAAATGCTCTCTGATAAAACAGTGACTAATCTGTGGTTTTCCACTTCAAAATCCTCCAAAGAGTTTTGTTGACTCCTCGATTAACTCCGACCTCCCTGGACGGCCTTTATATAAATCACCCAACACCACAATAACTCTGGGCTGTAATAAGCCGCCCGCACAGAAAACTATCATTACTCCGGAGTAACTCTCTCCTCCAATATCAGTGTACCAAAAAAAATCATTACGACTGAAGCCAAACACTGGAAAAACTCTTGAGCTTTACCTTCCACCCGACAGCGAATTCCTCGTCCGCACCTGCAGCCTGCTGCCTTCACACTCGGGGAATTATGATTAATACGGCGCCGTTCGACAGCGAGCAGCAGGTGTCACATCTTTGTGCCGTGCATCAGCCGTCACTGTGTTACTATGTGAACTGGCTCAGCCTCTCTGTGCATCACTGGATCCCAGAGTCACTTCACTACATTTACTGCAAAGGAGCTGCTAGTTCCCAGCTACGACGTCCAGTTTGTACGTGTTCTGTAAATGATTTCGTTTCATTGTTCACTGAGCAATGATTCACTTTTAGACCGAGCAACTACAAACTAAAAGTTATTAAGTGATGAGGCTGCAGGATCGTTACGGCGTCATTTCAAGGTAAAACCCTCCAGGACGGAACAAAGGCTGGACGGCAGCGCGTGGAGTGATGGACAGACGGATGAACAGATTTCTAAACAGATCGATAGAGATTTGACGGTTGGATGGAGCAGAAGAGAAGAGGAGGCCTGAAAGATGGACAGCAGGACGTGGGAAGTACTTCTGTGTTGTCGGTGCAGCCCTTCAGTCTGCCGTCATCGTCCGAATCCTCGCTGCTGCTCTTGTTCTTGATTGTGTCACAAGCTTAGAGATGAGCACAGCACTTCACAGGTTTTGGTGTGACATTTAAAGCTGCAGCAAACTTTTTTTTAATCAAATCAAATCAAAAATGTGTCGCTTAGACTGACGAATCCACGTCTGACTCAGACTCAATCCACGTTCACTTCTTTGCATCTTTTAACTTATTGCTTTGCCTTTCTGTGGTACAACTTCACCGTTTCAGTTCATTCGGACGCCCGCCTCGGACTGCACAGGAGTTTTGCCTGATTAGACGGACACAGAGTGAGAAAAAGTCTTTGACGTGGAGGAGAGATCCAACACACTCCACAGCTTGCAGTCGTTCACAACTCGCTTCATCGGAAGGCGATGAGCTTTATACTGTACACAACTACAGGTTTGTGGAAAAGTCCTGAAGGCAAAAAAAAAAGCTATGGGTTAAAAAAACCTGACAAGCAGTTTAATTAGTGTGATCAGTGATGAACATTGTGCTGCTGCACCAGGATGATCCGTTTTAGCTGCAGGCACAGAGAACAATTACATTTACATCTTGGTGTGAAATTGTTTCCCCTTCCTGTGAACCACAGCGATCAAACGCAATCCCTGCTCGGAGTCCTTCAGCGCCTCACAACTGAGCCCTGCATCACACTCATTTTGAATTAGAGCTGCACTTACAGTCCGTCCATGTTATGAGGCTCCACTGCTCTGCTGGACTCTCATCTGCAGCTGCAGCCCGATGACAATCCACCAGGTCGCGTGTCATCTGGTGATATATTCTAAATGTGGACTTGAAAATATGAAATTTTAACGCTGAGCGAGAAACACAGAAAGGTTTTTCATTTGTAGCAGCCACTAAAATGACATCTGGCAACTGCCTCCATTTTGGCTCCACTGTTGGCAACAGTATCCACTGTTTTGTTAGGTGACACCTAGAGGGCTGCACGTTCAACAGACGCCTGTCGCCCTAAGTGGCGGCACTAAGTCAACAAAAGGTTCATTTGGTCATATGAGAGCGAGGACGGACGACTTATGTGGGTGTTGGAGGACGTGGAGGTCACAGCTAAATCAATAAGTCTATTATTTGGTGAACAGCAAAGTAATCGCAGCGCAATTTCTCCATCCATCGAAATCGGTTTGTGTCTGGGTGAACGCAAACATTTAAATACTAGTATAAATAAAATGGGACTCGATTTCGTAGTGACTCGTTCACACCAGGAAGAGGTTTTTCACAACCTGACAAATCGGATGATTTTCAGTGTAGAGTCAACATCGGACGCTCATCAGGCAGTGAAAAAAAAAAAAAGCCTGTACATTATTTAAGAAGGTGGGTTGAGCAAGTTCAGCTGAGATCCATCCACTGCTTCTCCGCTGCTCTTAAATTCCCCTCGTTCTCTGCTCGCTGCATTCGAACAGCACAAAGCTCCCATCAAATGCACAATGACAAGTCCTCTTATTTACAGCAGCAGCTTGTGTGTGTGTGTGTGTGGACTTGTCTTTATGGGCTTCTGTGGACAAACGTTGTTTCAGCAGTACCGTAGTTGTGAGGACATTTTGGCGGGTCCACAGAAGTTCTAAAAGCTTTTTGAGGGTCAGGGTTCGAATCAGGTTTTGGTTGGAGTTGGGGATTGTATTATGTCAAGGAGTGTCCTCGCAGGTATAGAGAGACAAACATGCATGTGTGTGATGTGGGGGGGCAAGAAAGACAAGAGAGGAGAGTGGGGGAAAAAAAAGCCTAAAGACGAAGGGGGACGAGGCTGTCGATCAAAAGTCAAAATGTTCCGAACAAGCAGCGGGTGGCCGACGCAAAAATAGCCGTGAATATGAATCTCAGCTCCGTGCGTGAGGACGATGAATCAGGACAAAGACTGCTAGTAACAGCAGTGAACTCACGCCCGCCTACACAGTGTACAAAGACACACAGCTCAGAGAAGTGCAGCGTCGCAGGCCCATTTAGCCCAGTTCTCTGGTGTGAGGTAGTGTTCACAACACTCCAGGGATCAGGCGTCTCTCCTGAGCTCCTCTCATCTCCTCTGAGGAGGGAACGAACAACAGAAAGGAGCCCGAGAGGTTTAGAAACACACGGCTACTGTCACGTCACCGTCACGGTCGGAATCCGCGACCTGGACAAACGCCATCATCCTTTACAGTCACATCAGCTGAGCTGTAGGTACAAAATACGACAGTGAGTCGTTCGAGGATAAAGCCGAGTCGTTCGGTCACGTGTAACGGGAGAACCTCTCCGACTACGAGGGGCTTTCTCACCTCTTTCAGTTTGTTTTTGCCGTTCAGTCATACCCAGTACGAAACCCAGAGGGATCACACAAAACCACCAATCCTTCAGCATATAAGAAACACTCAGAGATCCCTGAAACACACTCAGCACTCCGTCACTTGACCCTCGGCCAATTAACCAAACAATCATTTAACAGCATCAGGTGAATCTCGCGTTCAGCTGTCGGCACAAAAGGCTGCTCGACAACAGCACAGCTACAGCCTACACAACAGTTGTTTGTACCTGCCTGCCAAAAATCTGCTCACACACACACACACACACACACACACGTAACATTTTGTGCAAACAGACAAAAGAGCATGAACCAGTGATTCAGACAAAGTACGGAACGCCTCCTCCGCTCTCTGTGCGTTTGCAAACCAGCCAACCATCTGTGTTTTTAACTGCAGCCGCTTCAGCATGAGCTGGATCTTCTGCGTCACAGCACCAAGCTGGAGGTGAGGCAGCAGCTCAGACAGATGAAGTTACACGGGTCAGTGTGGCGCTGAAGGATGATCAGACGCTGCGCTCGGTGCGTGTCAAGAAGGACGAGTGCAAAACAATGGATGCTCCCGGTGCTGTGACCGACAGCAGGTCCATCCCATCACCAGTGGAAAGAATAAAAACATTTTGTAGCTTTGAGGATGAACCAATGAGAACCAGCGTGTATTTACAGAGCTCCAAAGATTTTAATGCAGTTTACGTCTGCAGCTGATAAGAGAAGCAAACTTAGAAGTCCAAGGTTTATATTCTGTAGATGGATGATACGGCGAAATAATAATAATATCCTCGGCACATGTACAGTGCATCACTCATATCTTTGTGTTCAGATTTTACCAAACTGTCAGTGACCTGGGTTAAATGAGACCTGTGAGCTGCTGAGTAAATCGAGGACACGTGTGCTAACCCACCGTCACTTCTTTAAAAAGGTTTCATATTTTTTTACATTTGATGTCTGATGCTGTATGTTCAGCCAATCATGACAGAGTCCAGTTTGTCCAATATAATGGTTCATATCCAAACAGGCTCATACCCTTAGAAAATGCGAGTATGCTAAAAGTGAAGATATTAAATCTGAACGTGACAGTGATTCTTTGGAAGCGATTATTAGGGTGGATGATTCTTTTGACACCTCAGCTCGACCGTTCTGAGCTCTGTCCCCTCGTGCCGTCCAGCACCGAAGCCTATGAAGTGCAGCGTGATACATGCCACCAAGTGCAGCAGGGAAATAATTACAAGACGGCTAAGACATGATCAGTCGTCATGTAGCTTCACTGAAAAAAGTTACAAGCAGTGCGCACCGCAGAGCCGCCATCAGAAGATCTCAGCATGTGCGCTCATAATCATCTCAGGCAAGAGTTAAACAGACACAGCAACAGCGAGCCGACCGTCAGACGCAAGCGGCAGAGAAAACCCAGGGCGCCATCACAGCTTCGCCCTAAAGTTTGTCCTACAATCACGCTGTCCCTGTCGCACGACCGCCTAGTCTGAGCTCCCCCCACCCGCTGTAACGAGTCGGGCAGCAGGTGGGCGGCCTGTCCACAACGGTGATCCTGCAGAGCAGAACAATGTCCCTCCCCAGCCCAACGGTAAAGGCCTCTGAGGATCAGAACAATGGGAAAGACAGTGCACATCATCTACTGGTCGCCACCGCACACGGTTCCTGGTGACACAATGAAAACCAGGCACGATGTCAGTGAAACGGGTTCATAGTCTTTCTGAGCCCTGAACTGTTAGAAGAGATCCAATTATTAGACGTAAGAGAACTACTTTCACTGGTGTGAAACCAAAGCAGATGTAGATGATGAGTTAGTTTGGCTAAATAACACACACCGAATCTTAAAGTTAAAAAAGATAATTGTTACATCATCGCAGCTTCTATACTGTCATATACAGCATCTCTTCTGTATATTACCGCTTTGAAGTAGCTCTCTGAATAATGACCTTTTTCCTCAACCTGTGAGCTGATATGATGTTTTCACAGCAGATCTACCGTGACCTTCTGTAATCACACCGTGAATTGTGACACGTTCGCACGAAGCGTAGCGACAACAACAAAAGGAGAAATTCTGATTTCACAGGGGAAAAAAAACAGGCTCAGTGAAAACGTCTCAGCCTTTGTACGGCGGCACTGTGACATGCACCCCGGCTGTTAGCAGCCTCGCTCAGCACAGCCACAGGCGCTTCCTTTGTCTGAATGAAAGTGTCACTAGCAACACAAACGTCACTAAACAAGGCTGTCGAGCACGTCTCCCGCAGCCGAGAGATTCTATTTCATAATACAACATGACCCAAATTTCAAAGCCAGGTATCAGGCATATTCAGCAGACGACATCAGCGTGTCACGGCTTCAGCTTCCTCCACTTTAACAAAGAACTTTCATCCTCCTCAGCAGCCTGAGACAATAGCAGCTTGTCACACGGAGCATCAGAAGGAATGTGTGTGTGCACGTCTTCCCAGCTCTCCTCCAACTCCCTGCCATTTCCATAAATTATGGAGAGGGGCTATATTTGGACTCTGTGAAGGAGAGGGGGGGCTCTGGAGATGCTTTGTTCAGCACAAGACTCATTCAGGTTCACTTCAGTGATCTCTGCAGCCTGATGGGCATTTCCTGACAACACGGGCCTTAACCTTCACGGCCACTGCACGACACTGGACCTCAGCCGGATGACGCTTTGAATTGAAGACAATTATTAGCTGTAGGAGCCTAAAGTCCAACAGAAACAATTACACCTGATGAGCCATGAATCCTCCTGAGTTTGAATCAGCAAATTCACTGACTGCAGCTGGACAGACGGCGTGACAACAACAGACCCACCGGATCCCAGACAAGCAGATCCAGCCTTCATTTGTTCAATTCACTGAATCTTTTATTCCCTCATTAAGGGGGGGGGTATGACTTTAGTAAGACAGGGAAGGCAGACAGGGAGGGGGGCAGCGGGTGGGAAGGTGAAGACGCGCACAGAACATCCCGAGGAGCGCACGACTCCGGTCCAGCCTTCGCGTAAAAGGAGCGAGCGCGTCGCAAACACACACACACACACACACACACAGACACACACACACAGACACACACACACAGCTCTGACAGCGGACGTTGGGGGGGGGTTACCTCCACAATGAAGGTCTTCTCCTCTCCGCACACCGAAACGACCCAGAACAAAATGGGAAAGTAGCAGGTTTTCCAGCAGAATCCCGGGAACACCGCTCTCCTCCCCCGCCTCACTCCTCCTCCCCCAGTCGCCATGGCCGTGTCCCCGAAATCCCCCCCTCCGCGCTCCGCCGGTGATTTCCAGGCTCCCGCTCCTCTTGTTCCGTGCAGGAGTCCGTCCGTGACCGTCTCCGTGGATCCGGGTTGTGTCTCTCCCGGTTCGACTGGCTCCCTACACTTGACGGGCGCCCATTGCGCAGGCTCCCGGAGCTAGAGCGGAGCAGCTGGGGAAAGCCTGGCTCCAATAAAGCCTCACACAGGTTGGTCCGTTCGCTCGGTATCAGAGGAGGAGGAGGAGGAGGAGGAGGAAGAGGAAGAGGAGGAGGAGGGATGTGAAGCGGTGCGTGTTGTTGCAGGAGCGCGGTGCCAACACTGGGAGCGCTGCGAAGAAGACGCGCTGACTGCAGATGGTTATTATCTGCCTCATAAACGTCACAAATTATTTCATGGTTATAATGTTCACTGTAGGACGTTTACAGTGAGTGAGACGGGGTCGATGTTCCACATCCTCAATGAAGTGAGGAGCTGTTGCCATCAGGAGGGACAGTGGGCGAACTGGACACCAGACAGTGGGGATCAAATTAGATACAAATATTGGCAGGTTACATAACTACAGGTTTCATGGAGAAATTAAACGTCAAAAATGTGGAGACGCCTTCTTACTGGTTGTAATTTCTGAGCGATAATGCAAACAAATGTTTGATCTGCTTTGTGTGACTGCGTGTGCGTCTGTCTTCCCACCTGGTATTGGACCGGTTTCTGGATAAAGTTCAACAAAGACCCGGAGCCACATTCACTCTCCGGTCCAGCCTCAACCCGAATCTTCTACAAACCACTTCATCATGTTCTTATACATTATTGCATGTCTTCTTAATTATGAATTCTTCTTAACTTTGTTGTCCTTCTTTCTCCTCACCCATTTTTAAGACCCAAATGCAATTTCAGCTCCAAATGTTATAAAATTACATTTAATAACATCACAGTTTCCTTTCCGGATAACGTGTCCACATGCAGGTAGTTTTATGCTGGATGTGTTTAGTACTAAAGCCTGAGTCAGCAAAGAGTTTGACGCAAAATACATCGTTACATTAAATCATCCAGCATGAATGAGAAAAAAAACACTGAAACACGTTGGACTTTATTGTAACCAGTTCATATTCAGTAGGAAGAATAACAAGGGACTGATTACAGCAAGTAAAGCGTGTTTTAGGGTCCATACAGACACCCGAGCATTACAAACCCGGGAATGTTATCTCATTAACCATTAAATCATAACTATTATGCTCTACATGAGAAAGACTGACACCTGCAAACTGTTCACTGTCCTGTTCAGAGTGCAGGTCAGGACAATTGTACCAAACGTTTGAGCGTCTTCATAACTGCAACAGTTAAGAGTGGGGACGCGGGTGGTCAGGCTCAAAGTGCAACACAAGAGAGAAGACAAATGGGGACAGCCCCCCCCCCCAAAATACAAGAACCCTCAGCACCAAGCAAGTGCATCCTCCTGACTTAGACTTTCCAGTGTTTCTAATGCCAGTGAACACGACCAATAGTCCAGTATTTGTTATGAACCTCGCTGACCTTTAACTGCACTTGTCATTGCATTTGTCATTTTGACTTTTACAGTACAACTAAACAATTGTAGCTCTTTCCTTATGAGTCATGTTATTCAAGGGAAGGTTAGTTTCAAATGCTTTTCAAAGATTCTGGATGCCCCCTAGTGTCGCCTTACAGTTTCAAGACCACTGCAGCACGAGCAGTCCTGGCCCCAACCGACCCGTCACCCTCGGCTACATCTGCATCGCAGTAAATCCCACAGTAAAACGCCTACACAGAGTAGAACATCTAACTGGAATGTGAAGCGGTTTTCTCTGTGAACCAAGTCTCTTCCTACCTTGTCAGGTAGAGGAGGGGGTCAGTCAGCAGGGCCTCTAGTCCTGATGCTGCGTCACCGAGTTCTGAGCCTTGATGTTGCTGTGGAGAGTCTGTAGAAGGCCCCAGGTTCGCAGGGGGGATTCAAATACATCAACGGTGCATCTGAAAGGAGAAGAGGAGGAGGATGATGCACCACTGGGTCTTACAGTCTAATAATAATAAAAGAATAAGAAGGATACAATAAAATGAAGGAAATAACATGACTGGAAAAGCGAAGCGATGCAGATGTTGTATGATATATGATTTAAATTAGACTACATGTTTTAAATCAGTGAAGAAGAAGCAGAATGGAGGCTGTGTGAACGCTAACATTAGCAGCAAATTTAGGGACATGGATAAATTATTATATGATGCACAAATATGAAGTTAAAATGACAAACAGAGAGGTGTGCGCACACATGTACAGACAGACAAAAACCCCAAACCCTGAGAGTTAAGACCATGACACGTGTGTGAACAGCAACAAGTAGGAAATGTTCCGAATACCAGGACGCCGGGCTGTGGTCCCGTGGACGTGGCCTGAAAGCGCAGGAAGGCTCCGAGAGTTCGTACAGTCACTGTGTGTTTGAAGCTGTTAGTTCTTGACTTGTCTCTTTAATGTGTTTAGTTCCTGTTTGATCAGAGATGGTTCTAAAGTTTTAGCCACCATATTTAAAATGAATGATGGGACTTATGCAGAGGCTGATATGGGAACGGATGAGCAGGAAGGAATGAACGCGACACGGAGGAGTGATCCTTCCAGCTTCTCCCCAGATGCTGAAGCACAGTCTGAGCCCTCAGCCTTCAGCCTTCACGGCCGTGAAGTTCTGAGAGACGCAGTCGGGTTCTGGTAAGACACAAACGACCGTTTTTCAGTATGTATGTCTTTAATCAAACAAATGACCAATCCCCAAAAAATTAAACAATCAGGAGAAAATGAGTATTTGGCAAAAACCCAGATGCTTTATCGATACATTGTTCTGCATCTTAAAAACTACATCACGCATAAAGCTCGTGCAGTGCATTGTGGTTAATATTTTAAGTCTTGGGTCACGCCATGGAATTTAATTCAGCTGTAAAAGTGGATTATAATTATAATACGCTCATTTAATCACCCTTTACCAGAACTGGGATGTCTACCTTAAAATTATTAAAAGCAATAAGACCACTAAATAGAGTTAAACGTTAAACATAAATTCCCAATTTAATTGAAAATTAAATCAAAACAATATGTATATAATAACTTATATGTTTCTTCTTCCTAGATAAAATGTTCTGCAATATATTGAACAGTCTGTGTCACAAAAGGCTTTAACTGTCCTCATTTACTCAGTCCTTTCATCAAAAACTTTGTCAATAAAATGATAACATTGAAAAGTAGCTGCAGGCCTACAAAAACATTCAATGTTCCATTCTTATTTAGATTAATGTTTATTATCAATACACCAATTTTGAGGCCACTTTTCTGCTTAGTGTTATAATAAAGAAAAGGGAACGTTGTCTTCAGCCTTCTGGAGCTGGATAGAAAATGGGGGACACGTTGGGCCCGAGGCGAGAAGGATTTTCCATGTGGACATGCAGTCAGTGGCCACTTTATTAGGTACACCTTCACATTCCAATACAGCAGCGCTGCCATGACAGTGTTACAGTGTTTCACTCTGAAGATGAATATGTCAGAAAGATGATGACTCTCCTCTCGGTTTATAACTGAGGTCAAAGTGGGCAGTGGAGTCGCACTGAAGATTTCAGTGCTGTGTCGTTCCTGAACGACTCTACGAGCTGATTCTTTGAACGAGCCGGACGTCCCTTCACTGTCAGCATCGACTTCCGTTAACAAAATAAAAGCTTCCGTGACCACTTCAAGTAGACACCTCCTACAGATGGAATTTAGACATGTTGACCCATGAATTTAACATTTTACCATTTATCAGAAATGTTGCACAACACCCAGTTTGAATCTATTCATGTGTGCATTTGTAAATATTATCTAGCACAATTTATATAAGTGTATGTTTTATTGTTTACTGGGCATACACACAGATCATAAAATTTAAGCTTCATTATCGAATGCATGAATCAACCTTGTAGATTAATTTATTAGAAATCTTCTCAGTTCATTTGATTATATCTGTTAACAAAGCAATCTAATAAATTAAGATTTTTTGCTTCACATTGGGATTGGTTATTACTTGATTGTATGTAAATGTCTTTAATACTGTGAAGGTGATAAGGTCGTGTGTAAAGTGACGTCAGGCTGCTGACGGCACAATGAAATCCTCATGTTGGTTGATCAGAGTGGGGAGGTTGTTCTTTGCATTTAAAAAATGAGTCTTTAAGCCTGTGATTGCTTCATAATTTGTGAAAATATGATTTATATAAGCTTCAATATATTTAGATTGTTTACCTCCCCAAAAGCCACAAATGTCAAGACTGTTCGGGGAAAATCTACAGTTTAACTCACTCACATTTTCTACATAACATCTTATGTTACCGCCATAACCGTACGGACCCTCTGTGTAAGCTGAAGTAATACTGGTCTTGTAAGTCTTGTATTTCTGCAGCAAGGCGTTCAGGTCCCTCAGATAGAAATCGATGGCGACACTGACTGTATTTACATAGGGTGATGAACTCTGAACAGTCTTATTAATCAGTCGAGCCTCGTGGATCAGCATCTGGACGTGGAACGAGGCTCCGTTAACCCAGATCTTGAACCCGCGGGTGCTCATCTGTCCGTCCAGCAGCAGGGAGTTTTTGAGGACGGTGAGATGGTCGCTCAGTTGCCGTTCTAGTCTCCGCAGTTCTTCTTGCAAAGGTTGGTCATCGTTCATGAACATGTGATGGCGCTTCACATAGTTTTCTATAGTGTCGCGGACAGCTGAAGCCTTCTCTTCACCAAACACACGTCGCAGCATGTTGTACGAATCGTCATTTGTCTGTGTGCCGAGCTTGATGCAGATCTCCATGATCATGGAAATCACCAAAGCACCGAGTCCAGCAGCATTTGGGACTGAGTCAAATGGATCCTAAGCTTTCTACAAAGCCTGGCACACTCTTGACCAGCTCATTGGAGTAGGCCTGAAGCTCAGAGCTGGAGTTCAGGCCAGAAAATCTCAGCAGAGACTCGTCAATGGCGATGTCTGGTAGAAGACATGGGCGCCGTGATGATTCATCATAAACCTGAGCAGCAACGCTGTCGTATCTGTCTTGTGAGAATTCAGATCCCATGATGGATTTTAAAACCTAATACCCCAGAAACAGACTGATGACCAGAGCCCCGTTTCCTCATATATTATCATGAGGACGACAGCACCAACCAATCAGCTCTGTGGAAAGTCAGGCGTATATGTTGAGTCCAGGGTCCAGATGTTTAGCACTAAAAGTAAATGTTGACTTCAGAGACGCAACATCATGTAAAAGCAGAACTGCAAATAAATGTGGTATCTGATATCTGAGACTTTGTCCATGTTACAGTTTACTCACTGGTCACAGTCTCACTTGCGTCATACATCCTGGTAGCGACAAAATCAGTGTGTTTTGTATAAATTAACTGGAAGAGAAGTTGAAGAGTAAAAAAAAAGATGTGATTTTGTTTTTGTCTGCAAATCTTTATTCAAAAAGTAATTATCTTTCAAAAAAATTAACAACAAAACCTGAAAGAGCTTATAAGGTAACAAAGAAGCACTTCATCAAAACAAGAGACAAAAATAACAATGTTTACAAGACAATGCATTTTTTGTTAGTATCAGAGAAATTTGCTAACGCACATGCGCAAGAGGTACTTTGAAGATTATATGTCACATTGCTCACATAGTTTTATATCATACAGTTGGGTTCAAAAGTTTGCATCTTACCCTGAGGGAGAAACAAACCCAACCCCAAACATAACATCTAATGAATGTGAATTTGGAAACCATGTGATGGTTTTGGGCTCAGAGGAAATGAAGCTTCATCATAGACGTGAGTAATACTTGGGCAACCTGCTCGGCACAGTGTAGCTCGCCGCTGTCAGTGCTGTGGTGTCATCAGCACACTTGAGGATGGAGACTGAGCTGTGAGTGGATGTGAGGTCGTTTGTGCACAATGGGAAGAGCCAGGAAGAAGGAACGCATCCTTGTGAAGAATCAGGATTCAATTTCAGGGCTCACGTTTTGTCTTTTTGTAATGGCAAATTCTACTTATGAAGAATGTTTAAAGGGCAAAACGAACTTTATCTCACATACATCTTTTGTCCTGAGAAGTGTCTGCAGAACTGCTCCGGGATCAGCTACTAGCTAACAGTAACCTGTAGCCCAAACGGTAGTGACCCAGAGTCTCACCATAATCATGCATGATGGGAACATCTGCCTGAGCGTGGGAAATGTTCTGCCCTGCAGCAGAGGGAGAACTGTCGGTGAACTGCTCTCCTGCAAGATAATAAAACCTTTGAAGACATCCTGGATGATCGAGCTGCTTTATGGATTACCCTCGAGGTGTCTGTAACCAGTAGCTGCGGATTTTTCCACGACAGGCACCTGTGCTGAGGGTCAGCGGGAGTGCTGAGACTCTCTGTTGTCTCTCCCACAGGAAACTCAGCAGAGCGTGATGTCACTGTCCATGTCCATGGGTTTATCAAAAAGATTTACAGGGTTAATAGAACCAATAGATCAGAACTGAAATCAATATAGTTTCTGGACATTTGGCCAGATTGATGACGTCCACAGCTAGCTAGCCAGCTAGCTCAAGAGCCGCTGGGTCGACCCCCTCAGGTCCAGCTGTCGTCTTTTTGTTCCTGTTAAAAGCAAATCTAACCACATGCACCAATGGTTCTCAGGCGCCTGAATCATCATTACGTGACATCAGGCTCTTGACGGCAGAGCGAAAGCATCATGTTGGTTGATCAGAGAGTTGAGGTTTTTCTTTACGTTTAGAAAATGATTCTTCAAGCCCGTGAGTGGTTCATACTTTGAGTAAACGTGATTCATGAAGGTTTCAACCATTTTTGGGTCTGTGTTTGACCAAAAGCCACTATTACAAAAGAGATAAGCATCGTTTGTCACCCACAATCCATCACCAGTGAATTCATGTTCACAGTTTCCCTCAGAATTTGTGATTGTACAAACTTTGATTGCGAGAGAAGACACCGTACTGTCATGGGTTGTAATAGTGCTGATCCTGTAAGACTTGTATTTGTCCAGCAAACTCTCCAGGTCTTGCAAATACAGCACGATAGCTGCACTGATTGAATCGGTGTAGTGTGACGACCGCTGACTGTCCAGTCGAGCCTCGTGGATCAGCATCTGGACGTGGAACGAGGCTCCGTTAACCCAGATTTTGAACCCGCGGGTGCTCATCTGTCCATCCAGCAGCAGGGAGTTTTTGAGGACGTTGAGTTTGTCACTTAGCTGTTGTTCTAGTCTTTGTATTTCTCTTTGCAACTTCTTCTTGTCCTTCATGTTCATTCGATGGCGCCACAGATACGTCGACATGGTGTCGCGCACGGCTGAAGCCTTCTCCTCCCCAAAGACACGCCGCAGTAGGCTGTACGAGTCCTCGCTTGTTTGTGAGGCGCCCTTGATGCAGATCTCCATGATCATGGAAATCACCAAAGCGCCGAGTCCAACGGCGTTGGGCACGGAAGTCAACGGGGCTAAAGCGGATCCCAGCCTGTCGACATAAACCGGCACACTGCTGACCAGCTCCCTGGAGAAGGCCTGCAGCTCGGAGTTGGAGGTCAGGCCAGAATATTTCAGCAGAGACTCGTCGATACCGACGTCCGGTAAAAGACACGGCTCTCGTAATGCAGCTTCATAAACCAGGAGAGAAATCCTCTCGTAATCTTCCTGTGAGTATCCAGAGCCCATGTTTGTGTCCCAAGACCATCAGACTGAAAGAACGACAGAAAAGTCCAGGTCACTCATAGTGTGTGTGATCAGCAGTCAGACAATGTGTAATGATTCACAGAGTGAAGGCGGCCGAGGTCTCTTATATAAACCCAGGAGCAGCAACCAACCAGGTCTCTGGACTGTTGGGTGTATTTGTTGACAGGTCTAAGGTTCCAGTCCAAGCTCCATACGCTGAGACGTAAAGGCAAATATTAACGTCCAAAAAGGCAGAGAAGCGACATCATGTAGTAAACAGCTCTGTTAAAACCAGTAACAACCAAACAAACTCAAACACTCTTCAGACTATCAAACTACATGTTGGGCTTCAAACTGAAGTAAAATGGAGGCTAAGATTAGAATAGTCAGATACACAAAGGTAAGTAGAAATAAACCATGGTTAACAAGACGGGCTTCGGCTCAGGGCCGAGCACATGGCACGAGCAAACAAATTCAGGCATCAACGTACTGTTTGATTCAACGTTACAATGGCAAATTAACTCCAATTAAAAGAGCTCTACTGTCAAATCAAAGAACTCAACCACAAACACACGTTTAAAAAAAAGATGTTTTCGTCAATGGAATCAGATACGTGAATTAAGAATATGCTATTTTATTACTGCCTGATGAAACACGATCTACAGCATCAGTATAAGGAAAAATCTATAACACATTCAAAATCCAGACTGCAGCAGGACTGTTAACATCACAGCTGCTGTTGTCTGATACAATCATTTTTGTAATTCTGCCAACACTGTGGAAAAAACTGGACCAATCAGCAGAGTGAAAGAAGTGTGAATGTGCTGTAAATTAATCTGGATCTGCACACATACATGGATCAGATCCCTCAATGTCGGTTTTTCCCATTGGCAATAAAAACGGTTTCGAATATTTAGAAATGCCATTGTTGTGGCTTCACTAGTACAGACTAAAAATACAGGAACTTCACTGTCAGAAACATCGCTGCTCTCCATTTGTGACCAGAAGACTCGTAAACACGTGATTTGAATGTGCAAAATATGGCAAAGAAACTGGAACTGTCCTGACTCCTAGATCAGCCAACATGATGGATTTACTCTTCCATCGAGAGCCTGACATCATTTACCAGGTCTCGTTCTTTGACTAATCATGCATGTAATACACACCGCGGCAAGCTTGAGAAATTAGTGCCAAAGACAACAATAAAACACATTTATTAGTTCCTAGTTTGCTTTGTGAATTGACATGATGTTGATGGGGGGCTTTCTCATTAATGCATTGTTGAAACACAGAATGAAAGAATATTTAAACTAATGTATTAAGGCTTTGTCAACAGCTGATCTGTATGTTTGTTTTCACTTTGATTTTCTGCATTAATGCAATTTAAACCAAGCTGATGGTAGTTTGTACAGTAATTTTTAACTGTTGTCAAAATAGATCTGATGTTGTTGCTTATTTTTCACAAAAAATGCTTAAAGCGACATTTACTCAGAATAACACCTTTGGCTTTGTGTCATGTTTGTTTTTTGCACGACACAGGTGATTTTCAGGTTAACGGATGCTGCCTTCTCTGACTGTAGGGTCACTAGTGCCCACTTCTTGTCACGGGTTTCCGAACAACACCCAGAACCCCAAAGTCGTCCTTCTCGCCACACACTTTTCCACCGGTGAAAACACTGCCATTCTTCCTCTACTGCTCTTACCCTACAGCTTTGGTTGCTTGTCACATTAACTTATTTCCGGATTACTGATGACCACTTGACAAACTGTGTGGTTAAAGGTGCTTCTCACATTCATCGAGGTTTCAGCTAAAGAAGTCACAGAGTGGCCACTACTTTACACAAAAAGGTTTGAGAAAAAGTTTTTAACAACCATCGGCGCTAGTTTCCAGACCTGCTCTGTGACTCATAAATGACCCCAGAGGACAAAACCTGCTCCACCCTGCTGAGGAAACATGAACGACTTAATGTTACAGATGTGTGTGAATGACAACGAACCAGACCCGGGGCCTTTACCACAAAGTGAGTTTGTTCGAACCACGTCTGACATTCATTTTAGCCAGCAGTTAGCCTGGCTGACGCTTGGCTAGCTCTGGGTACTTACCAGAGCGCCTGCTTTATAGCAAGAAGATTAGACGGTGTGGCAACTTCAGATCGGGTTTAACTGACGTGTGACACAACGGTCCAGTCCTGATGGCCCGGGATTTCCTCATTCCTGCCCACAACTCATCAGCCAAGCAGCAGATGACTGATCCCGTCACTTTACAGTTAGCGGCAGTGCTAACGTCCCTGTGCTAACATTGAGATAAAGGAAGCTAACGGTGACAGAGAATGTGCCACCTAGTTCTGATTTAAGGTTGGTTTTTGTTTTCTCGTGGAAACCATCTCGGTACATTTACTTGAAATCAGAACAACATTATGTAAATGCAACGTTGAGTTACTGGTATGTATATGTGAGTTTTCCAATTATATGCACAACATTATGCTACATTTTAAACTACAATACAGGATTGTGTTCTACCCAACTACATTTATGACAACTGTAGTTAAGAGATGGTAGAATGACATGTACATTAAATCTCCTAAAATGTCCTGTAGTCATAACTCACAATTTGCCAGCTGTAACATTCAGTGAGTGCAGGGTGTCACTGTGAACCCAGAGACAAAAGGCCAGCAGACGCACGGCTGGACATTTGTTTAAACTTGAACAAAGTACATGTCTTTAATAGGAAACTTCTCCAAGTGGAAATAATACAACAAGCATCCACATCACTACATTCTGCGTCTTAGAAACTGCATTATGCTCAGGAAAACACACACTCACACCGATGAGAAGATTAAGGCGAATCAGCTTCACTATCAATTGTTGACAGAGACTCAATCTGTCTGATCTTGTAAAATAAATTCATGAGAGCAACTTCTCATTTATCTAAATCTGTTCACAAAGCAAACTCATAATGTAATTTTTCTTTAGCACAGTTTTTTGCCCGAGCATCATGCTGGGGGATCAGAGTGTTTTTGGTTTTTCTTGGTATTTAAAAATGTTTCTTTAAGTCTGCGATTGGTTCATAGTTTGTCAAAATATGATTTATATAAGCTTCAGTATGATAGTTCGACTCTCCAAACACCACAACAGTCCACAAAATACAAACGTGTGTGTGAGAGGGAGAGAGGGAGGGTGAAACAAGTGATCTCCTGTAGAAAATCAGATCTGTTCAACTGTGACAAAATCACATTTTTATGACTAGAAACACCATCGTTGATATTTTGTAAATGTAAATGACAGCGGCAGTTTTCATTGACTTCTTGGCAGAAAAGCAGAGTTGTGCTTTGACCAGCAGAGAGCGCTGGACACCGGGTAAGACTTTCCAGAAACAACAAAAATCTTTTCACTTTTTGATTCAGCGCCATAATTAAATTATGACCCAGCAGCTGCTTTTCTACAGAAACTACGATTAAATTATTTTTTCTATTAGAATGCACAAATTTAAACAGAGGTTGTTTCTATATTGTTGAACTTTGAAAATCTTCCCATGTTCTGTTTCATTCGTTACCATGGTGACATCATCTGGAACATTTCCTCAATGTCGGGTTGAAGAACTGTTCCTGAAATGTCAGTGAATGATCATCTCACTCCGGATCTGAAAAGCTTTGGTGGCATTTGACGAAAATCCTGACTATTAATAAGTGATGATGCTCTGACATACAACAGAAAGTATTTTAAATGAACTTCAGGCTTTTGGCTCCACAATTTTTCAGCCTTTTCCTGAGGCAAATATTTGCTTGTGGCTCCAAACATGCCGACCTTGGACAGAAGCACCTTTCCCATAAGTCAACACGTGCGCCTAACGTTCCAAAGACCTGGTTGGATACTGGTCTCATCGTCCTGGTTAAAACTAGAACAGCAGCTGAGCGGCCATCTCACCACCCTCAAAACATCCCTGCAGGACGGACAGATGAGCTCCCGCGGGTTGAAGATCTGGGTTAACGGAGCCTCGTTCCACGTCCAGATGCTGATCCACGAGGCTCGACTGACTAATCCAACTGGCCAGAAATTAATACAACACGTAGATTCAATCAGTGCAGTCGTTCATTCGTATGAGCAAGACCTGGAGAACTTGCTTCAGAAACACAGGGCTTTCAAGATCAGTAAAACTTTATTTGTATGTTCATCAGGGATCTTTGGGTATGTCTGTTGTATAGATGATTAAGAGTCACATTGGGATTATAACCCATGTATGGGAGGTTATAATTTAGCTGAAAATTATATAGATTATGTTTTCTCCTGCAATGAAGCAATCAAAGGTTTAGAGAGTCATTTTTCAAACGTGAAGAAGAACCTCAGGTCTCTGATCAGCCAACATGATGGATTTAGTCTGCGTTTAAGAGCCTGACATCATTTAGCAGGTCTCGTTCTTCCACCAGTCATGTAGGAAGCTTGAAAAATGAATGATTAAAAGAATTATAAGAAATGGACTCTTCGAGAAAGTAAAATGTTTGAGGTTCTGTTCTGACTGAACCTATTGAGTATTTCCATGTAATCCTTTTATTCTTTCCACATTAAATGATTCCTTCATTTTTTGCTCGTGATCCATGTCAAAATTTGTGCTTGAAGCTGCTTGTCACATTTCATCCTGCAGATGGTTTTAGGTGAGTAACTAGTTCACTGAGACCGGGTCAGCTGAGGTCAACACTGGGTGTCCTTTAAACCACAAAGCCATTTATCAGCTGGCGATATTATAGTAAATATTGTTTACTATTACTAATAATGAGTTTTTTTCTGGGTTGCAGTGATGATGGTGATGGGTAAGTGTGAAACTGTGGATGAATCCGGTTCTGTCAGGAGTAAATTCTGCTGATCCTCATTAAACAGATATTTAGTGCTAAACCCTGGACGTCGTTTCAAAACTGTAG
This sequence comes from Channa striata, assembly GCA_033026295.1. NCBI lineage: Eukaryota > Metazoa > Chordata > Actinopteri > Anabantiformes > Channidae > Channa > Channa striata. The sequence continues at coordinate 919,138 of CM065168.1, forward strand.
TGACCGACGTGTCTTGCAGGGATCTGATTGGTCAGTGCTTTTGACAGTTGGATCTGATCCTCGTTTTCACCTGCTCCACAGCAGCGTGTATTGCCTCAGTAATAAAACTGAAGGCTGTCAGTCGAGTGACGTCGGCTGAATTTCCTTCTTCTTAGCTCCAACTTAGAATGAAAAAGTCCAGTTGAGCCTGACTGAACATGAGCTTTGGGATTCTTGAAAACCTGGATAACCTGGAAAACTCGCTACGCCTGGTTGGGGCAGGTTCATGTTTGATGAAACGAAATGTTTGATGAAAATGATGAAAGAAATATTTATCCTAAACTAGTATTAATATACCGAGCATGTGTTTGTGTTTCAGACTCTCTTTTCCTTTTGATCTAAAACATCAGTGAATCACTGACATTCACCGGAGAGACACGGTTCTGCTGAATCACTGCAAGTGGCTGCAGCAGAGCAAAGATGAAACGTTACTGACGCTCAGTGGTTTGAATAATGTAATGAAGAAAAAAGGCAAAATCAATGTGACTCAGAACTACAAACTACGTTTGCTCCGCAGTGAAGCACCTTGAGTTGCCAAATAAATAAATTTATCTTACAAAGAAACTGCCTGTATCAATTTAACAACATCTGACAAACGAATTTTTCACCATATTATTCAAAGGGACGATATGCAACACGTGAATCAAGTAAATAGTTAAATGGTTTTGTATTAAAACATGTGACACACTCACAAACATTCAGATCAACACAACAACTGACTAAATCCGACGGTGATGGAGTTAAATGGAATTAATCCTGTATGTTCCCTGATGTTGGTGGTTTATCTACGATAAACTGAAATCGGTGCATCTTTCTCTAACCAGCGTCGTGTTCTGTGAAGGGTTTTTCTCTCTGGACATGAAACAGTCAGTCACAGTTTTTGAGTCATCACAAGCCAAAGCACATTATTTTAAAAAAAGGTTTTCAAATTAATAAATGCAGTGAAGTAAAAGGTAGTGAAGTAATATTTCTTTAAACACCAAAGTACCTGAAAATGACATGTAAATACGTTGTGTGAGTTACTTTCTGTTCTCAGTCTGTTCATCCACATCATCCTGTTCAAGTGACCAGAGACACGTGATGGTTTGGTTTGTTCTTTAACCTGATGGGAGGAACGTGACTGTTCAATCGAGCCTCGTCGATCAGCATCTGGACGTGGGAGGAGGCGCCACGAACCCAGATTTTAAGCCCACGGGAGCGAGTTTGAGGATGGTGAGTTCACGGCTCAGTGGGTCGTAGTTCTTCACGGAAACGGTGCCGATTGGTCATAAACACGTGATGACGTTTCACATGCTCAGACATCTTGTCCCCGAGCACACGTGTCAGCACGCTGTACGAGTCTACATTTGTCTGCTCATTTCCACGGGTTCGGCAAAGAGGGAATCAGGAGCCAGACACAACGTAGGAACCGAGAGAGGAGTAAGATGGCGGATGACCAGGGGAGTGGAGGGGCACAGCATCCTGGAGAACCAGGGGCGAGTGGCAGGCTGTGGGTAACTCCAGCAGGAGAGCTCGGGGCTGGGACAGTCCCACGGTAACGGTTCTCAGGCAACAGGATGAGCCAGCAGGCGGTCAGTGAGGAGCAGGTTAGCGGTGGACAGGTGAGCACGAGGACATTCCAAGGTCCCACGCGTAAAGCAGGAACGTGCTGCAGAGAGTTCAGAATGGAGCAGGAACAGGATGTGGGGGGAAAGGGCAACAAAATAAAAGTCCAGGAGAGGAAGTGGAGACGAAGGGCTGAATCCAGACACAGTGTCATACAATTTTCATTTGTCACGTTCACTCGAATGTCAATGCTGGCATTCAGCGAGGTGAAGTCCAGGTTACCACATGGTAACTCAGCTCAATTCCACACCGAGTGCAGAACTCCGAGTCCACTTCACTCAGAACTGAGACTGTGTTACAGGAGCCGCCGTTCGTGGCACAGAGACACAAAAGAACCTCTGCTGGGGTTCTGGTGGACTGATGGACGAAGGACAACCAACGTCCTCCTGCGCACAGCGCTGCTTGTATTGAGCCTGTGAACTTGTGTCAGCGAATAACTGACAAATTATCAGAGAAACGATGTGATCCAACAGACTGTTGGATTTCCTGCACCGTGGTTAAACTAATGATGACTCACCCTTTATGTCACAGTAGAGTCTGTAAAGTTCATCATTAGCATAAAGAAATATGAAAACACACATATTTGAACTTAAATGCAGATGTGAGCGTCATCAGCGTGACAAATTCATTGAACTACTTTGTCTTTAGCTCTTAGTCTCCAGCAGATGGGAGCGTTTTCTCAGCAGACGATTTTCAGAGAACGATCAGAAGCTTGTGACGTGTGTCCACCGCGTCCTCACACAGACACTGGTCTTGGACGGCAGGGATTTTCTCTTTGTAATAATATATTTGCGTGTGATTTTCTATTCAGCTAGAAAATGTCGTGGATGTGTGTGGGAGGAGCCACACAGGTGTATTTTCCCACCTGTAATATTAGATTTGAAACAATGATATGACTGTGTAAATATCATAATGTAGGATCTGACACCACCCGAGCGAAATTAGAGCTGCTCAGGTCGATGTGGAAACGCTGTTTTGTGAGTCATGTGTCTCCACGTGCTGCCTGTCGTAGGTGGTGAACGTAGTTTCTGAGTGACACGTGCTTCACTGATGTTGTGGATTGAGGCTCAAATGGAGCAAGAGACCAGAAGACAAGGTGGAGACAGAAGAACAAGAAGCACATTTAGGCTGAAAGTCCATCATGAATGTTTTAACCCGTCTGTCAAAAAAAACTCCAGCAGACAAAGGGAAAATATAGCTGCTGAGTGTGAATCAGATATAAATGTGCATAAATCAGAAACAATCTTAGACTGTTTCATGCTCTTCATAGAAATGTAAAGTCCAGTCACAGGGCGGGTCACCGAACGCTCATGATCGTGTTCGACAGCAGCATGTAAGAATAAAACAAACTCGACATTTTTATCCCTGGCTGAATCCGAATCACCTGTAAACGTGGAAACATTGTGGAGGACGGGACATTAAACCCGACCTCGATCAGCCGCACCCTGGGGAAACTGCGCACGACTCTGAGCTCTGTTCTGTTCTTTCAAAACCTCGAGCTCCAGCTGTTCCGAGTTTACGGGTCATTTTCATTTAGAAAAGACACTTTGTCGCATAGAAAAACTATATATACACAACTACACGGGAGAATAAACAAAATGCTTTTATGAAATGATAGTTTTAGATGTGAATTGTTCATGTTTGCTTGGTTGTGGTTTGTAGGACAACCAGTTCAACCCAGACGGAAAGTTCCTGGATCCACTGGAGCCGCTCTGCTAGTTCGGGGGTCACGGCCTCCGGGGTTCTCGCCCACAGAGCAGGTAACTTCACGTGCAGCCGCTCACAGCGATGCAGTCGCTAACGGGGATCCGGGTTTGTGGTTGCGGGTTCTGGAGATTTGAGCGACACACTATGAGCCACAAAAATGCTTTTTAGTGTATTTCTAAAGGGAAATGTTGAGAACATAAGGACCAACTTTGACCCGCAAATGGAAAAGCCTCATATTGAATTTAAATATAAATTCAAGAAAACGCAGCATGGAGGGATGAGACGTTTGTTGAGTGACACCAGCTGCCAGCGGGTCAGCGCTAACTGCTGGGGGGGCCCAGGCTGTCCAGGTGAGCTTTTTCCAGGGAAGAAAGACGAGTTTCCAGCGGCTGCCTCCTGATCCCTCCCCAAAGAAAAGCTCCCTGCACTCTTCTTTATGGGGTTTGAACTTTTGCCCTTTCGTCAAATATCAGCCGCACAATGAAATGACAAAAAAAATCAGACGAACCAAACACTGAGCTAAGTACTGACTGACTGATTCTAGTCCCTGAAATATGATCCTGCAAATAGAATGAATGAGTGTCAGCGTGTATTCTGACTGCAAACATAAAATAATGTTAATCATTCTCTGCGGGTCTTACTGCCTTTAACCCACGTTACATGAGCTTTGTGACACTGTGACGTTCTGTTTTTGGTTCTGGCCTGTTCTGTCCAACTACAGCTGCACAAAAAGCAAGTTAGAGCAAAATCCAGGTCTGTGTTGAAACTTTTAAAGCCGACCCAGATTCTGAAAGGACAACATGTGGACACACACAGAGACACACGCAGTCTAAAGGAATACCGAGTGAAAAACATATTCAGGGACTCAAGGACACGTTTTCTAAACCACTGACCATCAAGGACACTCGCTGATACACACACACACTCAGCAGAAAATAGCTCTGAGACGCAGGAAGCAGGCTGCATCCTGACGATAACATCAAGACGCACGTCCATCGGATTCCCCGTGTGTGGCTGCAGGACAGAACTAACAGGGACCGAGGACAGCCCAGTTTGACAGAAGTAAGCGTCTCATCGTTGGATTACACGTCCCAGAGGGGCAGACCGGCTAACGTGAGACCGCTGTCCCTCGATTTTGCTGGAGAGAGGAACTCCTCATTTCTGCGACAGGCAGCCGAAGTGTGTGTGAATAATCATATGTGATAATCTTCATTTCATCAAAAACGAAATGAGATGAATCTCTGTAGGTTCCTGCTTTGTACAGGAACATTGAAACGCCCCATTGATCGCGTTACAAAAAGCTTCGACCTGCAGACGCTCGGACTCTGCAAGACGTCTGACATTCGTGTAGAGCTGCAGGGTGCAAGAGGCCGCTGTCCTCAGGGGACACCTTAATATGAAGTGGGGGACCTGGTCTGTTACATCAGCCTTTCTCGTTCCTGAGGCGTCAGAAAGCTCCACTTCGTCCGGTCCCGTCTGCGTTAGCTGATGCTGAGGCTACCTGTTAGCGTTCTGTGCACGTGGTTACTGGAGTAAAAAATGTACGTGTTTGACGACGTTACTACAATTTATCTTGTAAATGAACTTTACACTGAATTTTTGTGTCTAACTCCAAACCACGTTGTCGGTCAACGTAACCTCACCCTGACGTTCTTTTCTCGTGGTGTCAAACGGTGGCGCTCCAAAGTGTACGTCGGCGTCGATATCAGACACCAAAGGTCGTAAAAAGTGGTGCAATTTGACGCCTTAGGAAGTGTCGTAATCTGAGGCTGTGGGACGAGAAGCTGTTGGCAAGAATGTTTCTGTGGGCGTCAAACTGACGCCCACGTTACGGCCCTTTGGAAACTAAATGTCACTTACACTCCTTCTTATTCACCCCTTCACACACTGGAGATGCAGCTGCCATGTTTGGTACCAGCCCACAATGGCACAACTCGGGTTTAGTCCAGCAAACTTCATCATACGTTCAGGAAGAGCTGGGGATCCAGGTGAGGTCATGAAAGCTCAGTCGGGGATGTCTGGACTTCTTTCTTGTTGGGCAAATCAGGTCCTGAGATCCTACTGGAGTTGGGGGGAGTGAAACCATCTTGGAGGATAAACTGGGGTTCCCAACCAACTTCCAACCTCCGACCAAAGAGCTACTCTACATGGATTAGAAGCAAGTTGCTGATCTCTAAAAAGTGTCCTTGACTTTACTCTCAGGTGACTCAGAAAACTGGACTTGAAAGGAATTAAGAGTCTGACTCTGGTTAGTTTATGACACCATGAGTTTGATAAAACAAAGTCCGGGCTGTAAAGTAGAATGAAACAGATGCAATAAAGAGAGAAAACCTGGTTTGACTCTATAAACGCCCAGTGACAACCTGTAGCCAGGACAGGCCCAGGAAAAGAACCAGGCGTACCACAAAGACGAGGCCGACTGATACTCCCTGACGTGATATTGTTCTCGTGCTACATCTTGGTTCTGTTGGGTTGAAAGCCATAAAAACTTTAGTACTCGGTTGTGATATTTTCTTCTGTGATATTTGAGAAACTTATCGGGGACATTTTTAGGTGGATCGTGGACAATTTTCTGTTTGCAAACCGTGAACTTATCGTGGATCAGGTCCCAAAACAACTAAACCCAGCGTGAACAAAGAGTGAACTAAACTTCCACTTAGGTTTGTGTGATTGTACACGTCAGAATATTATTTGCTGATCCATTCAGAAGGAATTAGTAAAAAGTGAGTTTCTCACTATTGTAAAATATGTCACATTTGCTCCGACGCAAAAGGTCGAAGATTAACAAAACCTGCTTTTCATACGATCATCCTCTGCAATTCACATTTTGAGGCACATTTAGACCAAAATGCTCCTGGTGAGATTTAGCTGAGTGTGGCCGAAGCAGAGAAGGACCAGCAATAAGTTGGATCAGGCCATGAACATAATCTGCAGCAGAAATCATGGGCTGTGTCATAAATTATACGGTGGGATGATACAATAAGGAAGAAAGTGTTTGAAAGTCTTGACACGGACACAAAGGGGAAGTGAAGGAAGCTAAATGAGCCTGTTAGCACCAGCAGCTGAGGCTGCAGGTGTTTAACACCAGGATTGGACAAATACGTTCCACAAAGTTATTCTTAGGCTTTATCATGCCTGAAAAGTGACTTTAAATGACATATGAACATATTTCCTGTGAATCCAGCTTCTTTCTTGCCTGGAGCCACACACCCTCCCGGAGTCCAGCCTGCGTGCTCTCGTTCACAATAATCTTTGCTGTGATAAAAAAACAACATCAGCCTTTATCTTCAACGTCTTAAAAATTTTATTAGATTCTTAAATCTTTATCTTACAAATTCGGTCCAACGTAATCACAGAAATTCTACATTTAACTTCACATTCTCCAGTAAATAATGCAAAGGTAAAAAAACCTACACGACAGTTTCTTTAACAATCACCCTAAATCCTCTTCTATACAACGTCAGGCACATTACGAACAGATACCTGCACTTGGTATCATCACAGATACGTACACGAACGTCGTCAAGAAACGGACGAGAGTCATTCATTATTGCTTAGGTGACAACAGCAAAAGTGGAGTTTTGTGGCCTTGACTTTAGCCGTGTCCATGTAAAGTCCATTACAAAAACTGGACTGGAACACGACGCCCGCAATTCCCGCGTGTTGCTCTGATCAACGCTATTTACAAATGTACAAGCTGAAAAAGTAAGTGCATTGAACACGTTCAGTGTGTGGAATCAGTCCTCAGCTCGGAAAACTAACCTGGAGATTAAAGTAAAATGTAGACAAACAGCGTCAAAGGGTCAAATCCTTTTTTTTTTGTCACATTTGTGTCGAGAACGTTTTCCACCTGCGTGGCTTCAGTAAGACGTGAAGCCCTTCACACGCAGTAGTTACACATGGTCACGCTGATTCTCTTCACGTCAAGCTTTGCGTCCTGTAGGAAACGAACAACGGCAGCACGTGCCTTCATTGACAGTGACCGAAGATATTAAAATAGACGTCGGCGTGAACATTAAGGCAGAAAGATCAAGGCACGTGTTGTCCGACGCTACAGGAGCGTCGTCGAGAAAATGTTTCACAAACGAAGACAAGCTTCTAAAAAGATTTCATTTATAGGAACAGATTTCTTATGAAAAACTGGTTTAGTATTGAATAAAAAGTAAAAATCTGAGAATTACAGCCAGGTTAAACTGAAATTAAAATGTTTGCTATGAAGTTACGGCTGAATATCATCCCTGTGTCACAGGTGGACAACGTCTAGCGGCCGCTGTTATTATGACAGGAAGTTTAAAGAAAAATCTGATGGTGTTGGTGATATTGTTTTAACATCTATTAGTCGGTTGCGAGACAGAAAAGCTGCTCGTTTCCTGTTTTAACCCACAGCTGTTGCTTAGTTAAATCGTCAGTTTGACCCAAACCAGGCTGTTTCTCTAAACCTGACCAAAAATATGGGTGTGTAAACGTCTACATTATCACCGTGATAACATGATAAAGGTCTACTGAGACCACACGGGGGAGTGGCACCCTACGAACCCATACCCGGGATCCCAGTGAGATCCCAGTGTGATCCCAGTGAGATCCCAGTGAGATCCCAGTGTGATCCCAGTGCGTGGTCACATCCAGCGCTGTGGGTAACTTCCCTGCTCACCATGAGGAACGGAGCTGTTCCTGTAAGTCCTCATTTATAATGACTTTCTGATGATTTGAAGACATTTCGGCTTTAACTGATTGTCTGTAAAATTTGTTTTTTTAAAAAATCCTTCCTGCAGTGCAGAACAAAAAGGTTCCAGTAAAAAACAGTGTTGAGGCCAAAAATTCACACGCCCTGTAAAAATCTGATTTGTTTTCATCTGACATTTTGTCCATTTGATTTGGATTTGTTTTAATTGTTGAAACACAGTAAAGCCCTTAACGATGAATGATTTCACCATCTCCTCCTGTAAATGTAAACCTCAGTGATTTTTATCAGCTTTGGTAAACTACACACGATCCCACAAAAGCCACAACCCCCTGCACTTGTAAAAGCCCCTCACACCATAAAAGAGGCAACGTGGTTTCAAGAATCACGAGGAAAACTCGGAGCCAACATGGCTGTAATGGCTTCATTTGCACCAGGCATTGAAACACGTTCCTGAAAACGTCCACGGAGGCTTTAAAATAAAGGGAAAGGGGGACGCCAGACGAATAAATAAAAAAAAGATAAATCTTAGTCCTAGAAATCCATCTGCACTCATCCCCCCACTTTAATTTGTGCTCTTGAGCTCAAAGCGGCTGTACACCGGTTTGGTTTTCTTGTTGTACTGGTTCACCAGGTCCAGTTTGCTGTGGCCCAGCGTCATTCGCTTGTGGTCCTGCCGACTTATCATGACGCCAGGAGAGGGCGGAGGTGGGGGGCTCTGCTGGCTCTCCGGCTCAGGCTGAGAGAGGTCCGGACCTCCCCAGGACGTGGCGTTGAGGGGGGATGGAGACCTCCGGAAGTCTTTGCTGGTTGTGGGCAGGAACATATCTGAGAGTTTGTTGAGGAACAGGTTGGAGGGAGTCCGGTTCTTGGGGGTGAGTTTGGCGTCGTTGACCGGGGTGGGCGTTTGGGTCTTGGAGTTCAAGTTTGAGCCGGAGGTGCCGTGGAACATGTTCGGTTTGTGGTCGTACAACCCCAGCGCCTGGAACTTGGACGATGTCCCGCTGATGTTCGACCTCATAACGTCGGTTATGTTGGCCTTGTTCCACTCCATGCCTATGGGCTGGTAGGTCGGCGACAACCTGTCAGGCGCCGGGCTGTGACTGGTCCCTCCGTTAGCGGACACTCGTGGTCCCGGGGTGGTGATTTGTACTCGTTCCACACCTCTTCTCTCAGGGCTGAGGTGGGAGCTGCTGTTGAGCTCCTTCTTGTCGTGGCCCTGAGTGACCTTGTAGACGTTGTTAGAGGTCATCCCGGGGGCGGCCTTCACGCTGGACACGCTGTTACTGGATTGGCTGCTGGAGTTTTCAGAGCAGCCTCTGTCCCTCTGCCTGCAGGGGGACGTGAAGAAAATCAAGCTCATAATGCAACTTCATGTACAACTAGGAAATGTTTGTGTGAAGTAAACTGTGATGGATTAAAATGCGGCTTTATTATTATTATAATATCACAAATATTCACAAGTGAAGGGAAAAATACAATTTCAATTTTGGCAACTGTCCATTATCTTTAATGAACTTCAGCTTCACATTTGCCATTTCGTTTAAAAATCAGTATTAACACTAAGTCACTGATGACCACACCAGAATATGAATGAATATTATTTAGAAAACATCTTTTGAAATAGTTAACTGTCAAAAGAATTCCTGGGTTTTACACTGGATTAAATGTCAGCAGGATGTTTATGTTGCGATAAAAGAAGCGACAGAGTGACCTGGTCAGTAAGTGTCTCCACATTTGTACCTGTCAGAGAGTAAATCCAGCCCCATGACCGGGCCGAGCCCCATCGTTATGCCGGGGGTCATCATGGACTGGTAGGACGGGTAGTAGGGCATCCCCTCCTCCTCCGGGTTGTAGAAGCAGTCGATGATCTGCGAGTCGGCGTACATGCAGCGGAACTCCCGGTCGAAGCTGTCGGTGATGCGACCTGAGAAGTGCATCACCATGTTGCTGTGCACCTGAGCCGACAGCCAGGTGAAACTGGAGAGGGGAAGAGAAGGAGGACGGGATGGACACCGGCGTTAGCGCGAAGCTGTACAGGAGATGAACCGGGCGAATTCAATTCAGCACAACCACATTCAGGGACACGTCTCATTCTTTAAGACACTGAGCTCTGTATGTTTCACGACGTACACAGATTCTCCTCCAGGTCGCTTAAACCTGTTCATCAGGAACAAGTGAGCTGCAAATTCCACAACACGGCATCACACGGATGACAGGCAGACATTATGAAACACTAGATGTGGCTTAGACTTGGATCCTGTCAGCTGCCCGTGTGTAAATGATCTCGTCCACCTCCAGCCGATAAAACTGCAGATCAGCCTCAACTATTTCCTGGACTGTAGTGAGTCAGTCGGTGACTCATCAGCTAAGAGGTGCACGAACGCTGAAGACGCCTGAGCCGCAGAGAAGGCCTTTGGTGACTCAACAGAGGACACACGGGCTCAGAGGAAGACAAACACACTGTATGAACATGTTCGAGTTCTAATCAACAACATGTTATGACCCAGCAGGCCTGGGACACACGGAATAAAGTCCAACCGTGGAGAAACGAGGAAAAGAACCTTCAGCCTCTTCACAATCACATTCAGATTTCTTTTTTAAACTAAGCAGCAGCAACAACGAAATCAGGGTGTTTCACTCTCAGCAAACAACTGAAGAGGAATAATGAAAATATTCATAACAGACGTGAAGACTGGAAGGTTTCTGAGGTTCTGTGCACTGGGATGGAGGCGCTTTTTCAGCCTCTGTAACTGTGAGACGATGAGCTGCAGCAAAGCTGCTTGTTATTGTGGTCGACTATCAGCATCAATGAGTGAACGTTAATTCAAGCAGGGGCGTCTCACAGCACGGTGCATTTATTTGAAAATGTTACTGTAGGAACAGTTTAGTTTACCAAGTACTAAACAGTAACATCCTCATCAATCCATAACAACGGTTTCATAAGCGGAGTAACTTTTGCTGAAAACAACAAGACGAAATCCTGGACGGAGAAGCGTGGACATCCTGGACTCTAGAGTCTCCACAGGAATATGAAGGTAAAAAAACAACATCAGGTGATGTTTTAGTTATTGTGGATAACCCTCGTTGATGTCAGTCACAAATATAAAAGCTTTTTAAACTAATCTTACGCCGTATGACTGTTAGTAAACAGATCTGAAGACTTTAGTCTCATGTCTGTCCGCGTCAATTATCTTAACAGATGTTTCTCCAAAGTTTTATGAGAGTATGAGAACACAAACGGAGGATCGGACCCAACGCCCGGTGCTCAGGACATCCATAGATTATATGGGGACGTTGGTTAATGGTCAGCGGCCACAAATCTAAAATAATGTCACGTAAGGAACGACACGCTCACACGATGTGCAGGGGGAGCAGCAACCTGGACACAACTCACATGTCTCAACATCAATGATAATAAAGGTTAATGATAAATCAGTATAAATGTGCTTCATTAAGCTTGTCCCACATCTCATCAAACTGAATATGTCCAGGAAGAGATTGTTCTGTGCAGAGAGCGGCACAATCACCACCGAGAGTTTTCAAGCACATTTGAAGGAAAAAATGAATGAAGTTACAAAAAAGATACAAAAAAACAAAAAACATTTCTGTGTGTGTGTCAAAGGGGAGAAAGAGAGGAGAGGATGAGTTTTCTACAAAAAAGTGAAGTGCTGTGCAAACATGTGACCAAGTTCCTCGTGCAGCCAGACAAACACAGATTTTCTCAGATATTATCACAGACAATCGTTTGTTCACAGAGGCCCTTTAAATCCTGGATGAATTCATAGGAGACGGACACGGTTTCCACGCTCAACAATAACTTCAGTTCACATCCCAGAACGCAGCATTCGGACCGGTTTGTTCCTAATTCTGATCCAAGCCTCAGACAATCTACAAAAAAAAGGCGTCATCAACCTCTGACCGAGCGAAACAATGAGGCAGCTAAAGATGGACGTGAGTCCTGGAGACGCACTGAGACAGTGCAGGGAGTTTACAGCAGCAAAGGAAACTGCAGGACGAGTCCGTCACCGATCACCTGATGCTTGTTTCTGTTGCCTCAACATTCACATTCACGCGCGTTTACGGCTTCCCACAGAAGTGCTCAGCTCATTTATTCCATGGAAGGAAGACGGACTGATTACCATCATCACCACAACTTCCTCAACCGTTCGGGTAATAAAGACGTTTGTGGACTGTGCCATAAAACTGTTAAACAAGTTAAACAAGCTCATCTCTGCTTTTGGAGACAGAAAACCTCGTAGAGCTTCATGAGCATTTATTTGTTTGGTGACGGTTTGTAAGTCGGCTGAAATGAACGAGGCGTCGCTTTAAAACCTGCACAACAGTTCAGGTTCTCCTCACATCTGCTGATAATTCATTTTGTCTTTATCAGTTGTTTGTTGCCCATGTCCCAACTTTTGTGAAATATTAAAAAGCAACCAAAGGGCTGGTTACTGTGGTTTTATTTGAAACTGATTATTACTCCTCCTAAAAGTGGTAATACTGGGAGAACTGGGAGAACTGGGAGTGAGTCGTAGCTCCCGTCAACCAATGAACTTGATTTTACAACAACATTCTAGTGTGTTCCAAACCACGTACGAGCCGTCGTGTATCGATGGTTTTATCCTAGTAAAAATATCACTAACTAACTGACTCGACGTAAACAGATAAAAGCTTTATTAAAATTATCGAGTGCAAATCATTGAATCACGGTGTGTTGTTTGCTCTCAGATAGACTAATCTGTTTGAAATGTACAGACTCGGGCGCTGCCCAGGAGTCACACTCTCAGCCAGCCCTTTCATTTGTTTGGAGACCAGAAATGGGAAGATATCTCGGGGAGCGCGAGCTGCTCTGATAACACGACATTTGCCTTGACGGAGCCGCTTGGCACCGGGTGCGACCTCGCCCTTCGTTCCTCGCTCGGCAGCTTTGGGCTGACGCCCGTCGGCCCGCATGCCTCAGCTGACCCTACCCATGTTGTTGCCTCACACCTGAAAACCACATTTAATGTGCGGAGACAAACAGCCGACGTGTTAGGCGTGAGGTTCTGTCCGAACGGCGCAGAGAAACCGACAACGTGAGCGGAGAGAACCGGACGTGAGGCAGCTGCACAGTGTGTGTCTGTGTGTGTCATCATCGCTGGCAGGAAGCGAGATTGTCGCATTCTCTCGTGAGCACAAAGAAAATGAAACCAGTGTTGCTGGTTCCTGCACTTAGTATCAAGTTGGACTTTAAAGTTATTCTTGGGCCACACATCAGTGAGGCCTCTCATGTCTCCTTATCTTTTCTCCGCCATTGTCTTCTCCTGTCACAGCTGACAATGGTGTCGCCGATGACATCAGCGTGACGTGTGAGAGGTTTCCTCCTGTGATCGTCTTCTGACATCAGCACGAGCAGAAATGATCTTTAAGTGCTTGTTAACGCAGTCGTGTTGACGCATTTTCGGGGCTTAGGCTTAACTCTAAACCGTCGGAGAAATTCAAACAGTTCCGCTTCATCACTGCATGTCAGAGCTTCTTATTTATTGTAATTTCATGATACGATCATAGCAGAGCGGATCAATTCGCAGCTTTTTTAATGCAGGCCATGGGACATTTGTTCCACCTGTCAGCAAGTGAAATGGTTCAAATCAGCGCTACCTTTACCGCCTGTGACCTTTGACCTTTATTTCTTATTAATTGCTGAACAGGTTGTAATTTTAACCACGATGATGAGTATTGTTTAAAATACACAGTTTTCTTAGTGAAGTACATTTTGTTTTTAGGTAGATTAGTGTAAGTGGAAAGAACAGGAAGTCACTTATTACGCTGATCGAGTACCGAGACTGGTGGACCTCCACCACACCTGCACAGGCCGGATCACTGCCGACAGTGTGGAGCCTCCATCACGTTATCGACACCACTAGTGTTAATGTTGAGGCCGATCAGTGCGGTGGAGGAAACGAGTAGGGAATGAACTGCTCTTCTCGTCTTCTGTACTGAAAGCTGTGATCTCTATCGTGTAATTACAGGCTTTATTACACAGTGTCCTCAGTTTCAAACGGCAGCCGCAGCAGCACGGCCTCTCCGCTGAACAACACGTCCATTGTTACGCAGCTTATCCACACACGGACATTTGCAAACTCAACATGGCTCCTGAACTCGGCCGTGAGTCCGTCTATCAGGAGACATGCAAACTCAACCTGGTTCCACGTCCACATGTGTCGGACTGACTGTGCTCAGTTCACTCGTAATGTGCTTTCCTCTGCAGGAAGAATCCGCCCACACAGTTTCTAACAGCCACAGATCGTCAGCGCCTCAGCTTTTTATTTCCTTTCCTATTTATTCCACTGACAAATCAGCAGAAACGTACGTTGAAGCTCATAATATCTTTACTTGTTTCTAAGGAAAACTGTGCGGGTGCAGTTCGATCATGTTTGACCTCACAACTATCACAGCATTTGCATTTGAAGCTCTGATTCGTGCACAGGAGCTTGTTTTTGGGAATGTACAAAAGTATTTAAAGGCCATTTAATGCCCACGTCCACAGAGGAGAGATGACGACACGGGAATGACGCGCAAGAAAAAGTCCTCGGCTGCCTGGTTTTGGAATTTTTACCGCATATTTCTGTTCATCCACTTTAACGTGTGAGCACAGCGTCAACTCCGAGTCCAACAACACAGTTTTATTTTAGAGACTGTGACTCAGTGAAGAACAAATATGAGGAAATGTAAAAGACATAAAACAGGTGACTGAGAGGGTTGGTTACATGCTTGTGACGTTGGTGTGTGTGTGTGTGTGTGTGTGTGTGTGTGTGCGTGTGTTTCTCCCTCACCTGTACGACCCCGCGATGACCTCTTCACAGTCGATGATCATGAACTTCTCCAGAACCTGGCCGGTGAATTTCTTGCCGCTCTTGGTGCAGTAAGTGTCGCCGCACACGCTGCGAATACGCATGTTCTGCCCAGGACACACAAGCACATCACAGTCATAAACACACACACACACACACAAGCGCTTACAAAAGGTCGCCACCGCAGACGACGTCATGCTTCAACAAGACACACGAATGAACCCACACGGGAAAATAATCTGATTTCCTTTTTCAATCACACAGAACCAGAACCAGCACGCACTCGCTCCGTGTGTGTGTGTGTACATTTAAGCAACTCTGATGCAGCTTTTCACCATTTGACATTTAAAAAAATCAAACCCACAACTGCAAAAATACACGTAGTGTGAGTGTGACATCGTATTTTTACAATTCAAATGAGGATTTTTGTGGAGGAAGCCAAACTGAAACCCCAGCAGTAATGTGTAAAACAGGGAGGTGGGAGGATGTGAAGGTCGCTACGACATCTGCAATTCAACTGGAATTCTTCAGTATTTGTCCTCAGCAGAGTTTTTCCGAGGCTTAGACTTTATTTCACGCCCCTTAAAACCCACGAACGCTTCATTGTGCTGTGTCCCGGAGCGCGTTCAGTCTGCAGACACAACGATCCTCAAACCGTAATGTGGAATATTTTCTCCGAGTACGACTTGATCTGGATGCTTCAGAAATGACACTCGCCAAAGTAAATAATGTAGGCAAATATCATAAGTCTAATCCCAACACACACACACACACACACAGTCTCCAACACTCCAGTGTGACTTCGACAGGTTCAACGTCGAGACGTGAGGCTGCAGAACACGAACGTTTACACTCGCACTGACTTTCTGTGGGAAAAAGCTTCGTATTCATTGGTTTTTCCCAGGTTGTTTTCCAGACCACAGGAGGCTTCAGGTCATGTGACAATAGTTCTGCTCAAATCCGTTCTTATTTTACAGGCGCTGGAAGTTCTAAACCTGCATAGAAAACTCATTTCTCCCATTAGACTGGGAGCAGATTCCACAAGTCAAATTTGCAGGTGAGCTCAGAGAAACGTTCCTGGTCGGGTCCTCAGAGACGGGCGAGAACTTCATCAGCTTTACTGGTTGTTGGGACCGACTTGTCGTTTTATTCTCAGGGTTCTCGCTGATATTTCAGGGATTTCTCCCAATAGAATAAAACACATCTAGAGACCTGAGCTAAAGGACAGTGGCTAGTCTTGGTCAGAGCAGTGGGACAGACACGGCGCTGACCAAGACCCTCAACCAACACCAATACTCATCATTTAAAACCACTGAACACGTTTAAAGTCGAGTCCTGCCTTAAACCCGAGTGAGTTCTTCTGATGGGGAAGTCTGGTTAAATATGAAACTCATGCTTCGAATTTATTCATGACGACGACCTTCAGTCTCTGAATAGTCCAGAGTTCGTCGCAAACGCAACACTAAAAAATGTAAACACTGCAAACACGTGACAAAATAAGGACGAGCTGAGCAATTTTACTTTAAGTACAAAGTAAAAGTCCTGCTCTATGAAAAGTGTTGAGGTATTTCAAGCAGCATCTAGTTGAAGTGACTCAGTGAATGCTGTGTGTGTGTGTGTGTGTGTGTGTGTGTGTGTGTGTTCAGCACTCACACTCAGGTGTGTGTTCTGAATGTCCAGCGCAGAGCACATGTCAGTGAAGTAGCAGAGGTTCTTCTCGTCCAGCAGGATGTAGACGGGGACCCTGCGCTTGTTGGACGCTTCCATGAGGTCACACAGCAGGTCCACGTCTGTGAACACGTCCATCACCAGCGCTATCACCTGGGGGGGTGGGGGGTGACACACGTCAGCATGAACATTTGGGCTGTTTTCATTCAATTTCAATTCAATTCAACTTTATTTATACGTCGCCAATTTACAGCACAGTCGTCTCAAGACACTTCACAGAACAAAGTCATTTAGAGAAAACCCAACAAATCCAACTTGAGCAGCAACAGCGGAGAGGAAAAACTCCCTTGAAGCAGAACCAGGCTCAGGGTGGGCGTCACCTGGACCGGACCGGATCTTCGTGGCCCAGCACTCACACTAGAGAGTTACTGCAGCGGCACCTTTAATGAAGCCGCCTGAACACTGAGACACATTTGTCATGTGGATTAAAATAATTACATCTTCAGACAATTAACTTTTGCTAATTGGCCTTTAAATGACATTCAACAGAAGCCACGTTTCTAATAGTGATGCTAATGAAAATATTAATAAAATTATAATGTGCACGGCGTTATGTAGCGCAGGAGCTGGCGTGAACGTACAAGTCGTTTGATATTTGGGATCCGATCCTTCAAAACAAAAGATAATTGCAGCTTCAATAACACGAACGGCTTTGTGCGGAACACAATAACAACGTCTCCGGAGTGTGACGCCACGGCCGAGCAAATATTTGTCAGTGATGGTTCCAGGTTTGACCCGGGGCGTTTGCTCTGCTTGGTGCCTCAACTTTGTACGACTGAGGATGGCAAGTTAACAAAACAGCAAACGTCTCATTTTACCTATTAACTTTTAACATGCAAATACAAACTAAATGAAACATTCACACACACACACACACACACACACACACAGGCATGTACAGACACGTACATGCCCACAGGCAGGTGCACATGTGCGTGCAAAGGAAAAAAACACCATTAAAATGACTGACAGCTTCTCCGACACAGATATGTGAACTTCTTCGGAAGCGCACGAAATAGGAAAATGATATTTGTACAGAGGTGGAAAATAACACACGGGACTCGTTTTACCCGAGAGATATTTTCTCGTACTAACTTCCAGTTACTGTGCACTCGCAGGCTCTCCAAATAAAATCTATCAACAATTAGAGGCAGATGTATTTGCAGGTCACAATCAGCTCCACATTAATACATCGATGATGATTTGATTTTCGATAATTCTGAGCTGATGTAGGTGATTTCTAATGCCACTAACTGAGAGGTGACCTAGTGAAGAGAGGAACGTCAAAGATTTTGGATGATTTTTCACAGTAATGAGTCAGAAATCAAGTTTGTGAAGTGCTAAACTGAACATTTGAGGCACACGTGGATTCAACAGCATCAGGTGGTTTGTTCTTGTCACCGTCTTCCTGCAGATCTGCTACTTTTGGACATTTTAGTCCACGACGCGCATCGAAATATCAGTTGAGGGTCATAAAGAATTTAAAGCGGTATTTCAATGTGCACTGAATTATTTGTGCAGAACTTTCTTATTTCTGTGTTTGTTGGAGAACACATCGGGGTCAGATCAGCTGAGCTAAATATTCCAGCTGAAAATAATTTATTTGCTGATGATGTTGGACGAGCTGCACAGCAAAAAGACGCCGGTCCAGCTCCCCTGTCCTGGTCTTCAGGTAACACTCACACTCTGTCATTTGATCGTAAACCTGCTGACTCTACACAAGCCTGTGAGAAACGGGTCAGCGCCGCTGGCCCGTCTCCTGCACGGTGTCGTGTTTCCACGCTGTGCGGGACGTCTCAGGCAGGGACGGATCGCCCTGACATTCCTCACACTCTGGACGTGACACTTTTCCTTTTCATTCGACTCTGTGATCACGCACAGAAAACAAAATCTATTTATACATACAGAAGAAGGAAGTGTCTGTGGAGACGTGACGCATGTCCAACGTGTGCCGGACCGTCTGCCAATAAACCGCGTCTCACGTTTGACTGACACATTCTCCGTTTATCATGAGACATTCGTGAAATCCCATGCGGCGTCTCTGCTGTGTCTCTACAGTTACACAAACTCAGAGACCCCGGAGGTCCAGGACCCAACAGGGTCTGAGCTTTTGTTTGAGGGCGTCCAACAAACAGAGACACAAAAACTTAAAGGGATAACTAAGATGGATCAGAGAGACAAAAACTATAAAACCAAAGAGACACAAAAGATGCAAAAAGTGCCAACGACGACAAAGAAAGACGTAAGGAAGAAGTAAGTCTGTCCCAGCAGAGACAAAGCTGCTAAAAGTCAAACTAACCACAGGAAGACACAAACAAAAAAGAGAAACAACAAACATCCAAAACATCCACAAAACTATTATTAGAGACGCACAACTACAACAAAGAGAAACAAAAAACACTTGAAAGAAAACAACAACAACAACAGCAACAACAACAACTGCAGGAAGACACAAGATGAGCACAAAGACACAAAACCCCCACAAACAGGAAGTTCCGTTCAGTCTCTGAGCAACTCGCCGTTAACCGACACGTCTGCGCCTGGGGACACGAGGACCTGGGGACACGGGGACATGGGGACACGGGAACACGGGGACCTGGGAACACGGGGACCTGGGGACACGAGGACCTGGGGACACGGGGACCTGGGGACACGAGGACCTGGGGACACGGGGACCTGGGGACACGGGGACCTGGGGACACGGGGACCTGGGGACACGGGGACCTGGGCCTGTCTCACAATCCGTCCCTGACTGCTCATTTCTAGCAGAGACATGTCAAACACCTCTGACCTGAGCGAGGCAGAGAACAGGACGGCTCGTGTTGAACTGGGACCGTCACCGGTGGAAAAACTAAAAACCATTAAGTGGAGGATTCGTTCCCCCCGCAGGGACAGGGATCCATGCAGCCGGACCCTCCTGCTCCAACACCCGGTCCCTGTCATGTCGCGGCTCTGTGCGTTTACGTGGAGCAACAGCAGAAACCAGTTTCACCACTTCCCCCCCTGAGCCGGACCGTCCCATTGATGAGCCCGTTTGTCCCCAACAAACCGCGGAGGACACAGCGTAAAACCGCAGACCGGCCGCCGGCTCCACGCCCCGCCGTCACCCCGGTCTCACCTTTTTGGCTTTGTTGATCAGGGACCTGATGAGGTCTTTGACGTTGTGGGACTTGTCCCTCTGGAAGTAGATCTGCGTCTCCGACGGTCCGTACCGCGACGGGCACTCGGGCCACCCGAGCTCCAGCATCGGCGGCTCCTCGTCGGACATCATGGGGAAGTAGGTCCCGGAGGTGAGCTCGGACACGGCGTCCCCGTCTCCGAAGTCGCGCTCGTTGGAGCCGGTTCCGTTGCTCTCGGAGCCGCACGCCTTGGCCGCGTGCTGCGTGATGTAGCGGACCTCCAGCGGGGACAGGAAGCTGACCTCCCGCTCCTCGGTCAGGACCCTGCGGTACTCCTGCTCGCCGTGCTCCAGCAGCGCGTCCGTCGCCAGCCGCGCCGCCTCGTTGTGGCTCAGCTCCAGCGTGGAGACCTGGCGCCACGGGTTCCTCACCTCCTCCAGCCGGGAGGCGAGTTTGCCCAGGGGCTTCCTGCCGTTCGTGCTCGGCCGCAGGCCGTCCGAGCTGATCATGGTGCCGGCGTGAGCAGCAGCTAATCCTCGGAAGGCAAATCCGCTTCAGTGGCGCTGGTCAGACATGGTGCCAGAAACGGAGCAGAACGACAAAGGATCCGAGCAGGAACCGTCCGCGGATCCGGCGGATCAACAGGTCAGAGGTCGGAACAAACCGCAGCTCTCCGTCGTCGCTGTGAAATGGTTTTCGCTTCTCTGGTTCCGCGTCCTGTCAGACGGGATCCGCAGTCCCAGGAGGCTTTTCTTCAGCGGCTGCGTCCTGTCGTCCGCCTCCGTCCGTCCGTCTGTCTGTCAGTCTCTGCGTGCTCCCAGCTCACCTGTTGCTCCCTGTCCTGCCATTGGTCTCCAACGCTCACGGGCTCCACCCTCGTCCCCGTTGTCCGGCCAACCAGCTCACAACAGGTGGTCCACTTCTGGTTCGCCTTTTCAAAATAAAGCTCCGATGAAGTCCTGTACGTCACAGACGTCCATCCGCCATGTTTCCGTCCAGTCTGCAGCATTTACAGGGACTTCCACGTGTTTATACTATGGTAACTATGTGTGTTGTATGATTATGGAAATATTGATCTGGCTTCACAAACGCTCACTGACAGTTTCCTTCTTGTTCTTGTTTTTACCTGCGTCTTTTCTGAAACACTGACATTCCAGTCACATTGATGCCAATGACACAGAGAGGTACAACCGGAAATAAAGACTAGTGAACACGTTCACGTGGTTCCTGTCCCCCTTCATGGGGGACCCCCTCATAAATGGGCCCTTCAAGGCCCATTTACACCATAACTTCATTCAGGGACCAGGAAACATAAGCCCCAAACTACCAGTAAGTGACTGGAGCCTATAGATTCAAGTTCAGGAGCGTCATTCACACCAGTAGAACCAGTTGGGCTTGAATCCCATAATGCCACATGTCATATACATCCTATTGTTACACAAATACTTTTACTTTCATTATTTAGGTACAATTTTCCTAACAATACTTTTACATTCATAAGAAGATTGGTACTTGTAGTTTTTTTGTATATTTACCACAACCATAAACTCTCAATTTAAACCCAATTATATATTAATTTACCAAGTGTTTACTACGTAAAGCCATATTGTTAATTAGTCAGCGATTAGAGGCTGTAATCACTTTTTACATTTTTTTCACTGTAATTAATATGAAAAACAAGAAGAGGATTTGTGAAACATTAAACTGTCGTTCATTTCTTTACCTTGATTTTATTCTGAAGGCCTGATTTAAACCGTGTGCTGCTGCAGGCCTCTGTTTTCCCTCCAAAACAATGATTTTTAATGTGTCTGCGGCTCAGACTGACTTTAGTCCAGTTCTAGTGAAAATCATCATCATCATAAACACGAAACTTTCTGTATCTCACTTGTTAGTCGCTAAATGGAAAGTGAAGCCTCAGTGGTTGTAGTAGTAACCTGAACATTTATAAACATCGACTAAGTTTTACATAAAGGGACAAATGAACTATTCATAATGAGAGCGTGAAGGCTATGATGACATGAACTTAATCAAATCAAAGTTTATTTTTATGGCACTTTCCAACAACCAGCAGGTTCACAAGTAAGAGGTTTAATGTATATGAAATATAAAGACGCAATATCGTTCTTAGTATAAGTCGGAGTCGTTCCGGATCTCCAACAACGCTCCGAACAGTTCAGCAGGACAGAATAAAAGACTTCCTGGGATTCTCTTGAACATCCTGGACTCTAGGACGGCTTCACACAATGCACTGCACAGAGGGGGGGGGTCTGGGAAGTGGGAGCGGAGACACACAAAGACCTCAGCAGCCGAGTGGACACACAACCCCCGAGAACCAACAGGATGCGTCTCGCTTCCCTTTCAAATGACGTGAATATTGTTTGTGACTTTAATCACTAAACCTGATACATGTCTGGGTTTTTCTAGAGCTGATGTCACGTGTTAGCGTGAACACATCACAGGCGTCACGGATGAAGAACACGCACTGAGAGAGCAGATGCAGCAAACCGATACAGACAATCTAAGTTCCACAACCTTTGAAGAGTTTAGGAGGAAGGAATGAAAAGAAAATGATAAATGTGACATTCTGATAAATGTATGCATGACTTTGAGGTGGAGTAAGTGCTGCTCAGGGTTTTGTCCTGATGGCGTCAAAGGAAAAGCAACATGAAGGGAGGTGACGGGGCTGGTGGAGCCGGCCAGTCATGCGACGAGCTTTTTCGACAAAAGTGAATTTTACTGGCCACGTTCACATCAGTCGCATTTACTTCTCCTGTAACTGAAGACACAATAATTCCAGTTACATTAATTGCTAGGTGAGGGGATTCCGTGCTGGTTTCACAACGTGCCACCATTGTGCCCAGTCCTTCCATGGAAGCCTCACAATGAAGGCAGTTAAGAATCATGTTGCTTTCTTAAACATTCACCGCAAAAGTATGTGACAAGTGAAAATGAAGTGTCACCGCCAACTTCCAGAGAATTTCTCTGTCACAGAAACAGAGCGAGAGACGGGACCATTAACTCGGCCTCTGCTCTCCGAGGACGCAGGGCAAATTACCCGACGAATGTGGAATGTATGTCCTAGAGGGTTTTCTGTGATGACGAGGGGGTCAGGGGTCAGGGGTCAAACGGTCATGGCGCCGTCACAGCTTACTGCACCTGACACAACTGTAGAAAGAAACACACTGTTACGATTCTGCCTCACCTGCGAAAAGGTGCAGTTTCATTTACCTTTATTAAGTGTATTTATTAAATGGACACGGCTTCACACACACACACACACACACACGCACACACACGCACACACACACACAGCGATTGTGGTGGCTGCCATGCAGGGTGCTCAGCTGAGGTGTCTTGCCCAGCGACATGTGGCCAGGAGAGACGGGATTGAACCACTGACCCTGTGGACGACTGCCTCACCAGCTCAGCTAACGTACATGTAAGATTGTAAGAACTTTTTCCACCTCTCGGATCCAACGTTTGTTTTATGTTCACACTGCAACTTCAACGACAAGAGGAAAATCGGCAGCGTTGTTTCCAGCTCTCGTCTTGGTAAATTCACACCTTGAACGCAGTGTCAAGAAAGTGTAGTGATGGAAGATGGTGAGACCGTTCTGAGCTGCAGCATCATTACAGGAAATTAGATCCATTCCAATTTGACTCTCACTGTGCCAAAGAAGCTCAGCACACACGGTAAAAAGTACAGGAAACGCTGCCCAGTGACACCAGCACGTTTCTGATTCAGAATGAGAAGTTGCTCTGAATGACTCATGATAATGTTTGACAGGCGTGTACAGACAGGATCACACACACACACACACACACTCCCTCCTGTTTGCTGCTCAGTGCACCGGCGGTTTCTTTCTTTGCCGGACGTTACACAGAGTGTTTCTCAGTATTTACTGTCGAAACATTGAAGCTTCGTGTGCGTCTGGAGAAACACCTGTCACCTAAAATATGGCCGACCTGATGCTGCTGCTACACGTGTGTTGTTCAACATGTTGAGGTGTATCCGACGTGTAAAGCTGAACCTGAATCAGATTTTGAAAATGTGTTATGAATCCACGACCTTACGGTTCCAGCGGAAGAGGAAGGCACACGATGTTCGTGAATAAACATCCGCGATGAGTAGCTGTGATGTGGGAGCTAATATTTGCCCAGCGGGCTCAGACCAAACATCAGCGCTCTGTGCCGAGCGACGCCGGCGCTTACTGTGAAAGGTTTCGTTGATGTGCAGGTCATGAGGTGGGTGGAGACTGGACCAACAGGTTAAGCTAATTGAGGCGTTACCTCCAGTGTGATACGGCGCTGCAGCGGGACCGTGTGTTGGCATCAGGCCACAGAACCACATGATATGACATTCCAGTAAACATTTAAGATCTTCTGTTTTATTAAACTATCTTAACACGTCCCCGCTCGATCGTTCATTCAGAGAGTCGGTCAGACTTGTGGTTCGAGTTTATAATATTTTCTTGACATATTCATAGCCGGAAATGAAAACTCACGTCAATAAAAGAACGGGTGCTGCTGCATGTTGGCGTTTTCTCGAGCTCTAGTATCACTGAAGACTGATCTACCCGGGGGATCAGCACCACACCTGCCAGTTGCTCCTGTTCGTTTTAGTATGATGTTGCATAGATTTTGACAGCACTACATCAGCACCACCTACTTCCTGTATCCAGAGAAGTCATGTTTTTAATCTGAAGCCACTGACGAGAATGAACCTTATGACAGATGAGTTTTCCAGTTTGCGGGTCACATGTTTGGAATGAGTCAGCTGTCAACGCGCCGTGGGGAAGTCACCTGGGTGAATCACAGTAAACACCTGTCGACTTAAAGGGAAGAAACCTCCAGCTTCATCGGCATAAACAATTGGGTGGTTGAAACCAGTGAGTCACTGCTGTGACTCGGCAGTCGGCTTAACGGAGAGACAAGAAGGAGATGGTGTGAATACTGTGATGCAGGTAACAAAAAGGAAACAGGAGATGTGTGGACGTAACACAGGCTGTGACCCCCCCTGAATTAACGATGGGATGTGTTGTCTTGTAATAATACATGTTACAGCTAATTATTTTAGCGTCATGGTCACTCAAATTTCTGCTTTATTGACGTAAAGTAAAATTTAAGTTGCGGTGACCTTAGAAAATGGACTTGGTAACTCAGTTTTGTCTCGCGTTCAGGACTTTAAGACCCTCCTACGTCCACTTAACACAAAACAAGGAGCTGTGCTGTCAGTCATTAGGTGGATGGTAAATAAAAAGCATTGATTTCCAGCAGAAACATTGATTCTCGCTACATAAAACAATAATCCAGCTAGTCAGGCCCCGGTAGCTGGTGCAGCCCAACCTAGCTTAGCCACTGTTAGCTGTTCCCCGGCAGTACCCGAGCAGCCGGGAAGCCAGGCCGGCTGGGTGACGGTTCGTAAGTGATCTAATGTTCTAAAGCAGACGCCCCAGGTTCACCACCAGCCGGTTCAGGGCAGGTGACATTGAATCGTATTTGAAACTCCTGTCTAAGGATGAACGTAGATACGTCGTTCAACCGCTGGCTGTCTAGGTGGTGTCCAGCAAACGATGTGGGCTACACAGAGAATTGGAAACGTTTTCGGGGGAAAACCTAGGCTGATTAGGAGAGACGGCATCCATCCTACTTTTGATGGTGCCTCTGTCTTATCAAAAAATATGGCTGATTTTATCAGACAACCAAAAGTCTGACAGTCCAGAGTTGAGCCTAGGACGCAGAGATCCAGTCCTACACGCCTCTCTGCAGTATCCTCACCGCCGTTACCCCCCCACAACTCCCACATTCCTATAGAGACTGTGTCTGTTCCCCGATCAACTAAATTTATAAACCAAAAACGATCACAGAAGAGTTCATCTTTGACTGAATTCTCAGATTTTCTAGCCGACTTAGTGCAGATAAAGTCGTCATAGTGGGCGATTTTAACATTCATGTAGATGCTGACAGTAACTCCCTCAACACAGCATTTACTTCATTATTAGATTCAATGTGTTTCTCTCAAATTGTAAAAGAACCCACTCACTGTTTTAGTCACACCCTAGACCTTGTCCTTACATACGGTATTGAAATTGATAAACTAACAGTATTTCCTCATAATTCTGTTCTCTCTGACCATTTCCTAATAACATTTGAATTTAGTTTATTGGACTACACAGCCGCTAGAAAGAAGTTTTGCTTCAGTAGGTGTTTACACTGTGAACAAATTTAAGGAAATGATCCCTTCATCATTTACTTCAACATGTACTGATATAACTGAGAGTAGCCTCATTAACTGTCCTCCTGTACAAGTTGATCACCTGACTGATAATTATGCAGCATAATTATTAGCAGCCTTCAATTCAGATTATCATCATCTTGTTGCTCACACTATGGTGTTTGTAATCATGGTCAAACTGCTTTTCCAGACTTCCCTCAGGTGACATCATCTCAACTCCTTATAACTCCTCAGGGTGATGTCATCTGGAGGCAGAGGAAAAAACTTTAAGAGGGAAGTGTGAAAGCATGAAGGTACATTGACTCCTTACACTAAAGCCACAGAGAGGTGAAAACTGGTGAAGTCGACCTTAAAGAGGCACAAAACGCACTTTTAAGACAATTTGTGAATTTAACCTTTTTTCTCTTTGTCTGATGTAAAAACAAACTTAACACGAGGTCGTCAAGAGAGAAACTGACTTTCCCCACAAATGTAACATCAAAGTCTCACAGGGAGGTGGACACTCCATCAAGACACAGGAGACCAGAGACAAAACGTCTCCAGTTATGAGACGTTTTCTACTTAAATGATGAACTTGCGATGTTGTCACTGTCATTTGTCTTTTTTGTCCATCTCTAACACAGTGTGTATATCAATTCATTCCCTTGGCATCAAACGGTGATGCTCCTGAAACACCAGTGTCCCTGTAGTGTCAAAGGACGCCTTAGGAAGCGTCTGACGCTGTGGGACGTAAACGGGTTGTCAAAATGATACTGACGTGATCAAATGTAACAAAATGCCGAAAAACTAATGGGATCCTGTGAACAAACCTCACAGAGATCAGTCAGAAAATCATAAGAGCTTGAACACGTTCACGTCCCGGTGCGTCTTTGAAAGCATCACAAGAACTACGAGTGTGAACGGGAAATCTAAATCGCACACGTGATCAGTGCACAGACAGGGTGTGAATGTCAGTTTGAATAATTTGCATATGAATTCACCTCAAAGGTGGTGGGTGGGGCTAAAGTCAGGTTGGCTTCCTCCACACCAGCCTGAAGACTCTTTTCTTAATGGAGCTGTTTGTGGGAACGTCACGATGGAGGCGAGCGATCAGACGTGCTGAAGATCACTACGGTAGATAGATTATAGCCCACCCCACAACAAACAGCCCCACACAATGGGATGTGGACAGGATCTGATCCTTCACGGCTGAAAAGGTCAACGAGCACAGACAAGTGTCACAGCGCCGCCTGAAACGGTTTCCAACAGGCCGACTGTAGATACAGATCAGGTGTGTGAAAATAAAGCTCAGCAAATATCGTTTCCTGATACCTGCACGCTTCATGGAACTATGGCCAGAAAAATAATCTGTCTCCACTTGAAATAAACACATGAGCAGTTTTGTAAGAGTTCGAGTCAAGTGACTGATCCAAATCTGAGTGTCTGAGGAACTTGTTTAATAAAGGAATGGCAGCCGACCGGCTTGACTGCATTGTTCTCTGCGCCGTTTGGCCCAGCGCCGGCTCTGCGATTTGCATTTGCACAGAAACCTTATTCCTGACATCCAGCTCCCGGGGGGGGGGATGAAAATATCGGCCCACACGATGATGATTGTTCTGTAAGTCACTTTACGTGGAATACGTCCCGTTTAAGAGCTGCAACACGCCACACGGGCCTGTGGGCACCGGGTGTTTGCACACAACTTCCTCATAGACTAAAAGTAAAGGAGCATATAAAAGTGCAAATGTTAGACGTTTAACGGATCGTGTGACGGGATCATAAACCTGCTCTCAGCCACTTCTCATTAAGTGGAGGAGCAGACGCACAGCAACACCCACTTCCTGGAAATCAGTCAAGTACGTGAAATGCCAGCTGTGCGTGTTCACGCCAAACTACAAAAATATCCACACAAAGGTTCCTCTGTCGCCTCGTGCATTAGTAGCTTCACGCTTCGCTGCCAGCGATCGTGGCCGCCTTGATTGACAGTGGAGGTTATTTTGAGAAAAGAACCTTTTTATCAGGTACATTCAGGTGTAAATCCTGCACTTCTCAGACATCCCATTGTTTCCTGAGTCCTACACGGGTACGTGAGCCTGGTGTTTCACTGGTGTTAAACCCGAACAAACTGCTGCATCAGCACATTTCTGCTGTTTGTACAGTACAAGCAGCTACATGCAAAGCAGCTAGAGATCAGAGTTAGTGAGTCCTGGTTTAGGTTAGGATTCATTTCAGGGTTAGTGTGACTTTCGTCCACACAGACATAGTGTCACTGATTGAGACTACGCAGCGATCCTGGAGAGACAAACAACACGCACAGCAGACCGTTCAAGGACGAAGCACAGAACGCTGGTGCAGCTAATTCACTGAAGGTGGACAGCAGAGAGACACATGTGGGACTGGACATGTCGGACAGTGTGTCTCCATCGTACCCAAGTCTTCACCCTGTTATTTTGTTATTTAGGGAACTTTCCTCCAGACTCGTGTTTTTCCTGCCTCGTGAGTCATGTTCACACTAGCACATGTCCGTTGGTCACTGGCTGTGAGGACACATTCAGTGTAACGTCCTCTGGGTTTGCATTGCTGGAGCAGAGGTAGCGCTGCAGGATTCCACAGTGAACACCAGGCAGTGGTTTCAGTTTGGACATGAGACAGCCGGCCGTGAAAGGCTGCATTTGATGAAGGGAAACAGGAAACAATCAACCAGTGTGAAGGAGGCAGAGATTTTAAACACACGACGAGGCGTTCCACATTGAATATTCGTTTTCTGAAACTCGTATCCTTTAACACAACCTGGTGAATGGGAACCTGTTGTAGGACGGTGAAGACGAGAAGAAACACAAACAGACACACAAGGGAATCTGGGCCAGTCAGAGGCTCAGAGCTGTAAATTAGTTCCGTCTGACTGTAATTACAGGCACAGCTGCAGTTGAGCTCGGCGCTTCGGTCACGTTTGACTCGCCACTGTCTCCTGCCACGTTAGGACGAGATCGGACGCCAGTCGGCTCCCAGACAGACAAATGGTGAAAAAGTACGTGAGCCACGATGCAGGGGACACTGCTACTGCGTGTCCCCATGCTGGCTCCAGTCTCACGATGCCCTCGAAGCATCGAACCATCGAACCAAGGGTGGGACGCGTCCTCTGTGACGTTGTTATCAGCATTAGTCTTTCTGTCTGTCTCCATTGTCTTCTGCTGACGTTGTGCAAAAAAAAAAAAAACACACACACATAAACAAAGTTCTTTTTCTTGGATCAGAAGATCCCAAAGAGGAGAATGAGCTTCATCTGCCCCCTTCAGACAACTTCTTTATGTCCTCCAGAGAGACAGTACACGAGGACGTGTGTCGCACATTGAAGCCGACTGTACGTGTAAAATGCACGTGGACCCTAAATGACAGATCTACAGCAGCAGCCGAAACTGCCATTTCACAAACCCCTGACTGGGTAAAGGCAGGAAGAACAGGTGTTTGTCCAGGACACAGATTTCTCTCTGTGTGGAACACTGCAGACGGGGACAGTAGCAGAGCGGAGACGAAATCATTGCAGTGTCTTATGATCAACCACGGAGTCTGTAGACCCACAAACTGTTGTTCAAGTCTCTTAACTCTGGAAATCATTTCGATCAGAGCTGCAGACTGGACACGTCTCTGTCCTCGTGTTTGTCTTCAGCTCAGCCTGTGACTCAGTTCATTCATTTTTTCTTCACTGTCCAGAGAAGTGAAAATTAATCAGAGGACAGTATGTGCAATATCTGTGGGCTAAGGGCCATTGTCCTGCTGTTGTATCGAGGAACTAATTTCCTGTTCTGTCTTTTAATTCACTTTTGTCCAGTCCAGCTCTGTACACGGGCCTGGATGTATATGGAGGAACAGATGATCAATGTGTCCGTCTTCTTAGCGTCACAGCGACGCCGTGGTGGGAGATTCTGAGTTCACGAGGAGCTAACTGAGCTTTTCACACAAACAGCCTCAGTAATTAGCTACAATGAATTTTCTTGTACGAATAAAACCAAATCCTCATGTGGCTGACACATGAAAACCTCTGGGTTCTGGGCCGTGAGTCCTGGAGTGGATGGAATGGACATAATCACTATGTTAGTCTGCACTGGTTTCCAGTTCAAAGGTCACTTCAGAGAAGTTAAGACAGTAAATGCCTGGTGGTTGTTCACACACTCACATGGGAACAGCCCGTGTCACCCACAGGTTAATTCGACAGCAGGCTCCACGACTGAGACACGCGGGCCGACGGTGTTACTTTCATAACTCCGGGAGACACAAATGTTCCACTGCACTACAGACTGTAATAGTTTTAGCTGGAGCACGCACAGACTTTCACAGTCGCTCTCCGCCCACAGCTCCGACACCCCGACAGAACAGCATTGATGAAGTGCTGCAGCTCGTACCGCAAAGTGCGAGACTCAAGTCCTGTCAAAAGACAATGTGTTCTCTCTGACAAAGGAAAGGTTGAAATTAAAATAAGCCCAACAGAAGAGCTGTTGTGGGGACGTCCAGACTCACAGGAGGAGTTTGACTGCGCAGCGCATGAGACGGACACAGCAACATTGTGCTGCGCCTCGAATTCTACAGATTCACACGTAACGTTTCAGTGAGATTTTACACTGCTTATCCTGCCAATGCCAGCATGGTAAAGACAGGTCAGCCATCTGTCCACGCATGAAGACAGACAACCAGTCACGCTCACCTAACTTCCTGTCTTCAGACTGTAGCAGGAAACACATGTTCTCGGAGGAAGAACAACATGCAAACTCCTCACAGACACAGACAGGCTGCAGGTGGCAGATGGATTCAAACCTGTGAACCGCCCAACTAACCACTCCAGCACTGTTCCCCAAAACCAAAGCAGGCACAACTGTGGATCACCAGAGGCGTTAGGGACCATCCGCTGAAAATACCGAGACATTTTACAGCCAATGACAAAACTCAGGAGGCATCAGGAGGCTCTGCTAAACAGGCAACGACTCCTGCACCGGCGGCGGCGTGTGACACCACCACCGCACAAAAAACCAAAACACCACAGGACAGAAACACCCACAGCGTGTTCAGGCAGTTTCTCTCCTTTCATTCATTCCACGTCCACACGAGGCTGCAGCCCCAGCGTGTGTGTGTGTGTGTCATGTGGAAGATCAAAGGAATGGCAGATCTCCGATCATATTTCACATTAAGCTCCACGCAGATTTAATGCAGCCGGCCTTATCTGACAAAACGACAAACATCACGTCAGAGGCCGAAACACGGTCGATTAGAACAGAAAGATGGAGAAAGTTTGTGGGTCACAGTCACAGAATTTGTGCAGCCGAACTTTGAACTTCTCCACAAACACAGACGGGTGGAAACTACAGACTGTACATGATGAAGCTACGGATCCATCTCGTGGTTTGAGTGCAGACAAGGATAACTGAGGTAGAAGAAAGAAAGACAGAAGGACATGAGGACATGAGGACGGACGAAACAATGAGAGGTGTCAAAACTGCACAGCTCCAGCTCTCATTTGCACAAACTGAGCTCTGTGCAGGGATTCTGATGCACCGCCTGAGTCACGAGCTGCTTTATGAGCACAGTGTGTGCTAAAAAATGTCCCCGCGGTGTGAATATGATTCGAATATTAAACCAGTTATTACACTGTAAGCAAACACTGCCGGCCCGACAGCTGTCATGTCAAATAAAAACCTGTATTTTAGACACAGTCATATAATATTTCAGAATGTCATCTGGCAGATGGCTGAGTCACTGCGGCGTTCTGCACTTTGTTTCTTACTGTACGTGTGGACGTGTGGGGGTTTGTCCAGGAAACATTATTCTCATTTAGTTGCCATCACAACCCAGCGATGATCAATAAAAATGTAAAAAAAGGGGGAACGGGCTTCACAACAGTCACCTGTTATTTCTACAGTCCAGGCCCAGAAAGGACAAACTAAACAGAGACGCAGACGTAGCTGGAACCCAGAGTCTGACACAGATAAGTGACCTGGAATAACCTCCTGCCTGTCGTACTTCAGGCGGTTGATCGTCACTAGATGCTTCTGCACCTTTGATGATAAACGCGTCGCTGTGTCTTTCCAGCAGCTTCACTGCTAATTGCTGCCTTCTCGCACTCGATAACTGCTGATCCTCTTCCCACAGTGACATTCCTTCCTCCACGTGTGAGTGTGTGTGTGTTTTGTCACTGCAAACGTATCTGACTCATAAACGGCTTCAGCCTGTCATTCAAACAGGTTCTGGCAGTGAACGTTTTCATCATCGAGGTCAAACACGGAATAATTACATTCAGAAGCTAAATTTACCAGGAAGCACATAGACAAGTTTTCTTCACTTTTAAACTACTTCCTGCACACAAACCTACAGCACTGCATTTCCCAGCTGTCACTTAAATAAACTCAAGACTAAATCATATTTCTATAGTTTTTGTTTCGACTGAGCACAACTAACGGATCAGGTCTAAAACCAACACTGAACTGTCGGAACCATCGTTTCCTGCGAATAAAGAGCGTTTTTAAACCGCCCCAACCACTCCACGTTATCGTCTGTTGTACTTTGTATTGAAAGCCAGTGCGATCACTGAGGAGTCCCCCAGTCACACTCAGCGGGACCTGGGTCCGGACAGATGGCAGACCACTAAGCTCAGCAGGGAGTAGTCCAGATTAGGGAGAAGCACTTAATCTTTGCAGAAGATGGACCTGAAGACAAAGGTCAAGGTGACAAGACTTCTTATTGTCCGTCTTGTCTGCAGACAAGTGCGCCTCGCGTTTCCTCATCATGTAAAATATGGGCACTGTTGTTTCTCTGTAAACACACCCACAGAGCAGTGACAGCGCCGCTTTCAGCGGGTCGAGGTCACCGCTCAAGCTTGTCGACGTGTGGTAAACAGTCAACCTGTACAGACTGCGGAGCTGCCAGGAGACGGGGCCGGCGGTTTCTTTGTGAACAAACAAGTGACCGGGTCCAGCGGCGCTGCTCACTGATGGTTTGGATGGTTTTCAGACAACAATGGACGTTGTGTCTGTGGCGTGGAGTCCTCCAGCATGGTTTGTGTCCACCCGCTCACGCGACACATCTTTTAGCATCGAACAATTAAATGACAGACACCATCACTTGCATTGCAGCCAGTTTCACACTCTAAACACTCCAAAGTCTGGGGTTTCACACAGGATCGCTTGGCTTTTGGCGGTAAAAGATGCTGGACTAAGTAAAAAAAAACTCACAGTTTGCTTTAAACACGACGTCACGTCACATGACGTGCAGAAGTTTCGAACCAGTGGTTAGTGGTTAACCAGACCTTTCTGAGGTTATGCCTGGGGCTCACTAAACTGAAACCCCCCCAAAGGACCAAAAACCAGGTCTCATCTCCTGGCTGAGCATCGAGCTCTCAGACCCGTAGCAGGTCACAACTTCTTTGTGACCCACATGCCAGGAACTGACTCTGTCACATGGGACCCGCCCTAATGAAACCTGGTTACTGACCCAGTTCAGGTCCTGACACATAAAGGGACAGAATCACCTCAGTGTGTGTGTGTGTGGGGGGGGGTTGACATGACGTTTGGTACAGAAACTCATGACTGTTCTTTAACCTGCAACATGAAGCTGGTGCTTTTCAGTAAACGTCTAGAATAAAGGGGAAAACGACCAGACGTTTGTGATGTTCAAACACCTCAACACTGCATCACATTTATTTTAGAAAAACTGTCTGTTTGCTTCCACCAGAACCGTCGGGCCTACAACACTCGTCTCCTGTCTACAACCGGGTCCCATTTTCACGGCTGTGTCTTGAGCCTCTGACCCGTTATATCTGCAACGAGCCCGACACCTTCTCTCCTGCAGTTCCAGTACAAACCGCCCGAGCCGCTGATTTTATCGTTGTCATTTATAGGCCGAGTAATAATAGTAGAAAGGACCCGTCAGTCGGACGAGTTCAGTCCAACTTGGCATGTTAACGAGCTAACGCTGCACAGACATCTTTAACTCAGCTGTTGCTGACAAAAGAACCGACTTTCTGTGGTTTCAGCACATCGTTCTTGTGTGAGGATCACAGGAAAGTGACAAAAGCGTTCAGCCAACCCTGTAATTTCCTCTCCTGTACACACATGTACATTATGCAAAACACGAACGCATCAGCTATAGTGATGTTGGGCGTGTGTCTCTGTGGAAGAAGCTCAAATACCCGAGGACAAATTCAGAGTGCACCTGGGAGCTGTCACTCCGGCTCAGTGTGCATGGAGAGAGAGACACAATTCAACCAGGGATTCCACTGTTTGCTGCAAGCAGCCGTTGAACCATTGTGTCGTGTGTGTGTGAACGGGTTCGATACCTGCATGTTAGTGTTTGCTCACACGTATTTGCAGGAGATGTGCAGGTCTTCTGACGGCACTAAACCCGATGGACAGGGACGAGCTGGGAGGGTCAGACGCACACGAAAAACTGGTTCCTCTGTGAATGGCTACACTGGCTCACATGTTAACCACCCAACTATTCTCTGCTTTCATAAGACTTCACGTGCACCGAGCCGAGCAGGACGAGTCAAAGGGCCTGAAAACAGCCCGCAGAACATTTCAAAGCGATATTAATAAGCTGTCAAAGTAACCACGAAGTTCTAAACCCAGCACCACCACCAGACTGACTGCATTCAGCGAGATTTAACACTTTATACTGTCGGTTCACATGTTTGAGGCACTGTGCTACTGGGACTTCCTGTCCATCTAAAAATGACAGGATGCTCCCAGCGATTCTCTCTTCGTGCCTGCACAAAAAAGTACTCGGACAGAAGACTCCACATTTCGCTGCACAAATGTGTTTTTGTGTCTTCTGTGGCGTGTCTGGATAAGTCCCACGACTGAATGAGTTCCTCTGTGACGGTTTGACTGCAGGACCGCATGAAGCTGCGAGCTGAATGAGTGAGTAAATAAAAAGTCAACAGAGGCTGAGAGATGTGAAGACGACAGTGAGAAGAACATTTACACAAAGAAGCTTTTCTCTGACATGTCGCCTTGTGAGCAGATGACTAATTCTGACCGCTGCTGCTGGTGAAAGTGGACAGAGACTCAGAGAGACTAACGTCGAAGCAAAGTAGCTTTTTTTTTTTGGGCAACTTGTTCTGTGCGTCATTCTCATTTCGTTGAAATGTCGCCATGAGTTACAAAGGACAGACTGTTAGATGTAGCCAGGACCTGACGAGGACAGAACTGCAGCGTTTTAGAGCAGGAATGAAGGAGCCATGAGCAGATGTGGTTCACAGAAGGCAAACGCCACGTGATGTTTGAACAGGGCCTGACCAGGAGTCTCCCAGGAAAAAGTGTGTCAGCGCTTTGTGGCCCCGCCATCGACTTTACCACGGCTGCCTCTGACACTCACCGACACAACAACACAGGAGTTCACAGGAATCAGATTCCCTGTGTCTGTGCCCACATCTGTGCCTCGTCCAGTCCGACAGGCGTTTGAACCAGCTGCTGTGCTTCACTTATTCGAGAACGTGGAGTGTGTCGCCCTCTGCAGGTCAAACACAGGAACCAAAGCACCAACATTCAGACAAGTGGGTTCGAACGACAACCTGGGGCGGAACAACCGGCTGAGCATTTGTTTCTCCGTCACTGAGAGGGAACTTGGAGCGCTACAGTCTGACTGTTCTGGAGATTAACCACAAACACGCTGACTTCAGAACTGATTTGAGCCGCAGCTAAATCTTTTGATTTCCACGAAGTGGGTGAAGAGATGAAAAAGTGTGTGGACACTGTCCCTCAGCAAACAGCAAGGGGACATACAGCACCAGCACCGGTTTGGATTAAGGACTTAAAACACAGCGAACCACCAGAGGGCTGGTGTCACACCACATCCTCATCATCATCATCATCATTTGACACACACTTTTGTCCCAACCACTGTACAAATGATGGATCCAGGCCAAAGTAAGAGACGCAGCATCTCAGCTCTCAGTTCCATAATACTGCAGCTGGATGCAGCTTTTGTTTTTGGTCACATTGTGATAACCTCATAACCTTCCCTCGTGCTTAAACATTGAATTCAAAAATGTTACAACAGTTAATAAACAGTTAATAAACAGATGAAGAGGACAGTTAATAAAAACCAGGGCAAAGATCAGTGTCACTGCCGACTGTAGCTTTTGACGTTTTTGAGACGCGTTCGGCTCAGAACAAACTAAAACGTCTGCTGCTACGTGGCGTGTAATGTCACACGGTGGTAAAGTTTTTGTGTTCATCCCAGAACAGATACGGTTCAACACGCAGCTTATAATCTCAACGACGACACTTTTACCCTGTTTTTAGCTCCAAATGACGTCGCTCAGTAGTGACTTATGACTTCCCCTCCCTATGTTTTTACCCCCTTTTGGTAAAAAACATGTTAAACATGAATCAAAGGAAGCTCAGTCCTTTCATACATACAGAGAACATTTTATTTATGCACTTTTTAAAAGAACAAAACCCTCATTGTTGTTAATACAGTGATGATGTCTGGGTCTGACGGCTCCCGTCTCCTGGTCTGAGAGCGTCACGTGAGCCAGACGAGCTTCATTAACACGTCCAATCCTGCATTTATCTCACTGAACCGTTATTTTTAAGTCACCTGCTTCCACGCATTCACAGTGAAACGTTCTTTAGAGCGCAGTTAGGGAGCAGTGACGGACGTCTCTGCAGAAGGAAAGTGTAAACGAGGAGGTATACAAAATACTTTATAAATAGTGTGGCGCTCATGGAAAAGGAACTAGAAAAATATAAATAGACTGGCTTATTTCTTATTCACCGAGTCTGCAGAGGCTCCCAAAACCAAAAGGGTGACAATGGAGGACTGTGATGCGTAGCATGTTCTCATTGTGGATTGGTTGGTTTAACGGGAGATGAAGCATAAGTGAAAATCATTCAGGAAATGAGAAGCAAGAACTGGAAGACACCGAGCAGGAAAAAGACTACAGCAACAGACGTTTCCTAAAGTGTAAAATCCCACTGCTCAAGAGGACAGAGGAGGAGAGAAGAGGGGCACAGAGACACGGGAGGGAAGAGGACGCATGACAGGGACACGGAAAATAATACTGGAAGTCAGGTGACAGATGGAGACACCAGAGGATGAAGCGGAGTCCGTGTCTTCGTCTCACAGTCCCGTGTCGTTGTAAGTGGGAGTGACGACCTTCAGGATGCTCTGCGCGTTCTCCTCCACCAGAGGACGCCACTTCACCTCCCCGGTCAGAAGCAGGTCCTCCCCGTCCAGAGCGTCAATGAACTGCATCTGCACACAACAGCAGGAGTGGAGGAAGCACTGAGCGAGGTGCCAGCAAAATCACTAAGTGCTGAAAACTGACAAAGATTGAGAAGCTACAGAACAAAAGTCACAAACACAGAGTCACGATCTTCTATTGCCCAACTAAACACAAAGTGCGGCTGGAAAACGTAACGGCAACTGGAAGACCTCCTCCCACGGAGCCTCGTGGTTTGGATCTGGACCACTTGTGTGTAGAAGCTGGAGTGTCGGAGGCCCGGCTCCAACCCAGTAGGGATGCTTAACATGCCCTCAGGGGAGAAAGGTTTCAGGAGGATTCTGAAGAACGTAGCAGCTACAGACGGGGCTTGTTTGAGGTTATTAATGCCCAACACGGTTCAACCGGTTATTAAAACACTGTTGTCATCACTTCAAGTGTTTATTGGGTGTGTCCCATAAAAACATAACAGATCATGAGTGTTTTTGTTTGAACAGCTTAGAAAGTTTGTGTTTCTTGATATTTGTGACTTACTTCCTGACCAGTTTGGACGTGCTGTCGTTTCACTGACAACAGTGAGCAGCAGCTGCTTTACTCACTCAACAAGAACTTTACCAGGTCCATCAGTACAACTGATGATAACGCGATACGTCTTCGATAACCTCACCAGGTCTCAGTTTTGCGTTAAAATGTCATTCCTGAGGAGTGTGTTGGACTGTTTTATATCCAGAGGACTCAATCTTTGAAAACTGTAGCATTTCTAGATTTAATTTCGATCCAAAAATACAATTTTCTCTAAAATAACTTTGAAGGATAAAAGGCTCTGAAGGCTTCAGTCATTTTTTAAATGAATCCTATTGTCCGCTGGACTCTCTGTGTCACAGACCTGGGTAGAAAAAACCCAAGATCGTTAATTCTCAGGAATTCCATCATTCATGTTGTGCTTGCAGGGTCTTGGATTCTGGTATATAAAAATTAAACATGTTACTCAGTGGAGGGGTGGGGGGGTCCGGCTGAAAGAATAAGATAATCCAAGCTGGGGTCTAAACGACACACCTAACGACTTTAAGGAAGATTAACGTAGGAAACTTTTCTGTTAAAGTGACTTAATAGAAAACATTAAATAAATAAATTACAATCTCTTTGATTCAAGAGAATATCTTAAATAATACAACACTTGTGGTAATGTTACACTTCTGAGGGCATGCTGCCATTTAACCTGATTAAATTGTGTCCACACAGACGAGAGAGAGTGTGAGCGAGACAGAGACAGAGAGACAGAGAGACAGAGACAGAGAGACAGAGGTATGTCACTAGTTTGTTTTCTGATGCAGGGCTACAAAGTGTCACAGGTTTTGGAGTTGAGACATGCACACAGAGGCAGTGGGACACATTTTTGTGGCTGATTGAGTTGGACACTTCTTCCATGACCTTTAACACACCTCTGTGTGTGTGTGTGTGCGTGTGTGAGAGAGTCACCTCTGGTTTGGTTCAGAAGAAGAAGAGCGATTAAAACAACGATACAACCGTGTGGATCTGTTTGTCTCATAGGTGAGACTAAAGAAACCGTAAAATTCAAGGAAGCAGCGAAGCGAAGAGAGGAAGTCTGGTGTAAACAGTAAGACAGAATCATTAAAGCTGCAGAGGGGGAAGTTAAAAGGAGGGAGGAGGTCCTGGACCATACGCCCCTGCAGCAGATGGAGGCCTACAGGTGGTTCTGAAACCAAGAGCGTTTTCAATCTCACAGAAGAAAAAAGAAAATATACAGAGAGGAAGGAGAGGAGGAGGTGAGGATGTTAGTGGCGGGTGGGTGGGTGAGGCAGGATAGAGTGTTGGATTCTGACAAACATCTGGTCTAATATTGACCCAGTATTTGAGCCAAAGGAAGGATTAAGATTCATTACTTTTCTTTTAGGATTTGTTGGGGCATTTCTGCTTGATGCAAGCGGAGGGAGCCGACTGGAAACACGAGGGGAGAGACGGGCTGTGATGGGCGTAAAAGAGGCGCAGGCCGACACAAACCTGTTTGCGTACGTATTCCACCAGGAGTTCCAGCTGTCTGGGGTCTTCACACTGACGATTGAACAGGTTTCTCCACAGAGCGGCCGCCAGCACACTGTCATCGGACAAGACTCCCTGCGGACACGCACGGGCATCACGTCATTAGAGTGTCCACAGCGCCTTTTTCAACGCCACTGCAGCTTTGGATTTGTCAGTGCGAATGATCAACATGTGGAGCACGTGTAGAACCAGCTGTGATGGCCTGTCACGTCCGGTTTGACACGTTAAACCAGCTACGCTTACCACACAGTCTTCCACCGCCCACTAACAATTAAAATCCAGAGCATGTTTGTGGAAAACACATATTTAGTGGATCCATTTCCACTCAGCAGGTGCGTACTCTACACGCAGAGACAGATGTGCATGTCCAGTGTACACATTCGAGTCCGTGATATTAGAAAAAAAGTCATTACAACGTACATTTTTTTTGTAACATACAAAAGCTACAACTTGAACAGCTCATCTCACCTCATCGTATCCAAATATTGCAGCATAGAAGGTTTCGGTCATCATTTTCATCGCTTCCTTTCTATGGGTGGCATCAATCTACACCACAGAGAGACACAAAATCAAAGATGAACAGCAGAAACACAGTAAATATAACAGGGCTTTTACTTTGGAACTGAACTTCCTGGCTTTGCAATAAGTGACTGAAGTGTGACTGCAGCAGATTATTTAGGAACACAGGTACATTTTCCTCACAGTCTTTTAACAAAGGCGGCAGTTTTAACTCTGCAGTCATTATGAACACGGAGAAAGTGACAAAATGTTTTCGCTGCTCTTTTACCACAATCCGCATGAAACCGGAGAAGCTCACTCGAATCACCGCACGCTGTAAAAACACACGCGCTGCTGATTTAAGCTCGATCAGGAACATTTGTTTGAAACACAAACTGAAAATATTACTACACGCTGCACTTCACGGTAGGTCCAGGCTGTGAAAAAACACACCGGGTTCTGAAGGAGTTCAGCCACAGCTGCTTGTTTTACAGAGACTCAGGCTTCAGCTCGCTGCTGGGATGCAAAACTTTAGGGAAGGTCAAGCTTTCATTTGTGTTGTAGCTGTTGTTTTCACAACCGCTGAGAACGATGGTTTCACTATGAATGCCGGGCCGAGAAGCACGGGGCCCAGTTCATCCTTTACCCAAGCTACGGTACCGGCATTTAACGGGGCATTTATGTGCATCTCATGGCGAGCTTGCGTTTCCTGCATTGCTGTTGCTCGACAGTTGCTCGACAGTTGTGCCAGATGTCAGCGTTATCACAGCCGAATGTTGTAACTGCTAGTTAAACAGAAGCACGTTAAACGGAAAAATTATCAAGTAACCTCACACTTCAGTCGGCACTGTGGATAACCATTACATTTCTAAACCTCGAAGCACATTAAACATGAGAAAAAAAAAGCAAAAGATATTAAATTAAATCTACTGTAAGTCACGTTGCTCCGATTAGAATCCGAATTAGAAGTGTTATTGTTGGTATAACAATATATACTTTGTGCAGTCGGGCTCTTCTGTTTTTACAGGAATGTGTTGTCTCGTGTTCTCGCTCTGTCATCGTTGTAGCACTGAGATTTCGTTTCACTCTATACTAATGATTTGGAATTTGTGAAACCTCAATAAAGAACCTTGAACCTCGTCACCGAGGACAAACACATTTACTCAGAGTGCACAGTTAAATCTGTCCTCTGCATTTGACCCTGGGGAGGCAGCGTGCAGCCCCGGGTGGCACACAGGAAGCTCGCTCCGCGCGTCTTCCTCAAGGACACACCTGTTGCCGGAGGTTCTACCCACTGAGCCACAGGCTGCTGATCATTTGTATATGCAAATCATTTTCTGCCGTGTCACGACTGCTTGGCCACATTCGCGTCTTTCTGTAGAAATACAGGGAAGAAAACTTGACGTGAAACAGAGTTTCACACTACAGGTGTGTGGAGTTCCTCCGTGGCTTAAACAAGCTGTGAAGGCGCCGGTTCATTATGTAACGGCTATTTCACGTTGAGGCCAGAGGTCACAGAAAACTCCTGCTGGAGTTGAAAAGAACTTACTGTACCTGCCTTGGAAAACTTCAAAATACTACATGACATATTCCGTCCATCATGTCAACGGTTTCTGCATAAGGCAAAAAACTGAAAGTTGGAGTGTGAACGTTTGTCGGATTGAGTGTTTAAGTTGAGGTGTCGAGATTTAATAGCAGAAAGAAATTAGAGCCAAGTTCATCTGCTGGGCGTCAAACTGAGATTCACATTTGTGCTTGTGCCAGTACAA
The DNA here is from genome assembly GCA_033026295.1 of Channa striata. Classification (NCBI taxonomy): domain Eukaryota; kingdom Metazoa; phylum Chordata; class Actinopteri; order Anabantiformes; family Channidae; genus Channa; species Channa striata. The sequence continues at coordinate 960,604 of CM065168.1, forward strand.
AGACAGGTAAGTGTATGTTCGCAGCCTGACTCAAGTTTAAATACACAGCTGGGAAAACACCTGCACCGCCTCCCCAGCACCCACCAGTGCTCCGCCCACAACACACACACACACACACACACACACACGTCACGAGTGAGCTCACAAACCACACTGTAATTTCTCATCTCCGACCTCTTTCTGTCACACAGCAAAACGAGCTAAAGCTAAGACTTCATTCTGAACCCTGGCTCCGGTTCAACCGCCCGACTTCGTCTGCATCATGATTTTTCTGGTGACCAGCTGCACCTGCATATATTTTATAAGTGTATTTATTAACGTACGTAAATTGGATCATGTGATTTGATGAGGTCAGATGACTGCGACTTCAGTCTGAAAAAAATCTTTAGACTGACAATCAACAAAACAGACCAACATCACCTGTCCAACTTTTAAATATTATTTTTATTTTTCGAAGTTAAAAGACGCAATAGAAATTTGTGTATTGTGGAGAGGCGCTGTCCTATCCCTCATTAAGTCCGACTCTCAGAGAAGCACTGGCTGTGCGGACATGTTTATGAGTATGGCTCGCCCTTCTGTCCAATCAGGATTGATTTACTGGTTCGCACACACAAACATTTTAACAGACCAGACTGTCACAGAAACCTGGAGTTAAGGAAAGATAAGTAGCAAACAACTAAATATTGCTTATTTGAGATTCAATCTCCTAAAACTAATTTTGGTAAAGTATCACAAACACCATGAATTCACTTTTCACTGGAAGAATTTTAGCTGTTTGGCCCTTACGTATGTGCAGGGAGCCAGGAGGCTAGTAAGTGGCTTTGTGGACCCAGAAATACACGAGTGTGAGGATCATCTGGGTAAAGACTGGAATCCCAAAGTTGTTTTTTTATTTTGCTTTGTTTGTTTTGGACTATGCATTTTTAGCAGAAATGATATTTGACTCCACATCCAGTTCTCATAAAGAATTCATCCTGACCTCTACTTAAGTGCCATTACTCAGTGACACAAAAAAGGTTCACAGATTTGGTCAAAATTAAATCAAAATTTTGCAAAATTGCAATTATTGTAATATTTAATACATATCAGACATGTGTAATCCTTATTCCATGTTTACCGTTAATCATCTTAGACAATGAAGACTATTTACTGTTTAGGCCCCGAGTAAAAGCTTCATTATCACATTTAATAGTAACATCAACACTCAAAAAGCCAATTGCAAATAAACTGTAACTAAGGTATTTTTTTCCCCTCGCTGAACTTATGAGAGTTCACTCCAGTATAATTTGAGTATGACAAAGATTTTCTGAACACTACATGTGAGCAAAGCCAGGTTTTAAGTGTGTGATGTCAATGAGCGACACTTCCTGGAGCTGCTCCACTGACAGAGAATAGTGAACAAGTCTGTGGACACGGCGACCGGAGCCAGGCCGACTCTCTGGGGATTTGGCTTCACTTTCTGGTTGAGAACCACTGGCACAATTATGCTGATGTAAAACTTTAAATAAACAAATCCTGCATCTTATGTAGCATGCAATGGCACGAATAAAACTTAATGCACTATTGCATCAGCCCAAAGCGGAAATGTAATGAATATTTATTCAACAGAATGACATTTAGTTGTTCTCGGACAGAGAGTCTGTTTATAATTGTGAACATTTCGAGGCACCGCTGTGCTGCTGTGGCTACAAACACACGATAAAACATTATGTTATTCTGCTCAAGAACTCAAAGAACACACGACCAAAAAAAAGCCTACAATTATTCAGTAAATGAGTGAATACTACGTACTAAAATATAATGCAAATGCAGATTAAACTGAAAAAAATAATAAGAATCCTAACCATAATTGAGGTAGTTGTTAGTGATGGCCTGAAGCTTCACTATTTGGTGCCTAGCGCCTCCCTGCCCCCAGCCCCCGACATGCTGCAGATTATTTCCAAATCACAGGTATTTGTTTGTATGTTTGTGTCTATATGTCCGTCTGACATACGTTTGGGGTGGAGTTATGATTCCATGACAGTCAACCCAGATAATGGAAAGCTTTGTGTTATAAAATGCTTGCTGTGCATCAGGCCGTACGTGTAATGCATGAACAATATGTGTTTATTATGGAAAGACATCCTCTTGTGGGTTAAACCCTGCTAGCTGAGCTGATGATTACGATGAGGTTTTTGAAGGAGCTCCACAAATGCAAACACGTGCAGGCCAACAAAAGCACACAGAACTTACCCCCATGATTTTGCTCCTCTGTTCTACATCCTCCCACATTGAGTGGACAATGTAACGGCACATGTACTTTCCTGCTCTGCCTTCCTGACGCATCCGCACCAAACACATCCTACAAAGAGAGACAGTCAAAATCAGATGAAGTACCTGGGCCGCCAACATCACAACATGTATGCCTGTGTGGAACTCACCAGACATGCAGCTGTGCTACCAAAAACCAAGAGTTGAGTGTGTCAGGGAGAGAGCATCCTGAAACAAAGGAAACATGGACGACTGTTAGCACGTGCATGTGCAGTCCAGTGCAGGGCTTAGTCAACAATGACGTGAGAACACAACCAGTCATACGCTGAACAGGATGAAGGGCATGAAGACAACCCGAAGAAGTTGCCCCAGGGAGCAAAGCTAGCTAACCACGTTAAACTAGGAACAATATCAGGGCAAAGCCCCTGCCTGCAACAGCAGCAAAATCATTTCAGATATTACAAGTCTGTTTGGAAGTCACACACACACACACACGAGTAACAGAAAGTATCATAAAACCCTGCACCTGTTAATGCGAACAGAGCATTAGAGTGGCAGGGTTAGAAAGTCTGACAGAGACCTTTAATGTCACATAACCAAAGCAAAAGTTTTTGTGTTTAGGCCATTAGATCCTCTTTACTTACTTTCAAAGAACTCGTCATAATTAACTCTCTCTACACAGCATGTGTACATACGCAAGGCAGCAATCTTGATTTTCTGTGAAGACAAGAGGGTAAAGATCAGCAGTTTATTTCATACACAAACTGCAGCTCTGAAGCCACATTACAGAAAGCAAATAAATTAAAACGCTGGACAGAAACATATTTAAAGGGGGTTTGTGTCGGAGTTGGTAGAACAGTGTGAACTCAAGAGTTGCTGGTTGGATCCTCGGTTCCTCCTGGCCACATCTTGATGTTTTCCCTGAAGCTCCAGCTCCTTAAATGCAACTTATTAATATACTTAATTATTTATTTTTTAGTTTAATAAATTATTGCCCAGTCCAGTGTTGCTACTTTAGCAACACTTGTTGTCAAGGGGCTAAATCACACCTTCACAAGGGGCAACAATAGGCTACTCAAATTCAAATGTTTGTCCTTGTCAAATGAAGGGAAAATGAGGCAACTTCCATCAGGCAAAGAAATGGGAAGCACGTTTACACGTTTCACCACTTTAAAGCAGCTGATTGGTTTCAGTCTTTGACGATTCCGTGTGGGTCATTGTTCTAGTAGCAGTAGGATCTTGGCTGCTCGGACAGAGTAAACACATTTCACTTGAACAGTTGTGAAAAGGCGACACGGGCCTCTGAGTTGAAACAGGACATGAGGTCAGAGATTTGTAAAAGCTCTTGGCATTTCCCAACAAGTCACATTTGTCTTACACACTTTAACTCACCGTGGCAGTCCATGTTTCTGATTTAATAATGTTTGCATTCCTCAACCACTATGAGGCTGAAGCACTGACGTACACTAACCACAAACACATTTATGTCCCTGAACGATAAACAGCATTACAGCACTTTCAAACAGCGGCCACGACATACAAATCTATTCTCTGTGTAAGATATCTCACAGACCACATAAATCCAATGTGAGGCTGCAGCACTTCAGCCTGTTTAGTGCAGTTTCCTCTTTCTACCTCCTCATCCAGTGACGCTTTACTCTTTCCAAGCAGGAAACTGATTTTAACTAGCTACAACAGCAGAGGATCGTAGCCACTGTATTGACATTTCAATATCATAAGAGCTATTGTAAGAGCGATACAACTACTACTTTAAAATTCTAACAATAAATTATCTATACTGTAGTTAAACGTGGCCCTCCTAATATTTGACCTTTGTAATATACCCACTATTCTGCAGCTGTTGGGCTTCAACAGTTATTCAGTTAAAGCTGGAAATAACAGCCCACAGGCTACAACATAGTCTAAGTAACCTTCTCTGAGCTCCAGAGACTCCATGTGGAGATAACTAGTCAGCCTGGACACTTGTGTTTTCTCCTGCAACCTAGTAATGCCGGTGGAGATGAAGACTGCTAAGCATCCTAAACTTTATTATGTAACGTGCCTTGAGACGACCTTGTTGTAAATTGGCGGTATATAAATAAAGTAGAATTGAAAAAAGTTGAATTAAAGTCAGATGATTTAAGGCAAATTTCTGTTTGACAAGAACGCTGTTCTCTAAGGGCCTAATGAGACAGGCAGCCTGGGACGGTTATGACACTGATGGCTTTTGCAAGCTCATTTCCTACCTCACTTTTGGGCAGTATGGCCCCTGACCATGTCCAGTATAAAAAAATAACCTCAAATCACCAGCACTTCTTCTTTCCATTGTCCAATAAGAGACATTTAGATAAGTGACAATTACCAAACTATCCCAACTCATCCTTAAAAGAGCCATCAAGTGCCCATCATCCAGGCACATTATCTGGACGAGTTGCCTCCTGTCCATGATCTCGAATGCCTTGTTTGCCCGACGTCGTTCACCATAGCAGCAGGTTACTCGGAACCAAAGCCACAGCAGGTGTGTTTTGCAGGTGTTCACACCACAATTTAGACTTTAAAATAAAAAGAGAACGCATCACTTCCTCCCTTGGTCTTAATCGTCCATATTTTCTTCATTCCCTTCCACCTTCTCCCCATCACTTACCCATTTGTTATATTTGAGGGGTCCTGTGAAGCCCATGGCCTCAATGAGCTTTGTGAAGGCCCCGACTTCCTCCTCCGTGTGCTGGGGCGTCTCCTTCACACTGTGCAGCTGACAGGTGAGACAGAAGGGAGAGTTACATTGAAGAATGTGAGATGGAGAAAATGGAAAAGTGAGGGGCTACAAACAAAACCAAAAACAGGGGAAACCTTGGCGGGGGGGTGAGAAGACGCAGCAGAGTACTCCTTAAACTCAATATTCCTCGTGTGTTTACTGTAAAACGTCAATCAACGGTGCACACACACACACACACCTGGGGAGCGTGGCCTTTACTGGGGGTGTGCAGCTGCTGAGCAAATTAATAGACTGACCTTTTCCAAACGGCCTGTTGTCCTCATGCCCCGACAGTTTTATTAGAGCTGCCGCGACCCCAGCTATCCTGCAGCTCGACTTTGAAGTTACTGCAATGCCTGTTCTGCAGAAATGTCGCGGTGGGTTTTCTGCTAAACATACCCAAAACAACTGAGCCAACTGACTGTTTTGCACATGTCTATATTCAGTGTTCAGCGCCGCCAGGAAGCACGAGGTCCTGATTAGAAGCAACCTTTTCCAACACAGACCGGTCCACAAACCATACACGCATGCAGCAGGACAGAAACAAGATTTCTCCATTACCATGGATTTATTTTGGGCACTTGGCTCAAAAATAAATTTAACAATGTACAACGATAGAAGAAGCTGTTTACTGACTTGTATTTATGGTAAAGTAGACAGAGACAGAATATAGATTATTATCTTTTCACTGCTTGAACTGTCTTGACTGAACAAACCCAAACAGGAAATTGACTTGTGTAATTTCCTTCATCCAGTCACTCCACTACCTTCCCTGTCCACAGACTATTGTCCTGCACCTGAACAATGTTGGTTACAAACCTAGTTATGCATACACATGGCATAAAAAACCCTGCAATCTCTGGGATAAATCAACCTAAGGAAATAGGTTTAGAGACGAGGTTGTTGATTTGCAGGACAGAACACAATGCTGCTACTGGAGAAAGCGTCCAAACCTGGTTATTTAAGAGCATGAAAGTGATTCCCCGATGTCTAAGTGCTCATCACTGAAGCATTTCTTTCTTGTAAAAGTGACACATTCAATAATTTAAAACCCACATTTTTTACCTTGTCGATTAATCACAGACTCAAACTCTCTGCTCTCAAAAACCTCCTGTCAACAAATATTTCAGACCTTAAGACCCATTCTTCCGAGCCCTTTATCCCGACATTCCTGGCTGCCCAAAAGATGTTTCACTCTCTTTTTGCAGTAGAGACAGCAGGAAATGATTAGGGCTCATTTTCACTCGTCAGGAATTTATTTCCTCCACTGCAGTAAAAACACGTGTAGGTGAAACTGGGCTTTAAATACTGACTGTCTTTGAAATACACATACATATGGACCTGCAGTAACTCACTAGCCTGATAATTTTACAAACACACCGGTACCAGTAGGTGTTTCCCACACATACAACGTGCCTGGGCGAGCCGCCCAAGTATATTTATTGCCCGAGGAATATTTCCCCTTTCTCTGCCACACTGGGAACTACTTTTTTCCTACTGAAAAGTCAAACAGCAGCTCAGATCACCTGTTGGCAAGGTTACAGACTGACGACAGAACAAATGGAGCTCGTCAGTGAGTTTGTTCTCTATAAGTTGAAGGAGAAACAGACTTTAATAAAACGTGTCAAAGGTTGTCTATACTAGTGAGTTTAACTAAAACAATCTTTCTGATGTCTCTCTCAGGTTTGATGAAAATTCTCTGTCTGTCAATTACGACATATTTAGCCCTTCTCTGATAGGTAACACGGTGTCTGTGTCTTAGAAGGCTTCATTGAGTTTTCAAATTCAACAGTTCTAAAATGTCTTCAAAAGGCTGAATGTGGTTATGAAAGTTCTCAGATAAGCCTCCTGCATGATTGGCTAAGCGCCGCCCTAACTCCCACCTGTTCTAAAACTTTTAAATATTGCAGGTTAAAACAGAGATAGTTTTTAGTGACAGCGTAACTGATGCCAAAAACCTGCAGCTTCAACCTAAATGTCATGACCTCCAGCAGAAAATAGATATAGAAAAGTGGCTAGTTTGGCACATATTATTTTAAAACAGTTTTTTTACTCTAAAGGTTCTGATTGAGAATCAAATGTTGATCTGATTGATTTATTAAAATGAAATTACTAAAACTGAAGCAGATAGAGACCAGCCGATGGCTAGAAAAGAGAAGATGTCTCACTCGGTCAGTAAATTAAGGTTGGTGACAGATGACTGGACCTTGTGAGTTTGTCACCGGGACCATCACCACTGTGGAAAAAGCCCTGACAGAACAGCGTCTGTGCACCAGCAGAGCTGTGATAAGGCACAATGTGATGTTTGCTTGTGCATCACCAGAATTAATAACACCGGTGCAACTGATGCACACTGACACACGTCTTCTCAGCTTTGGAGAAGAAACTAAACATCGTCTCTGGTAAAAGGCAGAACTGCTTTGTCTAGAGGAAACTTTATCCCGTCTTTTCTGAGGAGAGCAACGTTAACACTGACATCACTGGCCCTGCTGTTTGCACTCTTCTTATTTCTATTATATTCTGTTAGTCGATGAGATTGTTGCAAAAGGATTCCAAAAACGAAAAACTGCTTATTCTAAAGCATGTTTGAGCACAGAATTATGGTCAAATCAAAACCTTTTTCTTGTTTCATGCTTTCACGGTCATATGGTTGAAATCTGACTGAACAGGACTGAAAAAGACACTAATGGCAGAGGAGTGAGGAGTTTTTGTAGACAGAGGGAGATAAAGAGTGTACTGTCATTATAGGTTACGCACATTTGCTGTGAACTCATCAGGCAGATCAAATTTATTACTCATTACATTGATCTATTCCTGAGGCCCGTAATTACAGCTGTACGTGAGTTTCAAATCTGCCTCTATCTGTATGCGAGTCGTGTCATGTCACGTTACCTGTGGAGTGCTGTGCAGAGTCCGACATTGTGGTAAACAGGGAGTGGAGACTCTGGACTGTTGGCGAGCTACTAAAGCTCTGGCAAAGCAGGATTCTGGATCTAATGCCTGAGGAGAAATTGAGAGATTAAGTATTGAATGAATGTTTTATACAACATGTAACATAACAAGAGAGGCTGTTGGTTCTGAAACAACAACGATAATGTGCAGAGACCCATTTAACGCTGAAATCGGTCGAAGTCAACCACAAAAAAGAGGAGACCTGCTGCGGACCAGGTCTTTGTTCAACCTGCTGTCTGGCAGGGAGTCTGGATGTTCTCCCTCCGTGTAAACCTGCTAGGACAGCAGCTTTAGACCCACCAACCAGACAATCGTCGGGCGCAGACTCATCACTGCCCTTAGTGACACGGAGCACAGGGTTTGTCTTTTAATTTACTTTTCCCACGCACTGGATTTCTGCTGTGATGCGTGTCATTAATATTTGAGCTTTCAGTTCTTTGTCGCTGGGGTTTGACACACAATCAGTTTCACCCAGCGTTACACTGGTTAGACATTGGAAAAGGACAAAGCTCAAGTCTAACTTAAATGTAGACAAACGTTTCTACTGTCTCCCTCTAATGCTGGTGTGACCAGTTAACATTTCACATTATACATTCACATCGTTCTTTAGTAATATGATTTCAGTATCTGCAAAATATTACAATACCTTTTGCATTTTGTTTTAGTTTGAGGTGGCTGTAGCTCAGCTTGTCCCAGTTACTGGACACTCTTAAAAGAACCGACACTGAAAGTGTTTTTGCCTGTTTACATTGGTCATTAAAAGATCTAATTCGATCCTTCTAATCTCTTAATTTTACGCTTTTCCTTCAGCGCCAACGTTTCCAAACCTTCATCCTAAAGAACGTCTTTGGTCATGTTCTACAATAATCATATTATCCACAACACTGAATCTTCTCACATAAATGAGACACTGCTCCCCGTGCTCGACACAAACTCGTGTAAATTTGCTGTCACCGCAGGGCGTGAAGGGTTCTACCCGGTGACCTGCGGCGTCCGGCCGACGCGTTCTGTTTGAAAGACCAGAGTCATTCTTCAGGTCTGATCGAGGGGTCGCTGTCACTTTGGAGCCTTTTGGTACAGACTTTTGGTTGTGTGCAGTTTTGGATTCAGATTATCCTTGATATTTTTGGAAATATTCATGTGATTTGACTTTGAAGCTAGACGCCACATGTTAGCCGACACAAATCCGGGACTTTAGTCTGGGTGAATGAAGAGGAGGATCAGCCAGAACAGGGACCGGACCGTCTGGATGCTGACCCTTCACCTTTGACCCTCACCAACCCGGTAACAAACACGCAGCTGCGTCATTGAACAAACTAACAGCTTTTTCTTTCCCTCCAGTCGTCGTGGGTTCGTCTCACGTTCCGTCACTTCCCGTAAATCCCGTTAGCAGCTAGCTCACGTTAGCCGTCCGTCGCCGTGCTCGTTACCTTTCTGTAGGCGGTGGCGGAAACAACGTGTCTCACAGCCGCCTGCAGCGGCCGCCGGTACATGGCTGCACCGGGTCCCGATCGAAGAGCGGAGGAGCGGGCTGCCACAGAGCTGCAGCTCCCACCGTCACAGGCTTCAGCCTCGATAACCCGCCGCCGCCGCCTCCTTGGCAATGTCAACGGAATCTGTCCGGCGCTCGAGTCTGTCCGGTGGGAAACCGGTGTCGGCGAGGAACGGTCCGCTTTGCCCGTGCGCCCTTTTTAAAAGTGCGTCTGTTTTAAAATTATAATTGTTTTATCCAAGTGTATCAGTTGCAACTGATTTTTTCCATCTTTGAATAAGTATGTCATATATGTCTTCCACAGCGTTTTTAAGTAAATTCCAGTAAAACGTTTCGGTTCAAATCATTCAGCAACACAGTAAAGTCAAACGTACAAACAGAACATATTTTAAAATTGAATTTATGTGACAAATAAAGCTGCTTGTTTAATATCCTGCCAAACATCCTCCTTCATAGATGATGATGAACTAAACGACGTTCTGTGACTCTGTGGGACTGTGGACGGGCTTTAAAGTGGACTGCATTCGCTTTAGACACTGTAGATATTCACATTGTGAACTCCATTAAAAAAGAATAATCAAACAACTGAATGCAGCAGTGTCTTTAGCTTTGTGCCGCTTTATTTTCTCACAGTCACACTAAAACAAGATAATGGCAGATTTTTTTTCTGATACACGTCCTCTTCATTTATGCATTTGTTTTAAGACAACTTTATTCACTGTATACTGTATACAAAAGAAAAAAAATATAACATTAAAGAATATTAAACCACTGATCATTCTGAATATGACTATTAGAATTGATAAGTTTTGGAACCGGGAAGTTCTTCCACCAGCAGGATGCACATATAATATTCTGCAGTAACACAGTAAGTAGAACCACGCGTGACTGCTCCACAGATTGTTTGAACCTTTCAATCACAGTAGGTATTTCTGCAAGAAAAACTTTGATATCGAAAATGTCAACGCAAACACTGCATATATTGTAAAATGCCTGCTAAATTTAAATCTCTGAGCATCATGTGCACTTGTGCTATGAATTGCCCAAACATGTTCACCTCAAGATGAATTTGCATGGCATTGGTGAAGTTCTGACACTTTGTTTAGCACCAATATCAAGGAATCATTTGTCCAGATATTTGGTTTATGACGAAATACCCGATCGAAATCTAATAGTACTCAGTACTAGGTGATCAATTTTAGCATAGCAACAGACAAAGATTGTGAACACAGTTAAATTATAGGCTACACATCTGCGTGTTAGTAATGGGACGGCTTAAACACCTGATACTCGAACTGTATCTCTCTGCTTCTGCTAGTAAACTAGGCGTATCGTTATTATAGGGTGTTGGCACACAACATATGCACTTTTGGTTACATAGGCCCAAAAAACAATAAGGTTCGGGTTAGAAAAAGACGTGGCGGCTTAAAATACAGAAACAACAATCGTTAAAGTGGTATCAACATCAAACAGGATACGATCTGGTGTCTCTCATCTTAAAGTGGCCCACCCCTCCGGTCTGACCACCTCACTGGAGACACTTTTTAGTTTAAGAAGCCCGTGTATAGCATAGCAGGACTTTTAGGTAAATCATCATGTGCAAAATCAATACATAAAGACATACATGCGTATAACAGATCCAAGACCAGCATCCAGCTGCCAGCTGTGTCTGCGTGTGTGAACACACTGCGACCAACAGGCCTAAGGAAAGCAGCATGGGTGACGTGTGTGAGAGCATCTAGACTTAAACTTCAGCTCCTCACGAAGCTCCAGCAGCAGTGACAACCAGCTTCTTCCGGTTTTAAAGTTGTCTTCTTAGTTTAACAGAACAGGTGAGGTAATGATTTAGGTGCCTCAGCATCACTTTTGGTTTTAATGTGTCTCATCTGAAAAGTGTGTGTGTGTAAAGGTGACAGGTTCTCCCCACTCCCCAGAGTCATGCAACCGTCAGCAAGGTCTCAGTCATTAACACAACTAGTATTACCCAATGTTTAAAGAACGGACCTCATGAAATATTGTCCAAACATCGTTAATGGGCAGTAAGAGCATTTTAAATCTGAAGAAAAACAAAAAGGCTGCACAGTTGTACATTCTAAGAGCAGGTAATATATTCAGATTTACTGTAATTAGCTTCGCTCATTTTCAAATTATGTCAAATTTAACTTTCCTGGCATGAGTGAAAGAATAGCCAGAGAAGGTGAAAGTAAATGTTCCTGTTTAGAACTTGAGTTTGTCTAATCAATCACTGCTGATGGCTGAAATGAAGAAATGCTGTGTGTGTGTTTGTAAGGACAGAGAACAAAAAGTGAGGCAGCCACACACACCCAGGCTGTCGGGGCGGGGAAGGTTTAAGGTCAGTGAAGTGTGATCGATTTTCTCACGTTTAGCGTGAACTTCACTGCATTTTCTCCACTTTGGAGGAAACTTAGAGGAAACTTTGGCAAAACAAAGCAGAAGGGGCGTGAAGAGGGAAACCTACAAGGTCAAGCAGAGATTTGTGGACCAGGCGTCTGCCTGAGACCTGAACGTTTGTGTCTGAGGAAATGAAATCAGCGGCTGTAGATTGATGCTGAAAGTGAACAGTTACAATAATACTCCAGTGGTGAGTTATGAGACGTGACTGAGTGGTGTAGCGTCAGGTCTAGCCACTGCTATTTCCTCAGCAATCAGTCAGATGCTACCCTCCTCACCTGACACACACACACACACACACACACTCCCATCTGTGACCTTGGTCCAGTGTTGGATATCCTCCAAATGCTCCAGCAGTCGGCTTCAATTCCAGACTTAAAATGCACCGACGTGATTTAGTTTTATTGTTGTTTGTAAGTCTTTTCTGCCAAAATCTAAACTCTGCAGGAAGTCGTGACCCCGGGTAACGAAATTTGAACTCTGTAAGAGACGGAAGTAAAGCCCTCAGCCAGTACAAGATGTTTGTGCTGTCCTCTGATTTGTCTTTTGTGGTTTTCCTGCATTTAAGGCACCAGGAAGAAAATCAGATGTGACCAAAGCAAGCAAACGCTTTTTTTAATCTTATCTCAATATTCCAATCTGAGAATATTTTTACACCTGGTATAAAGAAATTGAACATCAACTGATGACTCTGTGCAAAATTCCATAATTTGCTCTTGGCACGTCCTTAGCATATGTCCCATTTCCCTTTAATTCCACCACTGGCTGGTCATAAATGTACTACTGATCACCTAAAAACACCTAAAAGATATAGCAAGTAGGCACAGAATTATCAAAATCAGACACAAAACACAAAACTTTGAAGAACTGATGAGAGTAGCCCATCCTCTGGGGCACATGTCCTCATAATCCATTCATGATGCTAGTGATGCTGAGGCTTTAACCTGTCTCAGATATTAAATATTGTCAGAAATGTTTTTGAAATGTTTTTAAAGGTGAATAATTTGACCTTATTGGAATCATTCTTTTAATAGAAATGTGTTTTACAGCTTACTTCATATCACGGAGAGGTTCCTCCAACCCAAACTGAACAAACGGCACCTTTTTCTAATTCTTAGCCAAAATTCAAACTGCGGCAGATGAAGCCACCTGTGACTAGCAGGTATCACATGGATGCAGATGCTTGTTAGAATTGAACACACCAGCGCTGTATCCACTCATAATTCAACATTACTGTACCCCAAAGAACTTTTGTATTACTCCATCTCTGCGTGTATTATTGCTCCGTATTACTGTGTGAGTGTGTGATACTGTCCGTATCGTCCGCTCATACTCGACATGCACGTGCTCCGTGTGCATGTGTGTGTTTCTTTGTGTAATTGTCTGGTCTGCAACTGTGTCCTCTGCTGCTGCGTTTACGTGTGTATTTTTGTATTAATAAAAAGTGATAAATGGTGGGTGCAGAGGAAGCGATGGATTCCTGCTTGGCTCCTGTGTCTGTGAGAAACCTCGCTAAAGAAAGCAGACATAAATAATGGCTGCCACCCCGCCATCCTGCCCGCAACACGACACTGTGTGTGTGTGAGTTCACTCCCAGCAGTGTCCCACAGGAGAACAAATGCAAAGAAAACAAAAGTCAAGCATGTATTTATAGTGCAACACACAGGCAGAGCCAAGGCCCTGCCTCCGCTCACAGACACGTAATAAAGTGTGTGTGTTTATGTGGTGTGTGTCCGTTCCATCGTCTGCTCCCACCGAAGGGCAAACGTCTCGCCACAGCATAGGCACCTCGTTTCCAGGTGGGCCCCAGTTTGACAGTGTGTTTTTTTTGGGGGACATTAGAACCTTTAAATCGACCTGCGATTGCAGCTGTAGATTAAACCTCGACTAGTCGTCTGATTGTCTGCTCTCCGGTGTAGGAATACGCCTGGAAAAGAGGCACCACAGGGAGAAGGAGTACAAAGGTGGACAGCACTGCTAAAAAGCCTGTTCTCTTCATCGTTTGCCCTTCAGGTTCTTCTCCGTCTTTTCCATAAAAGGGAAATAAATCTACTAAAAACCAGCGGCTTCATCAGTGCTGGGTCTTAATTTCAAAAAAGGGCAAAAGGTTGAAAACTGCATCACATACCTTGTAAAATGGCTGCTGGGGAACGCCAGTTCTTCCATGTTAAGCCATGTTTAAAGTCATCAATAATCAACTGACGCACGTGGTGTTAAAAGCTGCAAGTACGATAAACGATCAGCTTGGAAATTCATTGAGCAACTTTAAACCATTTTATAAAATAAGCAGGAGATGAAGAACTGGAACCAGGTGTTACTTTCCACAGACGGTAGTACCTGCGCCGGGCCATGCAGGTATGTTTGGACTTTGTCAGTGTCGGGGTTACGGATCTGAGGAGTGTGTCACAGTTTGTGTATGAGAACGGGCCCAAGTCTGAAACACAGCGAGAGAGAAGGTGGTTCAACAAGAGAAGAAAAAACTGAAACTCACTCCAGCAGGAGGTCAGGGCACCGAGGGGACTAAGGAAGAGCCTAGACACCGGGCCTCTGTGGAACTCTGAAAATGATCACTATTCAGGACTATGAAGTCCGGACTCCAGTTTACACCTGCCAAGACCGAACTCCCAAGTTCAGGAGTCTGGACTTGGCGTACTCACGTCTGGTGTGTCCACTGATGAAGTATTTCAAGCAGTGACCAAACAACACAGTGTTTGTGATCTCTAATGCTTTTTTTTATTTTGCTGCTGAATTGATTCATTTCAGCAGTTTGAGTAAAAACACTGAATGCTACCGTGACCAGAGGCAACTCCACATGTGGTGTAATCAGAACATGTCCACAAATGTGCGATATTATTACACCTTCAAACCAAGTCATGACAGATGCCAAATATAAACTGAAAGCAGAACGTCTGACACGGTCAACCGCTGTTTCAAATCTGCTTTCAAAATGAGAGAAACAGTCAAAGAAGACGAGGAGGAGGGGGCGATAAGATCAAACTGGTGGCACTAAAAAGAATGACGTGCACATTTACATGAACGGGTGCAGCAGAGTGGCAGCGCGAGTGTGAGGTGACGGAGCCGGTCTCCTGCTGAGAAGGCCTGATTTCCTGAGCGTTCAGCTGCTGGGGCTAAAACAACAACACAAATGACTTAAGCTTAAGTCTTAAATGATGCCAGCACTGCACCTCTCCCCGTCCTTCTGTTTCTCTTTTACTCCCCCCACCCTCCTCCCTCCCCAGCTCTTCCTTCACCCCCCTGGCTAATGTTACCACTAACACCTACTGACGCAGGACAGGGCCCGGCCTGCTGAACAAACTGATGATCTAAGAGCAACAGCTGCCTGCTCTGTGTGCATGTCTGTGTAAGCCGCCCGTACGTGGAGGTGGACATAATCACGAAACATAACACGCCTTCAGCTGCTTAGCAAGGCCAGTGTGCAGGATGGGAGTCGAGACTGTCGGGGTGGACTCAAAGGGCCAACAACACAGAACCGAGTTTAAAAGGATTTTACTGGTAAACTGAAGGTGATGTAGCTGCAGGTGAGCGCTTGAGGGGACCAGGGAGGTGATGGGCATTGGAGTGTAGACAGAAGAAAAAGGTTAGTCTGGGCTGGAGACTGACAGGTCCGTGCCGTAGAGTGCAGAGCAGGATTACTCACTCGTTGCCAGGGAACTGATGCTGGTGAGTCGACGGTTGGAGAGAACCGAAGGGCCAGTGACGAGTAGGGCACCGGAGGGCGAACGGAGGATAGTAGGGGTGCGGCGGGGAACAGAGGGTACACAGGCCGGGCCAGGTCGTAAAGGTCTGAAGTTGCCAATAAAAAACAGCAGGGGACCCCAAAGATGCTGCGTAGCAGCTGGATTTCCTAGTGGATCTCACCCGAAAGGCTTTGTCGGTTGTGGCTTGGTGGTTTGGAATAGGGATGGCGATTCTGACATTTCATCTTCATTATCCAATTCCTTATTGAGGCCTGATCTATGTGGAATATAACCTACACAGGCTTTCAGGCTCTGATAGACTTCATAAGGTGACGGAAGCTTTCAGCAGCGTAGATGTGGAGTTTGAGGATATGATGGTAATCCGCATTCCTTGCTGAATCAATAAAGAGAAATGTGCAAGTGAAGGATTGTTGAAGGGTTGCAGTGGAAGTTGTTGATGAATCGTTGACTGCATGACCTAGATGTAGGTGATGTAGGTCCGTCTGAAGATGAAACGTCTACAAATACCTTTGCAGACAAGGGCGTTATAGTAAACCACAGGTGTCAGATGATCACAGACTGTTGTGCAGAGTGACAGTCTGACTGGTTAACAGCAGGGATCAGACAGAAAGTAAAAGGAAGAAAGAAAAGAAAGAGGACGGACGTGTGTGACGTCACTATTTGTAACGTTTCCGTAAACTGAACCTTACTCCAAAGTCTTGTGCCTAACCTCATCGGTTCTCTTGTCTCTTAACGGAACCCTACCTGAGGTTGTTTTTCCTAACCCCAACACCGTTTTGTGCCCAATCGTAAGTGTACCCATGGCCTCAACATCAGATGGTGTCAAATAGTGGCGTTCCTGGAGCATCCAGTCTCAAAATCTCAATGCAAAATGTCTCAAAATGAAATGCACAAAGATGTGAAGAAGTGGGTGAGGTGCTCCCGACTCAGATGGCCCAAACGACACACACGATGGATTTATACCCATAGTCAGTACCAATCCTCGCTCAAGTCCAGCCGCTAATGAGGGACCCAATGGGTGCCAAGAAAGTATTCCCCGCTCTATGACAGCCTGAACTGTTTCTGGATCAATGGATCAATCTACAACAGAGGTTTAGATTTATCAGACCTCATCTTGGCAAGTATTCGGCATTTATCTACGCCATTAAATCGGCCCAACTTATAAAGCGACATTCAAAGTTTAAGTGGCGGATTTAAACTCAGCAATGATCAAACACTGTGTTCGGCTCCGGCCGGTCAGCTGCCCTGTGTTTTTTCCCAGATGCCCCACAGTCTTGGCAGCCATCCATCATTTCCAAATCTGGTTTATAATCAGCTCTTTATATTATGTATTTCATAACCCTCAACCGCTGCTGCAGCTGGACTGACATTTTATCCTTTGTGAGCACTTACTAAGGAAAACACGGTGCAGAGGAAACACAAGAAGGTTTGGAGCAGCCGACAGGTAGTGACGGTAATGTGCTGACAGTGAGGTTTGGAAACGCTTCCATCTGTGTCATTAGAAGGAGAGAGGAGGTGGGCTCCCATCGAAACGCGAATTTTGAGAAGTGTGAAAAGCAACAATTTTAATTTTCTGCTCAATTTTTAACGCAAAAATTAAAAATGTGAGTAAATGCTGGTGAAAGTGGGGGATGGGGGGGGGGGGGTTGTCCTTGAGGTTAAGAAATGACCTTAAGGCAACAGAGTTAAGTTTTAAGTTTCACTAAAGTGTTTCCTGGCAATGCCGTGTGTGTGTGTGTGTGTGTGCACCTGTGTGTGTGTGTGTGTGTGTGTGCGTGTGTGTGTGTGTGTGTGCGTGTGGTTTGTGGCCCCTCAAACCACCTTTACACATGAGGACTTACAGTGTTTCTACTGTATTCGTCCTCAGAGTGGACGTGTTTCAGCTGACGCGTCCCATGTGTGTGCGCGACCCGTTGGACTTATTCAAAGTGTTTCTGGTCACGACATATTTACATGAGCTGCACTAGTTTCAGGTTAGCGACGTTACCTGCGGCTGACACGCAGGCCCATCATGCTTTGCCGTCCCCAAATGTGTCAAAGCATTTTCACATTGTCTCATCGTCATTCAGTGACCTTTGACCTCCTCTGTGCTGCTGTTAGTCTGGATCATAGACGAGGGAAAATAGCTAGTGTGAAGTTGTTGAACCTAAATGTGAAAACTATTGGACAGGACAGAATGAACTAAATCTGACATCCACAATTTTTCACGTCTTCATTTTGATTCTTTGGCTGTTTCTGCCCAAGACTTTCATTTGTCTTTATTTTTCTGTATTTTCACTGCAGTGGTCACATTGTTCAGCTCTTCTGTGTGTGAACAATGGGGACATCTGATGGTAAAAAATGATATTTAATGATTTACAGATTTTTAATGATACTGAATGTGCGAATTGTTCCAGTGTAGATGTTCACAGTAGGTCCTGCATGTCAAAAAGACTTGGATGCGCAAAGACGAATGATTCGCAAAAACTTTATTAGTAAAATGTCTCTTTACAATATTTCAAGAGGTCATCTGAAACGTGCCGGTGCATAGAGGAGCAGGTTTGTTGTCTCTGGTAAAACCATGGTTGGATACTGACGGATGCGTTTCGTAGTTACATGTCCACTGTGGAGTGACTTTTCGGGAGAAAAACGCTTTGTCGCACGTTGTTGCCTGTGTCAAGCAACGTGTCATTTAGTGCAGTGATGTTGTGTTTTGTCCTGTGTGTTCGCTGGTTTGAAGAGGAGACTTCAGTGTGGACGTGAGGACGACACCTGCGTCTAATCTCCCTCCGGTCGGAGGGTTCAAGCTCCATGGGCCCAAACACGCAGAAGCTTGAGGAACATCGGACAGCGTTGCCACTCGTGTGAATGGGAGCAGTGTTCGAATCCAGTATCAGCCTCTAATTATTCAACCCTGGAAAACATGATGGACAATAACTTTTCTGTTAAATTTGTTATTCATGTCACAACAGTCACAGTGTCCTCATCCGCGCGCACAGAACTCTGTTTCCAATGCGCTTTTGTGCATTTTATTTTTTATCAATACTCCGACTTTTCCACCTCGGCCAAGCTCACAAACGTGTTTGCCATGTTTTGACTCAGGTTTTCAAATTTCCGCCAATTGCTCTCGGATTTCTTACATGTGAACTAAAAATGCGCATACAAATCAGGCGCATGGAAACCCACTACAGGAGAGTTCTCACAAATATAAAAGTACAATTGTGCGTGCGCGTATGTGTACCGCGTGGCATCGGACACCTGAGTTTAGGCCAACGTACACTTTCAGCTTTTTATCAGACCTGAAATTTGGAAGGTCAGCATTGGTTTTTGTATTCATGGCTCCATAACACAACACCAACGCAACGCCTCTCACATGTCAGAAAGGTCAGTCGTGCAGGAATGGGGGGAACTCGACAGGCCTCCGGTGAATATTTTGTACATTAGAGCAGATTTTCACTAGTTTGTCTTGGCCTTTGGTTTGTTATAATGTGCGAGAGACAATGCCAACAGTTGATTACAGTGAAATAACAGAAAGAGCAAAAGCAAAGTGCGGAATCTGGACTTCCTGCTGGGCTGAGGTGAAAGTCATGAACACAACTCAACTTGTCATCACTGCTGCTGCTGGTCGTGTAAAAAAGCCAGTGTAATTTAGATGTTAAGCACACATGATTCTTCACTTCGCGCTGGGACGTACAACTACAGCTCAGGGTTGGAATAAATGAGTCTGTACAAGCTGAAGGCCTCGATCGTTTTACTCTGTTGATGCAGGACGTGACCACAAACCCTGCAAATGTGGGTACGGATGCACCTACCACAACCTCAGTTAGTACGCGGTAAAAACACGTGATCGTCCACACCTTATACCGTGGAAATGAAGTAGGTGCAGTCAAACAGAGCAGGAAGTGTGATGTCCAGGGTTAAAACTTGAAAATCAGCAAGAAAAACTGTTTGAAATCATTGTTTTAATCTTAATTCACTTTTAAATCCATCGGCAAACATAAGAAAGAATACAGAGGCTGACAGGCAGCCAGCGTGCGGACTCTAACTGTAACTGGTGAGCAGGTGGATGAGCGCAAACGTTCACCTGTGAAGGGGCAAAGTTTGACATTCAGCGGATGGTCGGGTCGAGACACTCGAGTTAAAACCACAAATATAAATCTGCTGATGAGAAGTCACTGAGGTCAGTGGGAGTCGTCATCTGGGGACCATGAATGTCTGTTTCATCAGAACAGAAGATAAAGCCTCGTTCGTCCCACAGCGGGGACGGAAATGTCCATGTTACAGCAGCAGCGAATGTGACGTCAAACTTAAACTGGAGTTAAATTGACTTTGTAATCACGTTTTAAGATTAGTTACATTAGCTTCTCTTAATCTTTACGTCGCATTTTGTTATTTACGTATCATCGATTTTATCTGTGACTTTCTTTCATTGTCTTATTTCTGATTGATTTGAACCGTTCTTGTCTTTATCTGCTGTAAAACACTTTGAATCACATGCATGTAAATGATCAATAGAAACACATTTATCTTTACTCACTATATCGCAGTTAACGGACTAAAATAAGTTATTGTGCGTATTGTTTGTCATCTGCGGAGTGAACTTCAGTGGAGGCTGTACATGCACGGTGCCACACACACACACACACACACACACACACACTTGGGCAGAGCTGGTTTGTTCAGTGTTTCCTGGCTGAGGGCAGGTCATGCCTAGATGGGGAAACTGTGACATGTCAAAGACGCCCCTGATTATAGGCCGGCGGGAAAGCAGCCAACACCAACACACAAACAGTAGAAGCTCTGAGTCGTGTGTGCGGCAGCGGCTGGGAACCAAAAGCATCTGTGTTTGTGGGGCTCACTAACAAAGGGACCGGCGGGCGCCACGGTGACAAACCTGGCCAACACACTTCCAACAAAGAAGGAGAAGCGGATCTGCAATGACCTTTGGCGGTAAAAGAGATGGAGAAGGTCAGCTGCACTTGCTGAACACGTAAACACGTGTTTTTCGTGGTCGTTCTCAGATATGGACGGTGTACGCTGCAGTTAGGAGGATTAAAACATGGCGAGAAAATCGAGGCAACTACTTCGCAGGATATCAGTCCATTCACTGTCTTTAATAAGTATCTGTGTGATTATCGTCTTATTAGTCACGTTAGCAGCACGGTTTAACGTTCGGCCCGCTGCCTTAGTCCAGGCTGAAACAGGTAGAAGCTGCTTTAGATAAACTGGACACACCCATAACACAGACATAACTCATGTGGACAGACGGGATGTTTATGAGAACTTGTGGACATTGTGAAAAGTTCCTTGTAGACGTACATGAGCAGAAGGGAACAAACGAAGAACAAGGGTGGGCGGTGCAGCGTGCTTAGGGAAACTGAAATAGTCCATCACTTATATCTGTCCCTCTAGGAACCAACCAGGTTGTCAGCAGTCTGCGTTTGTCTTTCGGCTGCAGATTAGTAACGTCACGTTCTGTATCTGGTTGGTTTGCAATATTGTGTCCCATCAGCCTCAGCTGGACATTAATTAAGAAATATGGGAACATGATACCTGCTTCACGTCTCATAGGAGCCCTGTGATGGACAAGCATGACAACTGGATTTTAATGGCCCGATGCAGATTTTTCTAAAGTGATGATTCATGCTCCCAAAACATGTCTGCGGCTGATGTAATGTGACAGAGCGGCCGACAACCGGCTTTATTCGAAAATCAAACCATGAGAAAATATGACAGATGCATTTATAAAGTTCACGATATGAAAAGCACAAGACAGTAATAGGATTAAAAGCTGTGAGTCAGCGCAGCATCACATCATCATCATCATGCTGAGCTTTTCCACAATGGCTCGATTCACTTTCTGAACTAAACCTTGAACGTTTGCACTTGCTCTTGTTTTACTGCAGTTTGATTTTTCCACAAAACAGTTTTCGGTTCCTGCTCGTTCCACTTGACCAAGCTGCATCCAAAAATTTGACAAATGTGAAAGAAGTTTGAATAATATGTCAAACCGATGCCAGTGTATGAGCCGGGGCTGCCCGGCAGCGGGTCAGTGGGTTTGTCGGTGCTTTTCAGAGGGGTCACGACCTCAACCTGGGGCAACACAAACAACACGGATCATATCGGAGTCAAAGATCAGGCGGAAACGTCGTCCGGTTTGATCGAGGCTGCGCCGGACACGATTTCAGGCCAAAGGAAAACCCAGGCGCAGTGACGGGGACACGATGGTGCCTCTGTGTCCACAGCTTTACTTCATTCGTTCCAGTGTACGTGTGTTTCCAGTTGGCAGCTTTGACACCAGACTTTTGTTAAGAGAAGAAGAAATAACGTCAGACAGGACGAACAGAAAAAGGAATGAATCAGCTTGAAACAAATAAAGCAGCATGTGCAAAATAACCGTGTAATCAGCCATGACATCATCCTGTAACCTGAGTGAAGATCATCTGCATTCACACACACGAGAGCAGGACAGTGGCAGACGTGGTTTTTTCTATAATTATGACGGATCACCGGGAGCTTTACAGCTTCCCAAACTCAGGAGTGGAAGGGTTGGAGGTCAATCGCTGCTGCTCCACACAAGTGCACAGATTGACGTGAAATCACAGGATCTTCACCCTCCTTCAAAAGGCGGGGCTTGTCAAAACCCCCAAAAGGTGTCCTCTGGTATCTGGGAGCAAGACGTCAGAGCACATCCCTTAAGTCCTGTGTGAATTCACAACCAAAGTCATGAAAGTCATCTCGAGCACTTCACATCAGTTTTAGAGGAACAAACCCCCGTGTGAAAGAGGCGAAGCCGTTTCCATGAAGGACTTTCAGTTAGTTGCCTGTTGTTTGCTTCACTGGCTCTTCCCCATGTGAAGCCCCGGGGGCAGGCCTGGATCTACCAGCTGATGCTGCTCACGTCTCATCGTCTCACACGGCATCTGCAGTAAATATTTTCTATCAGTGTCGGAAACACGGCGAGGGACGGAGGAGAGAAGAGAAAGGTGAGAAAGTCCGGAGCGAAGAATGAGACGCAGGCAAGAGAAGGGACAGATGGAAGGAGGGACGAGGAAAGGCAGCCAACAGGTTCACCGGTGCAGCCAGAACCGTGTTGGTGTTGGCAACACGCGTTGGTACGCCGTCACACACACACACTGGAGGTGACCTCACTTCTGTAAAGTTTGTGCTAACATATAATCACCCAGTGAAGGTCCAGAGCTGCTTTATTGACTCCCCGAGCTCTGCAGCAAACACGCGCACATAAATATGCATGTCGGCAAATACACACAGCGGGAACACGTGTGACGTGACCCAGCACACACTCACACCCACCCTGACCACGGTGTTACCACGGTGACCTGACCGCAGTGTTGACCCCCCCAACCACAGAGTGCTGGCCACATTCTTTTGGGTCAAACCCTGATCAGAGATTAGTTCGAGGCCTGAAACACATGAAAGTCGCTTGCAATAAACAAGTGGGAGCGTTTTGTGGGAAACGAGGGACGTGGAAAACGGTCCTGGCTCCCAAACACCTCATAACGAAATGATTTTACTCATGAAACAACTTCTTCTTCCAGCGCGTTTTATTGTTAATACTGCATGCTAAGCTTTTTGCTGAGCACTTTATTTTTGGTGTTAGTTCTTACAAGTTCAATACAATTTATTCAACATATTTAATAAGGATTTCTTTCTTTTATTTCTCTTCTCGTAAAACAGTGGTATTGTGTACGTTTCAGTTTTTTCCTTTTTTTTAATAACGCAATGATTTATTTATCAAAGTCATAAACTGTTTCTACTATAATTCTTGAAATATTATGAATTCTTATGACTTCTCTAATCGTATAATTAGCTATAACTTACAATAAATCTCACTTGCAGCAGCCCTGATGATTTGCTGTGTGTAGCTGGGAACAGCGAGGGGAGCTGTTTCCTCTTCTGCTGCCCGTCCTTTCTCGTCTGGCTTCAGCTTCACCTGTGATTCAGTGAATCTGATTCAGTCCCAAACAAAATCTTTGTCCTTCAGACAACACGAACAGCATGAGACAGTGGTGTGCTCTTAGTTCTGTACGGCATTCGCAGTGAGTACCAAAGACTTTTTTTAACCATGAGAGTGAGGACATTTTTGTAAAGTGAGGACATTTTTGTAAAGTGAGGACATTTTTGTAAAGTGAGGACATTTTGGCCGGTCCTCACGATTTTTTTACCTAAAAAAGGGATTTTTGAGGGCCAAGACTGGATTTTAGAGTTAGGTTTAGGTTAGGGTTAGGGATTGCATTACTTCAATGAGTGTCCTCACAAGTCAATACTGTACAAACATGTGCGTGTGTGTCTGTGGGTGTGTGTGTACGTGTGTGTGTGTACGTGTGTGTGTGCGCGCGTGTGTGTGTGTGTGTGTGTGTGTGTGTGTGTGTCACTCCTGTCCTGAGTGGCTCGTTGTTTGGTTGGCAGTTTTCTGCAGCCTGCTTTTCATTCACAGTCCCATCAGACTCTTTACGCTCCGGCTTTACGTTGGTACACACACACACACACACACACACACACACACACACACACATGGATGCAGCTGCTCACAGTTTACGCAGCATGAAAACTTTTGTGGGACAGAGGGACGAGCCGCTGGGTTCAGGACTGGATGAATCCTCGGACATTACACAGGCGTGCTAATCCTCCGCTGTGAAGTGAAACCCGTGATTCCAAGCCCGCGCATTCCTAATAATTCTGAGCTAACACCTGTTCCAGGACGTTTGGTTTGGTTACTTGAACTGGATGTGTTTCATTGAAAATTTAACTTTAACTTTTAATATGGCAAATGGGCGACACAGAGCCGAGGTGTCTGTCTTCTCTAGATGAAAAAAAAATTGTTTCAGAGGAAAAACTTCAACGTTTACATTTAAAAATTTGTGAAATTTCAGAATTCTGGTAAAATTTACAGAGAATTTTCAAACTATTTTCATCAAATTGCTTCAATTCCCCAAATTTTAACAAAAAAATTAATTATTTAGGCTATAAAAATAAATTCTAAACTTGTTAAAATGATTTTTGTAAATTCTGTTTTAAATGAGAAATGGTCTACATGGCACTTTACAGTCCGCAGCACGGACCAGCACCGACTGACGCGCTCAGAGAAAATGCTTAGTGGCTGCTCGGCCTCGGCTGCGGTTCCTAACGTATGTCCACTGGAACCGCTGGGCTCAGTTGTGACAAATTAGCCTCTGAGTGAGTGTTGGCGAGCGTCGTTAGCGCTGTAGTGGAAAATATTAACCGAGTTTAGTCACAGTGTGTGAATCATCGGTGTTCAGCAAAACATGAGCGCAGTGTGAAACCATGAACGGCGTGTGTGCGAGTGCGGCCATCATGCGTTGTCAGCCATCATGTTTTCCACTGGTCCGGACCTGTTCGAACACACAACCGCACGCACGCGTGCACTGCGTGACCCCTCGCACGTGCACACGCCTGATTTACAGGTGCTGCTGAGTATGACTAATGGCGTCATGTTATTTCCCTGCAGCGCTGTGGAAAGAGCTGGTTCGTCACCTATTAGAGCTGATAATGACTTCATCCCGCTCCGCGTCTCTGTGTGTTCGTGTGGAGAGAGACGCCGGGAGGGGCGGCGAGAGCAAAACACGGAGGTGTGAAGGAGAAACAGGAGGCACCAGAGCGAGAGTCCGACTCACACTCATAACAGTTTTTTCATTTGTGATCAAAAGTGCTGCACAGTGACGCTGTGATGGGGCCCGAAACGCTTGTCTCTGTCTGGACGCACCCGAGCAGTTCCAACACCTGTGGAGCTGGAGATTTCCAAAGTCTGTGGACTAACTGCTCTCGCCCGCTCTCCTGAAAGACGACAAGAGTCGCATCAGTGTGAGAATTTTGGGCCGGTTCGAAGCGAGTTCTCTTTCCGTGAGATGCTCAGTGAATTTGGAGCCAGTTCTTTAATAGGTGACATATATGAAACAAGAACAACATGTGGGAACAAACGGCAGTAAAGTCCAGCTGAGGCTGATGGAAATGTCATTAGTCGTGCAGATATTCAGCCATAAACCAAAGTGCTGCGCGAATTATGACTCATGATTGCACTTATTGAAAAGTGGTCAGGTAGATGCCGTTGGATCAAAGCGACCTGCGACCTGCAAACGTGTGAAATGTGTCACAGAAAAACTGCGTTGTGTGACTTTGCAAACAGACTCTAAAAGCGTCCGTCCCCGAGCACAAACAGTAGCGTCCGTTCAGGCCCCGGGATTGAAGGCAGCTTCAGCTCAAATCCCATTCAGTCAATAAATATTACTCCTGAAGTCCGAGGGCGTGAGCAGCGAGTGCGAAGCTGCTGCACGTCAGCGTGAAGTGTAGTGTGTCCATTCCTGTGTGTGTGTGTGTGTGTGTTCCCCTTATCCAGAAGTGGAGGAAACAGTAGGTGGCAGGTATAATGTGCAGCGGGGCACCGAGGTTAGTCCGAGCGTGGAGGGAAGCAGCGTGCGAGCGAGAGGAGAGAGAAACCTCATCCAGGTTATTGTGGAGAGCTTGTCAGGATTTATTAGGCACGGTGAGCCCGCCGAGCCCCGGGGGCCGCCGTAAAACACACACTCTTCCACTCACCAACTTAATCGCTCTCATTTCTCGCTCACACACACACACACACACACACACGCACTGTTGAGTCATAAAGCAGCTCCAGATTCCTTGAGCTGAGTAGTGGGAGTAGTAGTGGTCCGAGTCCACTACACGACGGAGGAGGAAGAACCGAACCGCTGTGGAAGGACAGAAAGGCGCCGGGCATCGTGGTGAACGTTCACTAGAAGCACGCGACGCCGTGTTTGAGCAGGTCTTAGTTTTAGGAAAATACAACCTCAGACAAACTGGGTCGTTTGTTTCACTGTGACAATATATTTGTTCGACAAAGCGAAGCCGAGAAAACATCTAACGATGTAATTTCTCAATAACAATCAGCTGATTTTTATTACGTAGACTCACCTGTGCACAACTGCAAATGTAGTTAGTAATAATTTCATAAACTCTACACATTAAAGGTTCACTGGACATATTCAATCACGTTTTGAATATTTTACAAACAATATTTATAAAACATACAGAAATGTATAAAAATAACTGAATGTTAAAATAATTGACAATCGTTGTCACCTGTGGGCGACCAAGTTTACCAGATTTTACTTTTACAACTTTTACAACATTTTCATTTCACCTGTTGAAAAAAAATAAATAAATAGCGAAAATACAGAAAAGCAAAAAGAAAGCAAATGAAAGTTATGGATGAAGAATATCCACAACAATTTAAATAATAAACGCACCCTGACTGTGGAGCGTCTGTATTGACGATGAGAGCTGCTCACTGATTGTGCAGGTGGTGACATCAGCTTCAACAAGTGTCGACAGCAAAGGTCTCGATCCCTGAACCAAAGTCATTCACGCACATTTACAAGAGAAGACTCAGCGATGATCCAGAGGAAAGCTGTAATAAATAACTTCCCCCGTGTTTTCAATCTGCTCAAATTCTTCCTTCCATTTCTCCAAACTTCTTCCTAATGGTCCATTGTCCGTGTGCTCGCTCTCTTCCAGGAGGCAGCGCTCCCAACAAAACAAACGCCGCAAAACCTCCATCCACACAAACGTTCACACTACTTTCCATTCTCCTTTTTCACATCCGCCCACGAGTTTTCTTATGTAAAACTATTTTACATAAGAAAATATGCGGGTGAAATTTGCAGACGTTTCTCTGCAATCGCTCCAACACACGTTGGGCATTTTCACGCTGCGTATTTATTGTATATTCCAATAAACATGTTCTTTAATAAGCTTTGCATCAGTCACAGTTACTTACTGTTTCCAACAGTCTCCGGTGTAATAACGCTGCTGGTGGAATGAAGAGCTTCTGTTCCCATCGAGGCCCGTTTATTACGTCAGGATTTACTACACGTAGTTTTTCAGTGAATGGAACGTGTTTTCTTTTTCTTTTAACGTCCAATAAAGAGCAGCTGCTAATTTCAGGTGACAATAAAGGCAAAGTCATTCGTCCGTTTTATTTTCTGAGGTTCCCAGCTGGACCTGTGACTTCAAGCTCCTTCTGCCAAGTAGGAAGCTGGAAACAGCCAATGTCCACTATCACTGGGTGACACAAGTGTGTGTGTGTGTGTGTGTGTCTGTGGACTTTAGATTAAAGCATCTGCCACATGTAAGAATCAGAGACGTGGTTTTACTGTTTATTCTTTGAGGAACTTCACAGATGCAGGTTTTGTATCTCGCTTGTGCATTTTACTTCTCATTGAACAGCTCGCAAGAAAAAGCAAAATAAACTGTCACTAATGTGACGAGAACTGAGTCTGAATGAGAGACAGGCAGTTTTACTGAAGATCGACACAAATATAATACACGAACGTTGGTGCGTTTGGGAAATAGCTTTTTTCATGTTGTCACTTTACGGCCGTTAGTCGGCTCCAGGGATGTGCCGACGCTACAAGGACGAGTCACTGGCTGGATCACTGTCGACATTTTAAATACAGCCACTTTTAACAAGCATGAAATCAGCTGAACGACACTAAAAAGGATTAAGCTTACGAAGCCTTTGACGTGTGGAACAGAGGGGTCGGGATTGAACCGCTGACTCTTTGGTCGGTCACCAACCTGCTGTAAAAAAGTGGGTTCCTGTCCAGTTTTCTGAATGAAACACGACTGTTGTGAAGGGAGGCAAGAATCCACGGATGTAAAAGTTAAAGATGGCGGACGGCGTTTTCCTGCATTACACCTCTGACTCTAAGCAGCTGCTGTAACCATGGAAACACAACCCTAGAAGTCCCACGGGTCGGACACTGTACTGCAGGGTTTTGTATAATGCTTTACATGAAACTACAACAGAGACGCTCAGC
The DNA here is from genome assembly GCA_033026295.1 of Channa striata. Lineage (NCBI taxonomy): Eukaryota > Metazoa > Chordata > Actinopteri > Anabantiformes > Channidae > Channa > Channa striata. The sequence continues at coordinate 989,020 of CM065168.1, forward strand.
GTTTGGAGTCGGGTTGTGTTGTTAAAAACTGGCTCAGCTGCTCGTGATTAGGAGCTTCCGTCTTGATGGGCAGTTTGTTTCCACGTGCTCACAGCAGACGTTGGATTCGCCTCTGAGTCCGATACAAACAGACTCTGCAGATGCATCTGTTGTTTCTTTCACCCGGGATTCTGGGAAAAATGGAAGTGGCTCCGAGTCAGCATACTGAACATTTGGCCGTGCGGCGTGGATATCAATAACAACGGTCGGGAACACACAGCTTCTCGATGGGGTGGTCCACCACACCTTGTCACCACCGGAGAAACACACGCACACACTTGTGAGCGGGGTCTAGTTTACCTCTCGCTGTCCGGGGTTTAAGTGTGTTTGACAGGGCGGCTGGATTACACCGCTGTTGTCTTTCTTGGCATCTCCATCCCATAATAATATTGTGACACTTATCAAAACACTGGCGCGGACACATGCGTGCGCAGACCAATGCACGATGCACGCACGGCTGTCGATTTCTCGTGAACTCAGAGGAGTTTTGATCTGCTGCCTGAGTTTCATACGGATGAATTTTGAGAACAGTTCGCCAGCTGCTGGTGGACTAAAGAGTAACAGCTGCCATGAGCGACATGATGACAGAGACCAAGATTCGAGTCAAACATTTGGACCTGGGTGGCTGGTTCCGTGGGGCGGAACAAAGCTCTGCACGACGTCTGGCTTTCCTCTGCTTCCAGCCGGTGTGTTTCCCCGACTGACAAGCGATTTCTTACCAAACGACAGCGGAAGCGTTTCTGAGCTGCAGGTTTGATCCGCACACGGCTGCTCACAGCTGGGTGTCCGTCATACCGGGACCGTTACTGTGCACGTCTTTAGATCAAGCGAAGTGACCACGGGCGGAATCTGGGTCAGGACTTTGCTCACCCTTCGTTTATGTTCTTGCTCACTAACTGTCACGTTTCTCGCTGTCACACGCTCATAACAAGTCGATAATCGAATCTATGTGACGGTTCAGTCAGAACCTCTGGTGTCGATGCAGTTTTCTAAAGGGCAACTTCACCATTGTGTCTCTGTCTCAGACAGACAGACAGACAGACAGACAGACAGTGTTCTGCATCTCGTGTCTCTGCAGTCGCTTTCTTGTGGCTTTGGGTTGACTGTTTCCCTTGTAACTCTTTTCTTCACGCGCACACATGTTGTGTTTCTGTTCTCATTTTATGCTCCGTGAAACCAGTAACGTCAGGAGCTTCTGACTAACGGGGGTGAAACAGGCCCGGCAGTGTTCTTTGGGGGGAGGAGAGCCTATGAACGGATGAAAATTGCTTTATGGTGGGAACCTGGAATCTCTGCAGCTACCAGCTCATCCCTGCACTGTGTTGACCTTTGGCGTGTTGCTCACTTCTGCTAATTACTATCGTCGTTGTCTGTAATGATGCACTTTGTGCTTCCTCTTCAGCGAGTTATTCCCGGGATTTTGGCCCCTGTGCTGCGTTCACGAGCAGGTGCAAAGCATCAGCGAATCCTCCTGGGACTCGAATAGCAAACCCAAACCTGAACATCTGTCTGCAAGTAGTGTGTGTGTAAGTTCTTGTCTCTATAGTCTTCTGTGGACAAATTTGATTTCGGTACAGTTGTGGTGAGGACATTTTAGCTGGTCCACACAGCTTCAAAAGGCTTTTTGAGAGTCAAGACTGGATTTTAGGGTCAGGGTTAGGATGAGGCTTTGGTTACAGCCAGGGTTTGTATTATGTCAAGGAGTGTCCTCACAAGTATAGAGGTAAGAACATGTGTGTGTGTGTTTGGCACGGTGGCTTAGCAGCAATCAGGTAAAATGCCCCATTATGAACATTCCTCACTCGTTAGATCTTAGACAGACGTTATTACACTGTGGTCCATCAAGGACTTATTTAGCACCAGACGAACATCTCGATCCGCTGGCATTGGCAAATCTGTAGTTTGATTCCAAATGGTTTGATCCATGGTGAAAAAGAATCTGCTGGCTCTGAAGCAAGGCACAATGTGGCTTAAAACAGCGAGTCGTCCCGAAACCTGCAGTTTAGAAGATAAAATTGCCTTTACGTGCTCAATTGCTCTGAGCGTCATGTCGGCTGGAACCTGCCAGAGCATCAGTCAGAAGACGAACTGTGCTGGACGTGCTGCAGGTTCATCGAGGGATGGCGCCGAAAATCGGTGACGCCACCTGCAGCTCGCGCGCGCACACACACACACACACACACACACGTGGAAGCAAACTTGAATCGGTGCAGCAGCGCTAACTACGCATGCAGCTGTCACGTCCCACTGTGGGGAAGAGCCACTGTAGCTCTGTGTGGCAAAATACGAAATATTCTTTAAAAAGGATCCAGGTCCAGGTGGCTTCCTTTTACCTTGTTTCCACTCAAATAAGACCAGTAGCTGCCTAGAAACCCGGGGGCTGATCTCAGTGCGGTCAAAGAAAACTAACTAACACCAAAAATTAATCACTGATTTCACTGCTTCATGGTTTTGCAAAAGGAAAAAATGTGAAGAACTGGTTTAAAATTTGGCGAGTGCAAATGGGAAATGTGAGTCTTTTTCTGGGAACACTTTGCTGTTTGCTTTTTGGGTCTTTACAATAGACTCCACATCACAAGGATTCGTGAGCGCAAACTTCCAGCGCCTGTTTGTTCTGACAGGCTGTGCTTCCACTCAGCTGCACTTCAGCTAAATCCTGATGTTTGCACTGTTCCGTTTCACCTCCACTGCGATTCCTAAAATTTGACTGGAGTTGAGAGAAATTCTCGTGCTCTCTGCTGCCTGATTGTAATTTCCTCGTAAGGTCACCGTCCCATCTTTGACTCGTCAAGCTTATTTCAAACACAAGTCCTGTTTCCCCTTGTGTACACAGAGACACGGGCACGTGCAGAAACAAATAACTGTTCGAACGCGAACGCATCTGCACTTTGTTCGGCACTAACAAACAGGCTGTCAAAGCAACAGGCCTCAGATCACTCTCAGCCCTCGTCTGTGTGTCCGCTGATGATAAATAACTGTCACTCATTCTTGTCCTCACTGTCTTGTTCTCTTTCTGTTTTCCTCACAGCCGGACAGAGCACGGAAAGCGTTATTGGTTATTGGTATTTTCATAGGTGGTAGCTGTGGTTGCGCAGCACCTTGCTCACGAAGGACCACTGTGAACACGGGGAAGCAGTGAAACGGGTGAAAATGTCAGTGGGATCGTCAGGAAACCCAGTGGAAGAAGACAGAATCACTGAACAGAGTTACTGGGCTCAGGCCCCTGGATCGGAGCTTCTATTTGATGTGACTGCCAAGAGAGGAAGTAAAGAACAATTAAAGAGCCGAAAACGACCACCTGGAGACAGGGAATGACTGCACAAAAACATCACAAGGAGATGTGAAACCGCCGCAGAGGCCAAAAGAAACAAAATGGCCACCAATTTAGGACTTTTGTTTAAATTCCTGAAGAGCTGACCACGGTGTTGGAGGTCTGGTTTGAACAATGCAACATTATGAGAAGTGGGGCTAACAAAGAGGAAAGGATAAAGCGAGCTTTGTTGGGGCAAAGCTCTGAGGAACTGCAGCTGCAGCCCGGGTTCAGATGAACAGATAAAAACACACTTTAACAGTCGCCCCCTGATGGGTGGGCCGCGGGCCACTGTGCCGAGGTCTCCCTTTCATCAGGGGGCCATTTCACTTTGCTGCGTGACGTGCACGATGACTGCGGCGCCCGTCCGAGCACCTCAGGGTTCGACATGGGTTCCCGGGGCACCGGCTCTGAGCGTGCGAGGGAGACAGGAACAGGTTCTGTGGACGGGTTTGAAAATGGTTCATTGAATGAATGCTCGTGTTTTATCGTGTCGGCACATAGAGGGGCTCAACTCAGTTTCCCCCTCACCAACGCTGACCTTTGACCTGTAGTATTAATTACTGTGAAAATCCGTATAGTTTTTCTTGCTTTTGTAATGTGTGTGCAGTAAAATTTGGATAATCCACTTTTAGACTAGTGTCGAATTATTCTCCATTGATCCTTTGCGGGAAATGACGTGTGCGTGAACGCTGTTTGAAACGATGCTGCATGTGTGTGATACTTTTAATATGCCACATAATCTCACTCTGACTAACAGACCACTCGGTGTATTCATTTAGAAGAAGACAAGCGATTTTTCCCGGGTTTGGAAAAGCGTTTCCCACAATCCACAGACTTCCCTGCTGCCAGAGTTCGTTGGGTTTAAACGTCACTCACTCACTCCGGAGTTATTGTTCCTCGATTGGTTCTGCTTTACACATAATGCACACAGTCACTCTGGAAGCTGATGTCTGCACTGCAGACCTTCAGCTGCTCTCGCTCGTTTCCTTTACAGCTCGGCGAACTTTTACCCTGCAGCTCCTTCCTGACGTCCTGGGGGTTTTTAATGCCACTGCAGCACCGGAAAAAGGTCGGCTGCCACCGCACGAAACAGCGAAGTCCGGCACGTTCATCAATATTTCGTTGACTGCGCTGAACTGTGAGGCTCGGGGGCAGACAGGCACATTAAATGCAGGAAGTGACATAATCGTGTACATGCACTGTGGGCAGTTATTCAGCCGGCGACGCGAGGGCATTGTTGAAAATGGCATAAGTCGGCTCAGTTTTCATGCCAGGACCACAAGCAATAAAATTTAACAAAACATACCTGTATTCTCTTCACGTGCCGACACCAGCGACACCCGAGCTCATTTGACAGTTGATACTGCTGCAAACGCTCCCACAGGAAGTGATTTCCTTGCTTTCTCTCCTCGCAGAAGTACAGGCGGTTGTCGTTTAAAACTGATCCCCAATGACGTGTTAGACATTGAGTGAAAAGGAGTTTAGCACCGGTAAAGTGGTACGAAGGAAGGACATTCTGGGACTCCCTGAGGACGTCCTTCAGGCTGCTTTTGTCCTGAGCTCTTAGTTTGGGTGACGCTCAGTGAATCAGGAAACACGTCCCACTGAATATGGATCAGAATTGCAGCCAACACAGAAACAAATCAGGTGCTCCGTTGTTTGACCAGCAGGACAAATGTGTTTCCTAAAAAACTAAAGTCAAACGTCATCATGTTTTGTGCGTCGTGAACAGCACAAACTGCATGTGAAAATGAGGAGGGTGGTGGAGACAGAGCTGTCTCCACGGTGACGTCCTCTCTACAGTCAAGTCCAAGGCCTTGGGAAGACGTCCTGAAAATTTTACTGGGATAAAAAAACAATTACATTTAATGAATAAAAATTACATAATCATTTTTAAGACACAATAAAGGAAACAGAACAATGAATTAGTTCACCAAGAATTAGACAAGAAGACTCAAAAACAGCTGAGAAATACTGACAAAGCAGCAACGCAAAGACGATTCTGAAGATGAAATCATTTACCAGTGCTGATGTGCACCAACGTTAGTCAGCAGATGTGTTTTTTATGTAGCTTTCAAATGGAAAAACATATAAATCCAAGCGTGTAAATCTTCCTCCAGCTGCTGGATAAAAAAAATCACTCTGTGAAGTCAAGATCTGAAGGCTGCTGCACCTCATGGATGACGTTCAGGTTCAGGATGTTGTTTTGAGGCAGAAACCGACCGTCTTATCTCCTCCCACAAACAAATCAAAAACACTGTGAGGCTCAGCGCGACGCTTTTCCTGTAACTGACCTCATATGTTGAAACGGCTTCAGTCGAGCCTGCAGAAGCTTAGGCGAATGGTTTCATGGTGTACGGCTTTCTGCTGGGACATTTCGGAGGGTTTAAGGGTTACGGAGCAATGATTAAAGACGATCCATACAATACGGTTGAAAATACAAGGCTGGGAAACATTATTATGAAATTATATGATCAGGAAACGGTCACATTTCAGCTGAGAGACACAAAAGAGCTGCGGTTTAGTTACACAAAGCAGAGATGGATTCCTGCAATGAGGTTAAAGGTCAGCTAACGAAGAAGGCATGTGGGGAGATGTGACCCGGCATGCCTTGTACTGGGTTTCATTCGTTTAATCAGTGCGCCATGTTACACAATGGAGACGGGGGTCTGGAAATAGACAGTGCCATCCTGAGGCTCTTCCCTTCACCAAGAGGCGTCCTGGTGTCAGAGTCTCTCAGCGAGGACACAGGTTCTGTGCAAGAACCAGTCGTGCAAACAGATCCGCATCCAGGCTCCCCGGTCAGCACAGGAGGCTGAGCAGGACAACGCTCAACTGGGCCGCCACGCCCCTTCGTCAGAGGGCCGGTAGTGATTGGACGCTGCAGCGGATCGCTCGGACCCCAGCTGTAATATCCCCACGCACATTGGTGTCATGAGTCCACTCCGGTCTCTGTTGCCCTGGTTACCGTGGTTTATGTTTCTCCGCATTTTCTGTCTCACCCTGCTTCTCCCCGTTGCTCCTAATCAACGTAACTCTGGTCACCTGTTGTCTCCCTGTTTTAAGCCCCTCTCACCTGCTTCTCGTTGCCGGATCAACTTCATTCACGCTCTTGTTGTAAGTCTCTCTGGTGCTTGATTCCCTTGTCTCCTTGTGTTTTTTCGAGTTATATTTCCAGTAAGAAGATTCTAGTGTTTTTGTAGACTTTTGGTTTTTGAGTTTTGGTTTGCGGGTTTCTATTTTTGATGATTTTTATACCCGACAGATTTTGTGTTTTTCCTCTGGTTATTGTTTTTTCCTCGCCGACCTGCAACACAAAGGTTTCTCCGCTTGTCCTTTTCGGCTCGCCGCTTTTTGTTGATACTTTGTCATTTGTTACTTTGTACTCTTATCTTTTCTCCTGCATCCTCCCCGTCGACAACCTCACCTGCTCCTGGCCGATTCCTTCCCCTTCCCGAGATTGCTTCATCCACTCATCTACACCACGACCGCTCTGTTACCCTCTGTTTATCTCCTAGGCGACCGCTCAACCCTCCGTGGTTCCCTTCGGCCCTGGCCAGTAGCATAAACTTGGTTTTTGTGTTTCCAATTCTGCGTCCTCCAGTCTCTTTTCTGGGTCCTCTAAAAAGTATCTACTGTTGTCGTGATAATTGGACCTTGTTTGTGTTCTGATTCAGTGATACATCTGATAAATTCACGATCCATCCACTTTTAATTACAGCTTCACCACGAACGCCACTGAACCTCCTCAGCAGGGGCGAAATGTCCCAAAAACTGAAGTTCACTAAATGGGAATAAATGAATTTCATCTATCACTAACAGTGGCTGTTAAGATTTACATTCAGTCGTTTGTCAGACGCTTTTATCCAAAGCGACTTACAATGAGGTACAAGGCAGCAAAAAATCCAAGTCAAGGAGAAAAGATCAGAGCAAAGTGCCGTCAGTGCGATGCACCTTCAGATATGTAGATCAGTACATAGCGTCTGCTGCTCAGCTCAGCTTCCTGTTGGGGTTTTTGCACATGATTACAAAAATATTACCGACGGATGAATAAATCCAGACGCACGTACCAGCCCGTATGATGCTTCGTTATCCTCTGTGCTCCTGAGCAGTTACGTTAGCAGCCGTTCAAAACGAATCAGATGATCATTTCTTTAGTGAGTTCTAATTAAAGTGTTACGGCCTTTGTCCCTCCCCCAGCTGCCCACCACCGACAACCCTGCTGGATCCTAAACTGTTGCCTTCGACTGGATCCAGTCGGCATCGATGGAGATTTGACAACACGCGCGTCACCGAATAAATTGTGAATTTAGGACAATTCAAATGTTTTAGGGTGTAAATATGAGATCAGGCCTCACGTCGTCCGGAAGCATTGTGGTCGACGTTTAAGGAAAGAACGGCAACGTCTGAGTGTGTGTGTGTGTGTCTTCTGATCCTGACATATATAGAAACCCCCGGTCACGGCCTTTTGATGTGTCTGCACACTTCAGTGCCCTGCTCAAACAGGGAAAAAGTCTGAAATAAACTGGACCGTGGCACCACAGCCCACACTGCAGATGGCTGCAGAGGTCTGAATTTAGACGTGCAAATGACAGGGTTGATTATCCGTCTTTAAAAAGACACTATGATTAGCTCCATGTGTCCGTGTGACTCAGCAGGTTATGGTGCATGTCGCACACGTCAGTCGTCTGCCGGCTGCCCGTCACCTTTTCCTGTCAACACTTTCTTTAGGCGTTGTAGCAGCGTGGCTGTGGTGGTGACACCAGTCTGTAAGTCGTCCCGAACATGAGTTGTAATTAAATACGTTATGAAACTCACGTTCGCGATTCCAGTTGTCACTACATGTTCTGTGTGGATTGGTAGACGGTTCATGGTAAAGGAAATGGCCACTTAGACTTAGGTGCTTTACAATGTTGCTTCTCATTCACCCATTCACACGCACAGATGGTCATCTGACCTGACCCACCGGGAGCAACGTGGGGTTCCTTCGTCAGGGGGGACCGGGAATCGACATTGATGACGCAGCCTCCTGATCGACCACCTGACCCCAAAATGATAACGCAGTGGTTGCAGGGAAACAACTCAACTCGCTGTTGACGTCGGTTCACATTCATGTGGCCGACAGGATTCACTGTAACTCAGTGACCTCAGCAGATTAATTAGCAACTTTTCAAGGTCGCTTCCACTTGGTGCCCAACGTTCTGCACAGGCCGCCTTCAACATCTAATTCTGCTGTCGGTGCTTGGCACGTGATTCGGAGATAACTTTCACCACAAAGAGAATTTGTGGCTGAAATAAAAGAAAATACACGCTTTTCCATATGTGCTACCTGCTTTTACGAGGAACCAAGCAGAGCAGTGTGTCACTGCACGTCCACGGTAAAGACGCACAAGCTCATCCGGGCTGACAAGTGACCAAACGTAGCATTCATTGTTGGTTATGGCATCGGTGTGGTGACACTTTGGATCATGTAAGAAAGAGTGAGGAGCAGCAGAACTCAAACGTGTCCTCACAAAGACTGATCCAAGGGAAAGATGACACTTACACTCACAGATGTGAGTGATGCTGAACACACACCTTCCTTTATATTTGCAGGCCACCCCGCGGCCATATTTATTTTGCCCTTCGGTGTGGCTTTGTTGCATTTACTGTAGCGCCAGCTCCACGTGGTTTTACGTTGGAGTAACACTGTTTATGAAGAGGGTAAGAGTGGGAGAGACGTTCAGAACGGTCCAAAACGGACTCTGTGTGGGTGTGTACAGTCTGTGTTTGTGTATCTAATTGTGCGTTGTGCTGACGAGAAGGTCCAACATGGAGGACGTCCAAGTTGGCTGATCTACAGAAGTGCATTCACAGGATGTTTGAACAGCACGAGCTTCCTGAGCAGAGAGATAAAGGTGAAGACATAAAGAATAAACTGTTTTCTTACTGCTGGATGTCATAACACATTCAACCGACCTGTTTAAATCCTCAGAAACGTTTTACTTTGAAGCACGAGGATCCAAAAAGAAAATACTCAGTGCTGCTTGTACGTTGGACGACATATGAACACCAGACGTTTGTGCTACGGCAGCGTTTTGTAAGTCTGGGCACGATCCACGGCCCTGCACTGCTTTTCCACAAAGATGTTCCCGACGAACACATCAGTTCCTGCTGTTTGCTTGTTTGCTGGATGAAAACTACAGCGAGAAGCTGTTTGAGGAAATGACTTTGTGTTTGCTCTGTGGGAACAATAGATGTGTGAGGAGGATTTGCATGTTCAGGAGAAATGAACGCATCAAATATGCAGGTATTTGTACTGAGCGGTGCAAGAGCAGCAGGGATTCTGCCAGAATGAGATACTTTAAAACGCTGAACTTGACATTAAAAATTTCCAGTCATAGGTCACAATCAGCAGGCACCAACATATTTTTAAATCACTATCAAGATTATCCGCTGATGATTGCTGATGTAGCAGACTTTGGACCAGAATGAACAAATGTAGGCCACAACACAGACCTGAAGGTAAATGCAACATTTTCTCGTTCACACTCAGTGTCTTGCTCAAGGACACTTGTGACAGGAGCAGGGAACTAAACCAACAACCTGGGAGTTGGTGGACACCTGCTCTATCTCCTGAGCCACAGTCATAGCTCAATCAACAAATATATCGCCATTCATCTAAAGGTTTTCAATTTGCACTAACGTCTCGTACAAATGCTCAAAGGTACAAACGTGTGTGAGTTAGTGAAAAAAGTACATGACATGTTAAAAACCAAGAGCTGTCACTTCAAAATGTGGGTGTGTTGTCTCTTTAGTAGCTGCATTGATTGAGTGTTCCTGCAGATGTTGACCACATTGAGAAGGAGAAGACAAAAGGAGGGGAGGTCGAGGCGACAGGTGTTTGGCCGCTCATGGGTCGAGTAATGCTGCTTAAATGAACGGCGATGCGACAGCCAGATGACGCAGCAGCGCTCACATGTTTAGTGATTTGCAGGGGTACAGTCCAGAACAAAAAATTAATTTCGCTGGGCGACAAAGCATTTCAGCACTTTGACATGTTAAACGACACAGACGTTTCCTACTTTTTGAGCAGTGAGCAAATGTGCTGGGACGTACTGATATTGAATTTGCTTCACTTCCCCATATTAAAAATAGAATGGCGATTACTCTGCCATGTATAAGTGAGCATGTGTGTGACAAAGGGCTGCAGACAGGAGCACAGCTGAGTGCGAGGAGAGATTGTTAACCGGGCAACGCCCGGAACTCAGAACTCAACTATACTGTTAAAATCGGTGAGTCAGGCTAAAACTAAGAAATCCACATGAAAACTGTAGAGCTGTCTATATTTTGAATCTGACACAGCCATTACAACAATGTGCAATGTCCCGAAGAAGAAAGAAACCACTGGTGCACTGAGCCACAGACACAGAACAGGTCAGAAAAGGAAAACCACATCAGCTGTGAGACCCAAAACCTTAAAAAATCACGGAAATGTGTGGACATTGGACACTGGTCCCCGCAGTGATGATTCTAAGCTACATTTTGTCCACACAGCCGTGCAAAGACACAAAAGCACAGACGGTGAGAATCTGCCTTCACACACTCCTATGAATCCTCACACACTCTCATGGCCTCGTTACACACTCTTTGTGTGACTTTCACACACTCCAGCGGTTCAACATCCAAATAGGAGGAAACAGACAAATTGTCTGTCTCCCCTGGAATGCCTTGATGGAGAACGTTGGGCAAATGCTGCGATTGGAAACTGTTTCATACCACCCGTGTTTCTCCTCTGCCCGTACACTCAGGGAGGGGGGGTTGAAATGCTAACTTTCTGAATAAAAACAGCTTGTGTGTGTGCTACAGACGGACACCATTACATAAATGTCCTGCTCTGTGTGTCCCAACTTACAGGTGCAGGGTAGAAACACGACAGGAAAAGGTGCTGCTACGACACGACTGTCACCAAGAAAAGACGGAATGGTTTCACATCTGCACCACAGACACTGGATAAGAATGAGAACTAAGAACAGTAGGATGCTCAGTTCCCTTGGCTCTGCATGATTTACATTTACATTTCGTCATTTATCAGACAGTTTTATTGAAAGCGACTTACAAGTGAGGTACAAGGCAGCAAAAATCCAAGTCAAGGAGAAAACATCAGAGCAAAGTGCTATCAAAGAAGGGTTTCTGTTTCATGCGAGGTAAATACGAGAATGGGCAGAAAAGAAGATGCGGAAGAGTTCTGTTTTCAACCGTCGCTGGGTGTGCAGAGTTTGGCAGCATGGGATCACTGAGCTGAAGAGTTTTCCCTGGTGTCTTCTGTGTGGTGCTGGGACCACCAGACGTTGTTCAGTGGTTGAGCGCAGAGGACGGGAGGGATTGTAGACATGAATGAATGAATTTAAGTAAGCCGGAGGTGTAGAGTTGACCACTCTTTAGGCAAGAGACAGAGCTTTGAACTTAATCCTCGCAGCCACAGGAAGCCATAGCAGAGATCTGAAGAGCGGAGTGACGTGAGTCTTTTTTGGTTGTTTAAAAAACAGGTGTGCTGCCGCATTTTGCATCATCTGCAGGGTTTGGTTGTAGCTTGTTGATTTGTTGTTCTGGACTCGTCCTACTGAGCTCAGGTATATTTTGCCTTCATCCTACTCCCCCTTTGAATTCCATCATCATCTCTTCCTCCCAGACCATGTTTTTGAGACAACTTCAACCTCAGCTCAAAGTTGTCAACCTTTTACAAGAGTCTGTTTAGATTGAGTCTGTGCTTTTCGCTTTGCCCAACCTTAACCTTCGTCTTAACGTTCATCTGTGCATTTTCTTATCCTCTTGTCCTGTTCAGTGTCATGGGGGCTAGATTCAATACCAGCTGTCACTGGGTGAGAGGCAGGGCCCACCCTGGACAGGTCTCCAAAGAGAGCAACATGCAAACTCCCCACAGAAAGGCTGCAGGTGACTGGAATCCGGCTGAGTCGACCTTCTAGCTGTTTGGCAGCAGCACTAACCACTCTGCCACCATGTCTTCAGGTCCATTTTCTGGCTAATGTCCCCTCCTTCCTCCAGAGCTCGGTGCCATACTTACTGGTGTGCCTGCATTTTCCTTAAGCAAACTAAACAGGAACAACGGTAACAGGTAAAAGGCAGGTTGATGATTAAAAGTCTGCAGCATGAACAATATTGGGAACAAAGAAATTTAAAAAAGAGTTTGGCCTGCCTCAGGCCAAAACACACAGGCAGTCAAAATGTTTTGAGAGGACTAACAGTAACCGGAGGTGTGTGTTCTCCAGTGATCTCTTCTTTTCAGCACCTGGTAATAATAACGGTTCACAGAGTGGGGCATCCATCTCCGAGTGTGTGTCTGTATCTGTGGGAACAAAGTGTGTGGTCATGAAAATGTGTGAGAGTAAAGGGAGGTAAAATTCTGCAAATCTTACTGAGGGGAAACTGAAGATGAGAGTTTGGTTTTAGCATCTTATCGGGCCCCTTTCACAAAGTAACGGAGAAGAATCTTAATGTGCAACAACAGTGTTCAACGTGGTTTCGGTGGACTTGGTTTAGGGTGTAAATGTGCATGTTCATGCTTTTAAGCTCGCCTCGGACCTCCCCCATATTAAAATATGTATTTGCTTCTAGCTGAAAAAACTTTTTTCATAGCAAAAGACAATGGGGGTTGGTTGTTTAGGACCAGGTAACATTAACATGACCATGTCCAGTGACTCGGGCTGACCTCCAAAAACCTTGGGGACATTAGCTCAATGTTAGCATGGAGCTCGCGGCACCACCAACTCGCGCGTTCTGAAAGTCAGCGGCTGTTTTTTTACGTCCCGTCCTCGGTCAATAATTGCTCGCTCTCACTCGCTCTTGCTGAAAGTTCCTGGATTGCTGCACTGGATTAAACATTACTCCCTGCCACAGTGAACAAAGGCCCCATTTACACTTGTCATTTCCAGTGTCTCCCAGTCTGTCTTGGTTTTCCAAGTTTGGCTAACGGAGCATATATATGTGTGAGTGAGTGTAAACAGTATCGTATCAAATCTCATCTGGATTTTATCTGGATGTAAATGGGGCCAAAGTGGTAAGTCCAGTGTGACGCGTCCAAACTATAATGCAGCATTTAGTGTTGACTCAATGTTCGCGATCAAACGTACGTTCAGATGGTGCAGCAGGCTGCTCAGCGTCAAAACCCCAGCTGTCTAAATCTACATCTCACCCCTGGAGGAGAAAGTCAAAGCTGACACACCAGGAAAAAGAATCAAGATGCAACTGCTGACACCGCCATGGAAACGAGCCTCTTCCTCAAAGGTATCGGCGTTCGGCGCTTCTGCTCTTACACTCGGCAAGTGAATAGACATGAATAGACCTACTGTGTCCTAACACGAAACACGTACGCCTCATTCAAATGCTTTCCAGGCCAGGGTTTGCACTGAAAAGAGAGCTTATGTTTTCACAGCAGAACAGAAGTCGTGGCTTTTTTTTGAGCGATTCCTGGAGGAGGAGGAGGAGGAGGAGGAGGAGGGTGCAGCAGCAACAGCGTGGCACTAAGTCACGATAAAATGCTGGAGGTTAGGATTCGCCTGGAAACGTCCTCAGCCGCTCTGCTGCCAACGCTTGGACGCGTAGAAAAATCTTCCCCCTCTGGGATCTACATTCCCATTGTAACCACGTCTGTGGGCTTTGAAAACCCACCTGGCTCAAGTGCACACAAAAGTATGCGAGTGCAAACAAATCTGACCTGAAATCACATTTTTATGAAGAGAACGTGGCCGTAATGTTCCCAGATAATATGCAAATACTTCACCTCTTAGCCACACACACACACACACACCCTCGTGCATGCTGGGAAAGACATACACAGCTGAGAATGTATGTGTCATACACATCGTGCCAGATAAAACAGCTCTGTTTTTCTTTTAGCAGCTATTGGCGCAGCCGCATGATAAAATTCCTCCCTAACATCTGTCAAAGAAAACCTCGACCACATTTACTAAAAAGTTAAACACCGGTCAGCTCAGCCAAGCCAGATCTGATAGCAATAAAAACTCAAGTGAAGGAGGTTTGGAAGGAGGTGTGGTGAAAAACGCAGCAGGGCAGAAGGAGCGATGGAGAGGCCGCGGCGTAGATGGACGTGTTTAATGGGATTATTGTCATTGCCGATTAGGAAACTGCTAATCAGCAGCTAATCGGTTAATCTGCGGCAAAACCAGTTAAATGACCGTAGGCGACTCAGTCCTCACATCTGGACAGGAAGGAGCTTTTTGTGTGTGTGAATATTAAATAAGTGCAGGTTGACAACTTTGAAACCGCTGATGTTTCTGTCCTGAAAGAAACAGACAAAACCCATTCTGTCTAAGCCTGAAAAACCATCACGTGACCGTAAACGTCCTCGTTGCTCAGAAGTTGCTCAAGAGCTGATTAAAACCACCGCCTCCGCCGTTCATCCATTGAACGTGCAACAGCAGCCTTCACGTCACACGAATTACGTGCAAATACAAAAGCTCCCCTCAGCTTTACCGTGGATTTCCTTCATGTCTTTGTGTCAATACCTGAGTGCCGATGGGGATGAGGTACGTTTTGAGACAGCGATGGAACACGGCTCAGGGCTCGAGCTGTGACTGTTTTAGAAAAATCACACACACAATACGACCAGAAACAGATGCAAAACGACCAAACACATGCATATCACACACATAAATCCACAAATAGCCTGGATATCAGATGACCAAAAACACGCAGTAATCAAGAACAGACCGAATCATCCCCAAACAGATGCACGAGTCCCACAAACAGACTGAGAATGAGCAGGGAGGGACGCAGGCCCGTCCTGTTCCCGCTCCGAGCTCGGTTTCCTCGTCTGTCAGTGAGTCGGACAAACACGTTCACTGAACGTGGTAAAGTGTGAACAAAAGTGTTTAAAATCTCATCTGGAATTTATCTGGACACAACACAAACACAGTAAAACACAGTAAACCCCGATTATTTGGATCTACTGGACAAAGGCAGAAAACAGTGTAATTAAATCCAAAGTTAAAGAAAATGCAGCACAGCTTAAAACTGGAAGCGTGTGTGTGTGTGTGTGTGTGTGTGTGTGTGTGAGCGACGGAGATGTGGAACACTGACACTCAACAAGGTCGTTCAGTGCTGCAGTTCTCGGTGGGAACGCGAGCCGTCCAGGTGTGTGTGGTCATCCCGTAGGACGCACGCACGCACAGAAATGTTTTCGCCTTCCCGAAACATCATTGTTAAATCGTGTAATGGGGCGACCATTAAAGTTGTGTTCAATGAAGTTAAGCCCTGTTAAACAAGCCTCCCTTTTCAGCGTGGAGGATGGAGGGCATATGTTTCTGATTACATGTGAGCGCAGAAACACAATAGCCCTCTTCAAGCGGGTTCTTGATCCTGTTCACTGCGATTCAGCCTGACACTTTGCCACAGTTCCCGGCCACAAACAGCGACAAGGAAACCTGAAACCCGTAAACAATCCATGTTTCTGCTTTACTACAGATTTCTGGGCTGGAGAAGGCAAACCACAGAGTTCACTACAATGTAATCTGATTACGAGCTCCGCGGGCCAAAGGAGGGGCAGGAGTGATGGCGCAGGGCTAATAGAACAGGAGTAAGAAGTCCTATAGAGAGTCCATGTGTCCGCGTTGGTTTTGGGGGGGGGGAAAGTACTCGTTCAATAATTCATACAAGCAATGGCTTGAAGGTACAACCTGACATGACAGGAAACAAACAGAGAACAGATGAAATAACACACAAACACGACACGTCTTCGCTTCAAATATCAAACACTGCACATTACGGAGCATCATTACAATATATATCACACTTGGATGGATTACAGATCGGACTGTTGTCAAGGGCCCTGAGCTGAAAAGACACAAACCCAGACACAAAATGGCTGCAAACATTATGCCATTAAGTTAATGAACCCACTCATTGTTTTAGTCACACCCTAGACCTTGTCCTTGCATACGGTATTGAAATTGATAAACTAACAGTATTTCCCCATAATTCTGTTCGCTCTGACCATTTCCTAATAACATTTGAATTTAGTTTATTGGACTACACAGCAGCTAGAAAGAAGTTTTGCTTCAGTAGGTGTTTATCTGAAAACACTGTGAACAAATTTAAGGAAATGATCCCTTCATCATTTACTTCAACATGTACCGATATAACTGAGAGTAGCCTCATTAACTGTCCTCCTGCACAAGTTGATTACCTGACTGATAATCATTCAGCATCTTTACGTTCCAAACTTGATAGTGTTGCCCCTCTAAAAAAGAAGCCAGTAATTCTGAACAGGCGATCTCCATGGTATAGCTCGCAAACCCGCAGTTTAAAGCAGGCGTCACGAAGACTAGAAAGGAAGTGGCGTTCCACTCATTCACAAGAATCACGCTTAGCCTGGAAAAAGAGTTTATACATATTACAATTTGTTCATGTTAATGATGAACCTTTCACGCACAAGTTAGTTATGGAGTTCCACAAGGCTCCGTGTTAGGACCAGTGCTCTTTACTCTATATATGTCTCCTCTTGGCAACATTATTAGAAAACACTCAAATTTCCATTGCTAATATATCCATCTATGAAACCAGATGAAATCAAGTAATCAAACTACAAGCATGTCTACAATTTCCTTCTTCTAAACTCAGATAACATATACATTTGGCAGTCGCTTTTATCAAGTGACTTACTGAGTAATTTTGTACACACATGCATGATAGCTGCCGCGCAGGGTGCTCATCTGGCCCATCGGAGGCAACTAGGGTTTCAGTGTCTTGCCCAAAGACACTTTGACACGCAACCAGGAGGGACTGGGGATCGCATCACTGACCCTGTGGTCCATGGACGACTGCCTTACAAACTTACCATATCGTTATATTGTTGATATTCACAAGATGCCGTCCTAACACATCTGTCCACATGCTTGCTGTAAAGGTAACCTCAGTAACTCTCTAAAAAGCTTCAATTAATCCAAAATACTCCTCTTCTGCAGAACCAGCTCCCAGTCCAGATTCGGGAAGCAGACACCCTCTCTACTTTGAAGACTAGGCTCAAAACCTTAGTTAGTTAGTTCTAGTCCTGCTGCTATAGGCTCAGACTGCTGGGGGACCAACCCCTGATGCACTGAGACACTTTCCTCCTCTCAGCCCACATTTACATGTCACCACTGTAGGACATTAACTCTGTGTCTTCTTTGTCCCGTAGTCGTCTTTCTCCCTCTCTCTGTCCCTGTCCTCAGGTGTCCCCGGCCTTGGAGCTGTGTGTCTTTCAGTGCACAGCTACTGGTCCCACTAACCTGCCCAATGTTTTCGACTCAGCCCCACAGGTCAAGGCAGATGTCCGCCCACCCTGAGCCTGGTTCTGCTGGAGGTTTCTTCCGTTAAAGGGAGTTTTTCCTCTCCACTGTTGCCCATAAAGCTGCTTGAGGGGGATTTGTTGGGTTTTCTCTAAATGTCTGTATAGTCTGGACTTTATTATGTAAAGTGCCTTGAGATGACGCCGTTGTTTTTGTTGTTGTTTTAATTTGATAATTGGGCAAATGTGAATCTCCTTCAAACCAGCAACACAAAGGTGGAAGATCTTCAGAACAAGGCACAAGAAAACTAGTCCAGTGTGACAAAGGTAAAACAAGCTACAGCCCGCAGTGGATCAGCTTAGCTTAGCATGAAGACAAAACCCACACGGGAAACCGTGAGCCTACCAGCATCTACAGTCCACTGATCAGGTTTTTCTGTTCCATATCTTTACACTAAGCTAATCGTAAACTCATGCACCCACTGTTCCTGTACAAACATACAGGACTGTCGCAATGCACAGGGTATTATTAGTGTTTTTATTTACTTTATAACTTATTTGTAACAGCTACTGCAACATCTTAATAACGTTTCTATCTGTGGAGAAGTATGAACTTGTCAAAGCCTTGGCAAAAAGAAGTACTTCTTCAAATTGAGTTCTCTAAAAACAATGTTTATTTCATCAGAGGAAGCTACAAAAACAAGGAAGATTTAGAACCTCCTAACTATGAACAGAGTCCAAGTGAAGACAGTGATATTAGTCCCGACAAGCTTCCAAGCCATTGTGTTTTTCTTTAACAATCCCATACAAGAAAGCATACCGTGAAGTCAATTTCCCAATTATGTTTCATTTCCTGTTGAGCCAACACACTTTTACACCGTCATAAATCATGAGAAATATCAGTCACCATAAATCATATGTGGAGATTTAAATCAGCTGTTTGTATAATTCAGTGCCTGTGTCTCAGATGGGCTAAAGTGTGGAAATGTGTGATAATTAAATCCAGGCGCTCTCTCCATGGGGAAAACTGTTTCCCAATGTCTATTTAACAACGCTCCACTCAGTGCCTCCCTCAGCTATTGTGGCCGCAGTAGCAGAGATGAATGTTAATATGCGGGATCGGGCTGGTAAAAATGCCAGGATCTGCTGCGACCAGGACTCAGCAGTGTGATTTTAATATGAACCAAATCAGGTGGGAAGGGTTAGGGTTAGGGTTAGTGGTATTAGGTTTCCAGTCTGGTGACCATCAACAACTCGTTAACATTTACATTTAGTCATTTATCAGACGCTTTTATCCCAAGCGACTTACAATGAGATACAGGGCAGCAAAAACCTGAGTCAAGGAGAAAAACATCAAAGTAAAGTGCGAGTTTCTGTTCATGAAATGCATGTGCAAAAAAGTTAAAGCACCTGCTGGGCTGGACAAGCATCTTCAGAAACCTCCATGGCACACGGCTACAAAGCTGTGTTGTTGAGATCAGACTTTAATAGTGAAGACCTGGATTTCTCAAGTTTAATGAAGGCTGGACCTCCCGGACTCACACCTGACTGTCATCACATTGTTTGAAACACCTGACTCTAATTTCCCCTTCATGCCTAAAAACCCGATCCCGTTTTAGGTCATAGTCCGTCTGCGATGCCTGAGGGTGTGAATGTGAGTGTGAACGTTTGTCTGTTTGCACTTCGGTCTTTGTATAGATTAAACGAACGAGACTCGACATTTTAATTAGTGACCAGGTGTATTTAAAAGGTCGAACAGATCCGAGCAAACTGTTTTCCCCTGCTTTCGTCCCTGGGCTAATCCGAGCAGATGTTCGTATCATAAAGACGGATTTAAAAATAGCAAAATGTCTGAACACGTGAATCTTAAACCAACTAAGTCTAGTTAACAGCAAGACTATTTTCCGGCTTTCGCTCCCGTTTCTTGACTTGACTGTGCAGCCTCAGATAAATGCAGCACAGTTCAGAACGGTTAAGCAGTTTCTAAATACAACTCAGGGAAGCAACATGTGTCCAAAGAGATTCTTCCCAGGGTTAGGCCTTGGATTTTTAAAGGAGCTCTGGGAACAAACACTTGAATCTCTCTTATCTCAAAGTGGCATTAGCTGCTAAATTTAGGTCTGTCGAGTCTGAGTGAACGGGTTCCTTCCCTCAACTGAGAAGAATGGGCATAAATCACCACCGGCGACCGAACATCTCCGCTCTTCTTAAAAACTGTATTGTAGTTTTACTTCTTTTCAACACAATGAGCTGCACTGGGATTAAATCACAAGCTGAACGCTGCTGATATTCACAAGATGCCGTCCTAACACATCTGTCCAGATGCTTGCTGTAAAGGTTCTTCTAATGGGCTGCACTGTGTGACTTTGAACCCAACAGTCTTTGGTGTGGAGTTGCTTTTTTCTGCCTCCAGTCCTGCTCAGCCTCTCCCCCACCGTCGCCTTGTCAGATCAGGTTTTGAGAGAGGGTGCAATACCACTGGCATGCCTCAGCTTTGATTAAAGGAAACGCTTACATCACTTGGTCTCCAAGAGAAACAACCCGCTCGCTCTGCACAGATGGTGTCGGCCAATGGTTGAAGAGCTTTACGAGGGGCAGGCAGACAGGTGCGCTCGCTGCTGAGTGTATGAAACTCAGACAGGGACGTGTTGCTGCTGTAGTATGTGTTACATGGCAACAACAGCGAAAAAGATGTGGTTGACTGCAGAGCTGCTCAGATTGTCACACTCTGGGTTTCTGAATTAATCCAGACCACGATCCTTCTCCAAACTTCACCAAGTGCTGTGAGAGTCTAAACACAACCATCATTATGGTCACAAAAACTGGACGTTGGTGACAACAAACAGGAAATATGTTTTTCTGGGTTCTGGCAGGTTCTGGGTTCTTCCAGTTACAACTATGTTCACATAAACACACATTTGCATTCAGAGGGAACGTGATCTTCAGGAGACAGGCTTGTGGTTTATGTTACAATAAAACGTGCTTTAGTAACTACAGGGTGGGCACCATTTGACACTAAGCAGTTATCTAATATTTATTGTTCTTTAAGTGAGTTCAAAATGCCTTCACATGCATGAGAAAGTCAAAATGATTAATACTGTCCAAATGTGAACACAGTCTTATTGTTCTGTTCTCATTGATCTGATTGAAATCAGCCTCCCTGATTAATGGTCACTCTCCTTGAGATGGATGAAGTTACTGCGATGTTAACACTGATGCCAGTAACAAAAGCATTCAACCTTCACCGTAAATCAGTGGCAGGAATCGCAGCCCAGCCGTGTGTCGTGTGTTATGTTGCATTAAAAAAGCTAGAGCGGCGCACAAGCCCTGGCTTTACGGCCCCACAGAGCTCAACACATTTAAAAGGGGCCCAGCTACACTAGAGGGACAGTATGACGGAGGTTCAACTTTAGAAGGCAGAGATGGATTGTGTGGACATGCTGCAGAGTTCAGACAATTCAGACGTTGTTTGAGCAAGAGGTGGCGCCTAGTGAAGGCGTGTAGGAGGCAGGATCGATGCAACACGTCAGCCGTGGATGTTTAGTATCTAGAAAAGTCACTGACACGCCTGTGAATCCTCAGGCTGCCGACCTGCTTTATAGAGCGAAGTCCACCTAAGTCCAGGCCCACTGATTTGGACATTTGCATTCTCACGCACGGCTCCTCCGGGTGAAGTCAGGGGCTGCAGTGCATGTGATTATGCAAAAATGATACGGGATGCAGTTACTCCGTGACGATAACAGGGCAAATGGCAGCTCACAGAAAAGGCCTGTTAATGCATCTTAACCTAATTTCATCAGTGAACTTGCAGCATATTGTGAAGCCAACCAGACAATTCTGATGTTGTAATCACGCGCAGTTGTTCTTGGTATAAACTGATCTTACAAATTCCTTTGATAGTTTAGTCTGCTGAGCCTGGGGGGGGGGGGGGGGGCAGAGGTTCAGACTGATAGCAGCTTGGAGCTCGCTCAATTAGACATTTTTTTTTTTATTGAAGAACAGTTATGCAACTTTCCCACATTTGGAGCAGGTCAGATGAGCACTTCATCACTGGCCGGTATTTATACATCAGAAATTCTTCACATGCTTTATAGAAACGTCTCCGATAAGACATACAAATGACGCCTCATCGTACATGTTCGTGGGTAAAGGGGCAGTGGCAGATAAGTGCTTGAAAAAGGGCATTTTCGAGTATAGTTTACTAATGTTTCAATAGCATTTCTGTTACACACAAACTTTTTACACCAGGCAGGACGGAGATACAAATCTGGAGATAAATAAAAATAGAATACGCAGTAGCAAGAGTTTTTCGTCACAAAGTGTCTCTGCTTGGGTTTTGGTCTCACATGCATCTTGCTCATTACCGCACATCATCAACATTATGCACAAGTTTCAGCGAGTGGGTGTTAAAGAGCATCACCTCCGTGAGTTTCGCTCTCTCTGTTTAGTCTTTAGCAGTGTCTGACAGGCTCTGGTATGTAGTCTGATAGTCCACTTGAGCGTGAAGAGTAATGTCTGTTGCGTGGCAGTGAGTTTGATCACGGTCGGCTGAAATAACAACGCTTCCCTCAGTGTCGATCTTGAAGTTGGATCGTAACGTTCACGAGTCTTTCCTCATACGAAGGACAAGAAGAAGAAGAACGAGTGTTTGTTTGCTACCTGCACCCACACGCCTCCACCACCATGTCCTCATACTGCTTGTACACCACGTTGTTGGACGAGTCGATGTAGAGGATGCTGATAGGGGTGAGTTTGGTGGGGACGCAGCAGGTGGGCGGCGTCGACCCCGGGTCCATGGAGTTGATGAGCGTCTGTATGATGGCGTGGTTGGTCGGCTCGAGGTGCGAGCGAATGGGGAAGTCGCAGACGCCGTCGCAGTGATACGCGTCGTACTCCAGCGGCGCAATGATCCAGTCGTCCCAGCCCATCTCCTTGAAGTTCACGTGGAGGTGTTTCCGGTTGCAGCGCGCCTTTGCCTTCACTACCTGGTGCTGGGGGAGGGACTGTGGCTGCTGCAGAGCTTTCTTGGGCCCCCTGGTGGCAGGAGCGCGCCGCATTCGTCTCTGGGTGAACAGATATTCGTAGACGGTTTTGTTGTCGTGGCCTGACCGTGCTTTGATCTCGTTGTAGAAAAGGTCGCGCTTCTTGCTTCTGCCAAACGCTAAGAAGAAGGCCTTTTCCTTGTTGGTCCTGCCCACTCGGGCGAAGCCCAGAGTGCGCAGGTCCATGAGCCGACCGCCTCGGTGCTCCAGAGCCTCCAGTTCAAAACACAGCTGCTGGGAGTGCTGGGGCTGCTGGCTTTTGAAACCCTTGAAGACCTTCAATATGTCGAAAACCTCCCACTTGCTAAATCCACCGAGCAGATCCTCCATGGTCTTTGTCTGGAGCAGAGCGGGCTTCTGTTTGCCCGAACCACATGTGTACAGCTTCAGGCACGGTGACAAGCCGCCCCCTCCTGCGTCTCCTCCATCAGCTGCCGTGGATCCCATTGAAGCTTTGCGCGGGTCAGACGGGCGCTTCCTGAGGACGCGTAGCTCGGCCCCCAGGAGCCCGTCTCTCTCCAGGGAGCTGATGTTGAAGTGGTACCTCTGCCGCCTCAGCTGGGGCCCCCGCTCATCTGCAGGGACAAGGAGGATCAGTAAAGCCTGACAGCGGTGCACAAACACCCAGAAACGTCCACAAATCCCAACTAAATACCCACACGTGCTCTCAGTGTGCGCACAGACACACTTTGGTAAATGTGCACTCTATGCACAAGACGAGCTGCTTCAACTAGTCAGTTAATAAGGAAATATTCACCGGTTAAGCTCCTGGTAAACCGACAAAATGACTGATGGTCAACAGATTTTCGCTGTTTTCTGATATTTCATAGGCAGAAAAATCAAGTGGATGCTCGTGGGATTAATTAGAAATGAAAATAATAAGTACTCACAGCCATAATGTGAGAGCGGACACACACACACACACATCGGAACGAATGAACGTGATTATGCGTAATGTTTTCATTTGAGTGAAACCAGTGAACGTCCAAGACTTGAGTGTGAACACAGGGAGACACACACACACACACACACAGACTGTGAAGAGAGTCAGATCTTCTGATTGTGTAGATGTTGTTCATTGTCTTCCTGTTGCCTTGATTTACTGAGTGAAGGTTAGATTTGAGTATTTCCTGTATGTTAACTTGGCAGCTGCAACACGCAGAAGGGTTCCTGCTCAGGATCAGTAAAGTACATACGGGTCCAGGTGGAAATGAACAGTTAAAAAGCGTGAAAAGAAGCAACGTTTGACCGTCTCAGTGAAACAATCTGAAAATGAGAAGAAAAGCAAAAGAATAGAAGCTTCATGATGGGACAAATGGAACGTGTTATTTCTGCTGGAGCAGACACTTTTATGGCATCATGCACGTCGTTTACTTGTATTATTGCTATTTTAATGAACTGATCAAAGTGTAACAATACAATAGTTTTAATATTTACAGGATGTGTTCATTTGACTTTAACGACGCTTGTGCAGTGAGTTCCGTTAGCTGAGACTGAAGCTACACACAGAGAAAAGAGGGTGAGGGATTGAGCTAATGTGAACCAGCGAGGAGGCAGAACCGTGTCAGTCCATCACTGACACCTTCTCCGAGCCTGCGGAGGAGGTCACCGACGATTTGCTGAGGACACGCTGAACAAATAAAGGCCAAATTAAAAGTACATTAAGTGCCTGAAATGTAAACCTTTAGCAGGCCTAGACATATTCAACTCTGGCCATTTAAACATTGTTTTAAACAGTTTTACACCGTAAAGATAACATTAACCAGGGGGGCCACCCGGCCTGTAGCCGCCCGGACTGTTTATTTACCCTCCTGAGGCCGTATATCACCGACCAGATGGCTGGAAACACACACACAAACCACAAGGCAGCAGCGCACCCATACATCCAGAAGTATAAACATAACCACGAACAATCACATACATGTGCTCAGGTACGACCCACGGCCCGGCGCCAAAAAAACGTCTCTCAGTGTTCACGACTAAACCAGGACCAAACTAAGTCAAAGTCCAGAAAAACATTAAGCGTTAGAAAACACCTGAATCTGCGCTTGAATATCAAACAGAGACGCGTAGACACAAAGTTCACTGGAACTTCCGGGGAGGCTTCGCGCGTCCAATCACAGCCCCTGAAACAGGTCACGTGATCAGCTAGCGGCAGGTGAACAATAAAGATGCAGGTGATGAGGAAACTAAGAACAATCTGCAGCTGAACTCAGTTTGCTTCAGTTTTATGTGACGACTTTTCCTGATGCGTGTTTTTGTCTTGTGACTGTGAAATACAGAAATCTGTCATCAAACATATTCATGATAAAAATGTTCCAGCTTCCACTGGAAAACAGGCCAGACTGCGGGAGGCGGGTGATTTCTGCCGTCAGAGACGTTCTGCTGCTCTTCTTCTCCACGTAGCTGCTTCTTCCTTTACAGGCTGTTGGCAGCTTTTACAGACTTCACTGTCATCATCTGGACTCGGCCCTGCTCCATTTAGTTGTTTTGTTGACTTGGTGTTTTTTTGCCCGCGGTTTGGTTCCGTTTGACTCTTTCGAACATCTGGTTCTAGGATCTGAACCGACCAACCAGTCTCGGTTTGTAAATGAGATCGGAAGCGAGTCGTCCACGGTGAAAGCTGCTGGCTCTCGATTGGACGGTGTTCCTGACTGACTCACATGAGTGAAACTTGATTTCCTGGTGTGTGTGTTCGAGGTGCGTTTTGTTACCATTGTGACGGACTGGACTGTTTCCTCCTGCTTCCAGTCTTGATGCTAAGCTAAGCTAACTGCCTGCTGGCTGCATATTTAACGCACCAGCTAACACGTGCTAAGTGTGTGACGTCACACACGTTCTGCCACAGAATCTAAAAGCCCATTTCAGAACACAGTGAGTTCCATCTCACTGATGACAGCTCAGCCCCCCCCCACACCAGCGGCTGACACTCCTGACCCCCGACATGTGAACATTCAGACAATTTACAGTCCTGTTCAACCACATCCACACTGCGCTGTGACCTCCGCTCCCAGCCCCCCATCACACAGAAATCGGACCCCTGAGCTTCCAGCCCACCTCCTCATTCCGAGTCTTTACTTCCTCTTGCTCAAGTTTGCTTGTTTCTGCCCTGGCTCCTGTTCTGCCTCCTCCTGGCTCATTTTTCAGCTAAAGCGACAGTCCTCCAGATGACGTCATTAGATTAGATTTCTTTCACTGTTCAGATGTGCAAAGCTGCTACCTGTGGATGCCTGACTGAAGCATGGAGTCCAGGCTTTGGTCCATGCGTCACCTGAAATGCTCTGTGCTCTTCCTGGTCTTGGCCCGATACAAAGCACTGGAAATTCAAATAACTCCATCTTTACGTTTAAGTGAAGCACATGACAGACACGTACACGTACACTGACCCAGGGACAGCACACCTGCACAGGTGCTGGGGTTACCTTGTCCTTTGTCCACAAAGCTGGTGATGGTGTTGGCCGGTCCCGCTTCGTGCAGCGCGCTGCCGTTCAGCTCCCCGGTGGACAGAGACCAGTACAGGGACAGCATGTAGTCGTGAGGGATCACCAGAGGCTGCTTGTGATGCGCCTCCCGGTCGCTCGCCTTCGGGTTCGTGTAGATGGTTCCCCTCTGCGGCTGCTGCTGCTGCTGCTGCGCGTCGGCGGCGGCTCTCTGCGGAGGTCCTGCGCGCACCGGAGCAGCTGCACTGGAACCAGCTTTGCCCACGGTTCTCCCCGGCGAACCAGCGCCTCCAGCAGCCGCGGCCCTGACCCCGGGGCCGGCTGCATTCGCGCTGAAAGCCGCTGGAGCCTCCGCTTTGCCGTGCGCATCCCCGCCGGGAAGCCGGGAGCGCAGACCGGCCGCTCTGTCCCGCTGCTGCAGCTGATGGGCCCGGCTCAGCGACGCTGCCCCGCCACCGGGGGTCCCCTCGGAGACTTTGCCTTTTCCTAAAGTCGTCTCAGCCCTGACCAGCGGCGGCCCTGCGCGGATCCGCGTGATTCGTGCCGGACTCACCGACGGGGGCTTCCACGTCCCCGGACCGGCCACCGGGTGTCTGCCTGCCGCTGGGACGGACTCGCCTCTACCGGTTCTTCCGTGGGTTTGCTCTCGTTCCCCGCCGCGTGTCGCGCGCTGCTGGTGCTGCTCGTTCGGTCTGAGAGAACCGAGGACCGGGTTCGGGTAAAGGAGAGTCCAGCAGCTCAGCACAAGGCAAAGACGCTTCGCGACTTTCATCCTAAAGCCCTTGTGCCTTTGGCCCGGCCGTCATCGTAGTGAAGCGGGGTCAGAATTAGTGGACCTGTTGGGCTGAAGGACGGTCCCAGTCTCTCATCCTCTGAGGTCCGGTTGCTCTCTGAATAAGAAGTTCTCTGCCCCGGTGAAACGGGCCGTGGACACAGAGATGTGGCCCGAGCTGAGGCGACGAATCCTGCAAATCCTCAATGTCCCATCCGCCGTGTGTCACAACCATAGTGCCGCAGAGACCTGGAGGGACGGACGCGGACCTGCATCGGACTGTGCTCGGCCCGGCTCGGCTCGGCTCTGCCGGGGATCATGTAAGAAACTTCTTTAAATCCCACTTTTTTCCAGGGGAGGCAAGAATGTCGTAATGCCTCTGCCTCCGTTTTTTTCTTCCTCTTCCCCTTCACAGTTTGAACTCGGTCCAGGGAAAATATCTCACTCACACACGAACCTGCAGGTGCTCGAGCGAATCCTGCACCGAACCTGAGCGCAGGAGTCGGAAACGGAATTCCAGAAAGCGCTTTTAATTGGCCCGTGACGTCATGCTGTCCGAACTCATTCAACAGAACTTTTCTTCTCGAATCGTCCTCCGCTCTTTCCACCAGTGACTCACTCAGGCTCTACCCCCCCCCCCCCCCCGAAAAACGCATTATGTCATTTCAAGTTAATACATTTTTTTTGTCGAAACAAAGACAAACACAACTAGAGGAAGTGATGGAGGAAATGTCCACGTCCTTTATGTGTCGTCGGTACTTGGAGAAAAAAGTCACTGATCAAAAAGTTTGGCAGTAGTTGATCAGTTTGTATGTGAAACTCTGTCCATCACTGTTTGGCGCCCCCCTGGAAACACGTTGCCAGGGGAACTAGCGCTGCTTTGTTGCCATGGTGACTCATGAAGCCAACTGATGTGGCAAAATGAATTAAGACGTCAGTTTTCTGATGTTGAGCTGGTGTGTGTCACCTGTGTTTCTAATATTTAACTTTGTCTATCTGCAGAGATACACACAAACAAATCCATCCACTTTGAAGGTGCTTGAAAAGAGCAAAGGAAGGATTAATATTTCGACACTCTTGCAGTTAAGGTGAACGGCAGGAAGCATTTGAAACGAATATCTGCAAAATAAAATGAAACGTTTCAAGTATGAACATCGTCAGAAGGCAGCCGATGGAGGTTTCTGCAAAGTGTTGTCTGTGTCGTGTTGTACACGCTCCAAAAGCGACTCACAGGGCGAAAAATAAATCAGTAAAGAGGTTGTAGCGTATGACTCTGATGTCCCGGGTCACAGGAGTCTCCGCCTTCAGGCTTCACCTGCACCTCCTGAGACATGAATGACTCAGGAATGGAAATGAAACTCCTTCTCTCACAGCTGTGTTAATCCACGTTTACACTCTCCACCTTTTATTTTTCCGGTGCTCGGGCGGAGGACAGGGGGCCTTGGTTGGGATCCTAAAAGTCTTTGCCCATTTAATTTATGATGCCACGAGGAGCGCCAGCTTAGTGCCATAAATTTATTTTCGACCAAGCTCGAGGAATAATTAGCAGCCACAAAAGCTCAGGTTCAGCTCCTGAGCTTTTGGCAGTGGAGCAGAGTCTCTGGTGGTTTGAAACAGGAGCTGCAGCTTTTCTCTGCTGCTCCTTCTCCCCCAGGTTTTTTCCTGTTCTCTCTCTCTCTCTGTCAACGTGCACTTCACCCAGTGTGAGGACGTGATGGACCATCAGAACTGATGTTGTGGATCAGACGTAAAATCAACCTGATCCAAGCAGCAGCTCAGAGGAGGCTCAGAGGAGGCTCAGAGTCAGCGTGTCTCTCGTTGTGCTGATGCTTTTATAGTTTGTTACCATTTCTGCATGAAAAGAAGCTTCTTCTTTTCTTCTGCCCCCCCCGCCTTAAAGAAGCTGCAGAGAACCTGAAAAAGTAGGACCAGCAGTGCAGAGGAGCAGCACTGATCTCATTCTGCTTCCTGTTAGGGGTCACCGCGGTGGGCCGTGTGGTTTCTGGGGACTGCGTTAGCTCGCCGGGTTTGGGACCAGCCCTTAGACTTTACTCGCTTGTGCAACCTCAGAAACTGGGGTTTGTTTTGGACGAGGACTCAGGTCTCTATCCGCTAACCCTGCAGTCAGTTTGTGACCACTTGCCCACTGATCCACCACCACGGCCACTACAGACTAAATGCCCTACGGAGGTTTTTTTTATGACACACAAGAATATTAAGCACGTATTTAAAAGTGTTCACAGCTTATTTTCAGAGCCTGAACCTTTCACTCGGCCCCGCTGAGCAACACGGTCGACGTCTCAACCCAAAACATGCTGAATCAGCATCAGACTCGGCTGCTCACTGTGAACAGGTAGGACGAGGCTCACCACAGTGACGGGGACGTCTGAAGCAGCTTGAAGCAGTGCTGATGCGGGGCTGTAATCTCTTTGTCCTGCTGACACCAAAACCTTCCATGGAAACCCGCTCACCCATCACCGATTCCAGGCCGACAAATTACTGGGTTTACCTGGAATCTGGAAGATTTCTGTTTGGGGAAGATGGACGTGCGTGGAAACACCTGTCCGACACACTTTCATTAGCCGGGTTTACAGTGGACCTTCCGTTCCAACCACAGACACGTATGTCCAGCCGATCTGTGCCTCGACCTCCCGCTGTGCAAACAACCCTTTGGTTCGGTGGGGTTGAACTCGGCAGCAGGCTTCCACCAAATCCCAGCAACAAGAGGCAGAGGCTCACAGCTGGACGGGAGGGAGGCCGCTGACAAATGGACTCTTTATTTTATTGGTCTAACCTCACGGCAGACACTGTCTCGCTGTGCGGTTGAGCAGCGTCACTGATCCCTGTCTGTCTAAATATCAGCAGTGCGGCCTACGCACACGTCTCCATCACAGAGTTATTCTTGTCCCTGCGCAGACAAGCCCGGGGGCGGACAGGAGAGCACAGCGGTACGTTCGAGCCCAGGCAGGGAGCGACTTTTTCCAAACGACGGCCGATTGCTGATAACTGTGTTGAGCAGCTCCGCTCGTTTGAAAAGGTCGTTTGTCTGTTGGCTAAATCAGAGGACGTGATGTCCTCGGTTTGACTCTGGCCTGGGACTGGCTCGTTGAATGTCTCGTACGCACACAAAAAAAGCAATTTATCTTCCACAAATATTCCTGAACTCCTACTTTTGTGTAAAACCTATAACCCAAAGTTAATGTTCCCTGGCTCCTGCGTGCCGCCGAGCCGTGGCTGCATCAGGGAAACCACATTTCCTCCAAGCTGTCTTTTTTGTTGCTCTTGCTCAGAGACAGCTGGCCTCACAATCTGCTGCGCTCAACGTTTTCTAAAGTGAAACTGCTGCTTAAACCTGAGAGCATGTGTTCATACGTCTGTGTTTATTCTCTATGTCAGCGTCCTTAATGTTTCTCTTGGACACGCACACTCACTGTTTCCTGGATACGGGCTTCAGGTCTTCGCTGTCTATGAAACGTCTTCAGGTACCACACGGAAACACAGTGGATGCTAGCGAGTAGATTTTAGATGAAATATTTGAACCGCTCCATGGACATGCAAGGACATTTTGCACACACGTGCATAATTAGGCAAAAGCCACAATTTTTCCTCTATTACACCAACGACTAAAGGCGTGTCTGATGCCACAGGATGGAGGAGTTGGAGCTGGATTTTTATCGTCTAGAAGATGTTCGACAACTGACAGCGATTCTGTCCTGACAGAGATTGACCAGGAGCAGCCACTACAGGGTCGACTGAGAGATGGGAGGTCAGGGCATCCAGAGGCAGCGGAGAGCAGGACCAGGTCTGACCTGGACATGGAGGCAGGACGGAGCAGAGGAGGAGTGTTGTGGACGCCAGACATGTGACCAGCCTCGCCTTCTCTGTCCGCCTGTTGGCCGGGGCCCGTGATGGCACGAACCCAGCACCAGCTTCCAGGTCCTGGCTGTTACCTGAATTACTAAATGGTAAATGTTCTGCACTTGTACCGCACTTGTCTACGCTCAAAGCGCTTCACTGCTTCTTTTTCACCCATTCACACTCACAGTCACTCACACGTTCATACACCGATGGGGGAGCAGCTGTGCAGCCGACATACTAACAACTGTAGGATTGGTGGACGGTCAAACTACGGGAATTTCCCTCATGAGACCAACACTACACAAGCATTAAGTCTTTGTGCTGTAATTACAATTTGTGTTTGTCCCGAATCCCTTTTTACTGACCTAGCCGAGGCAGCGAATCGCAGCCTTTAATACTATGTGGTGATAACGGCCGACTGAACCTCCTGGTAGGTGGAGCAGCTGTTACCACAGTTCAAGATTTTCACCATAAATCTTTGACACCTTGGAATAAAATGAAAAACTGCTCTGGCAGTTCTCTATTTGCCTCAAGAACGTTTCCAAACAGCAGCCAAAGAACAAGAAAACCTCCAAGAGCTTGTTTTGGTGGAATGTTCGCGTGGATGCGTGTTTGTGCACATGTGAAGTGATTTGTGTGTGCGTCTATCACACACTCCAAATGTTTGAGCACTCGAACCCTTCGCTGTGCCCTCCTTCCCTGACAGACTCTTGTGGTCCCTGGAGCTCTGTAATTGACTTGAAACTGAACCCCGAGCCGACGAGCGTGCCGCATGCCTCTCGGTCCAGATGCTCTTCCAGTGCCCCCTTTAGGCTAATATAAGCCAGGGCCTCTTGGACCGACTTGAGACGTTTACAGGCTGCAGGTGGGCCAAACAATGCGACGCGGATCATTGCGAGAGTCTGTTTATTGGTTTCTTCACCGTTCCCCAGGCTGGAGGTGAGTGCTTTGAGACTGACTCCAGTTCTGGGCCAAAGCTGCACCGTGGTGGGATTGAGGCTCAAACATGGAAACTGTGACAGGTTTGGACACGGTGGGTGAAGTGTAAACCTCTCGCGGTGACCCTCGCAGAGGGCGGGGGGCAGGCGGAGGGTGAAAACACCGAGGCCGAAACAAAAGCTACGTCAGTCTGTTTGGTTGTTGTTATGGAGGAAGAAGTCGGTTATTGTACACAGGATCCTTTGTGAGTGGAACATGTGTGTGTGATCGGTGCTGTGCGCCAAAAGGACTCCAACATTTATATTAGGTCATTTTAATATGTTAAAGCTCATAAACACCTAAAGAACAAAAAGATGTGTTTGAGTGTTACTTTGAGTAATACAACAAATATTCAGCTTTTCAAGATTAAACCTCTACAACTGAAAGTTTTTTGTACTTTAACTCAAATATTGAAGATACTGACAATCATCTTATACATCGTGAACAACAACAAAATAAGAAGAACATAAAATGCAAAGAGACACACAACCACAGACAGCAAAGAACAGAGGAACGGTTTCTCAACCCGGTTTAAACCCGGGTTTTAAATGTGGAGGTCCCAGTTTTGGAGGGTTTTAGTCTGGACAATAAGACGACTGCAGACTTTTACAAAGGATTTGCAGCCATTTGTAAACGCTGCACTTTTATTCAAAGCGCTTTACAGTGAATCTTCTCATTCACACACACTCACACGACGGCGATGGCTGCCATGCAGGGGGCTCATCTGGCCCGTCGGGAGCAACTTGGGGTTCGGTGTCAAGGAGGGACTGGGGACCCTGTGGTTCTTACCGACTGAGCTCAACACCCAGAAAAGGCAGGCGTGAATAAAAACGCACCTCCCTCCAGCTCCACAGCACAAGCTACGACATTATTCCCTGTTCACAAAAAGCATCACGTCACACATAAATTACCGTCTCTCAATCCCTGGGCCTGTGTCACAATGAATGGTAGCTTGAAGGTTCATCTGACAAACCGTGGCTCCTATGACGTCTTAACCTGAAATATGCTGGTGAAAAGCTCCACCCTTGTTTCTTTGCAGTGCTTTCTATTTCATTTTCCTACAATCAAAACGGGCCATTAAATAATTAGCTCGTTTCTGCCCG
Organism: Channa striata; assembly: GCA_033026295.1. NCBI lineage: Eukaryota > Metazoa > Chordata > Actinopteri > Anabantiformes > Channidae > Channa > Channa striata. The sequence continues at coordinate 1,021,849 of CM065168.1, forward strand.
TTGTTTCGGCTCAGTCAGACATCAGAGCGTTGGCCTGCAGTCACGCTCTTCTTTGAAAGCTTTCACCTTCCAGCAGTGTCAAGTGTCTGTGCGCTGAGAGGTTGATCTGGAGAGAAAGAGCTCCTTCTCTGGACCAGAGAGGCCTCGCTTTTCCGCCCGAGCCGCAGGTGTTTGCTCAGCGCGCCTGTGGTTTGAGCCGCTGCGGCCCCATCATTTACCTTCACCTTAGAAATGTTGACTTTCACCTCTCCTCCCCCCTGCGGCCGGCCCGCTCCAGCCCCTGATAAACCGAGTGCGTAAACATGTCCCTGCCGATGATGATGATGATAATGATGATGGTGAAAAAATGGCCACGCTGGTGATGACTGTGGCCGATCGCCTTCCACAGACGCCCCTTTCCTTTGACGCACTGTGGAACTCGGCAGCGTGACGATGAAAGATCCCAGCGTGCGCAGGTGTTTTCACAGGGGACGGAGGTGAGTTTCACCGTGAGGCAGAGAGTTTGCTCACGTAAAAGAGAATTTGTTTGACTTTTTGAGAACTGCACTCGTTCACTTTCTGGGAAAGATTAGAAACTCAAACTGCTCACATGTCTCACGATTAAATATGAGACCACAACCAGCGGCTGATTAGCTTAGCTTAGCATAAAGAGCCGGAACAGTTGGCCTGGCTCCATCCCAAGGGAAAAACATCCACCTACCAACTTTAATGCCCCTGTATGTGGTTTGTCCCAACCCTTCCACACGACCCAACGAACCCAATGTTTGTTGGAAAGGTTTCAATTAGAAAGCAGATGTGTGTCGAAATTATACCCGCTTTCTGATTCTGATTTTTGTGAGAGGCAAAAAAATGTCAAACGCATGTCACATACACTAGAGACAAAATGGCAGCTCTGTTTTCTTAGGGTTAGGAACTTAAGAAAGATGTTAGTGTTCCTAGCACTTCCTTAACGTCACCCCATGTGTCCCATGACGTGTGGATCACAGTAAAAACAAACTGTAAATACGACATGACAGTCCAGTGTTCACTGCAGCTCCCAGATAATAGAAATCTGTTGGTCATTTCACAAGAGAGCAGTGAAACCCCCACACAGAACATCCAGACTGATGTCGGAACACAATGATTCAGATGTTTTCACTGAGCTTCAAAGAGAAGCTCCGAGGACCCGAGGACCCGAGGACCTGTCCTCATCAGGCCTGTTTGTTAACTGACCCATCTTGTTAAGTTGTTAACATTATAACTTGTGTTGGCTAATCCCGTCAGCTCAGGCTCTCCGCTGTGGAATCCTCGGTGTGCATGTGGATTTGGCACATGTTCCCTGTTGCTCCTCAATTTTTACTGGGCTTGGGACAGGCACTTAGTTATGTGGGGTGTCTTTCTCATGGACACTTGTGTGGCCGGGTAGAACCAGGCGACATTAAAGTGGAATACATTTGACTTGCAGCAGTCCTTCTACCAAATGCCAGCAGAGAGAGCTCCAAGGTCAGGGGTCGACGGCCTTTGGTTGAGGAACTGCACCAGACTGCTTTGACCCCTTTAATACCAGTTTTTCCCGCAGACTAGTCACCCGTTTATGAAGTAGCATCATGTGACAAAGTGTTGAAACGCAGAGTTGACTCTTGCTGTAAAAATGTTGGCCGACGTTTGATAAAGCATTTTGGAATGAGGAAACGTGCCGCCCAGCAGAGGAGCGTCGGGCAAATGAGTGTCCAGCAGTTTTTGGACGAAACCAGAGGTCAAATTAATGACGCTGTCACTGTGACCATCAGACTTGTAGGTTCGGTGTCTGTGTGGGGAATGTTAAGAATATCACTGTGGAGAAATATTGCACTTTAAGGTCACGTTGTGTGTCGAAGTGCTGACCTTTCACCCCACAGTTTGTTCTTCACCCACCTGTCTCACCCACATCGCCCCCCCTTTATCTGCGCCCTCATTTTTCACCGCATAGCCAGCGTGTTAGCTGGCATGTAAGTGCAGCCGTTTATTTTGACGCGGATACGGTTTCCAGCCAGAGACAATATTATGCTGGAAATATACAGGTCTTACCTGTTAAGATTTCAGATGGTCAAATAAACCGGCCTCTGGCACAGCCCGACAGAGAGGAGATTGTGTGTGTAACACATGAGAGGGAAGCTGCTCAATCACTAATAATTGCTCCCCCGTCCGTCCGTCCGTCCGTCCCTCGCTCTCTGTGTCTCTCTCACCGCCTGTCCAGGTGATTTCTAGCTCCCTCGCTCATTCATCTTCCCTGCCTTTGATTTCAACGTGACATTCATTTCACACTCATTTCCTGTCAGCCGCTCGCTCCGCTGCTGCCCACGCTGTGAAGGCCGGCCTTTCATACGCAGCTCGGAGCCACTAAACACTCTCTTATGCTCTGACCTTTAGCAGAGCTGCGGAGACAAACAGCGCTCAGCGGGACGTAAATGATGATGGATCTGTTCTGGCAAACTTCAGAGTAGATTTACGCAGACCTGGCAGCATGTGTTGACGTTCAGGTCTGAGGGCAAGACTGCACATTTGTTCCACAGAGACACTTAACGACCCTCGGGGCTTCAAAGTAAGACGACGTTGTTAAAGTCGTAATTAGCAGCTTCGGCACCTGTTCATTCACAAAGAAACAGTCCTGGTGTTTTGCACGTTGTGCTGGATAAATGGTCAGTTTGTCTCACACCTGGACTTTATCTCAACCTTTCTGACTGATGCTGTCAGGCTCTGTGAGACTGGACAGGAAGTGTTTGTGAATCTTCAGGTGTCTCCACAGATGCTTTGTGGGGCTGAGGTCTGGTCCTTGGTTGGATAGTCAGAAACTGGTGCCGAAGACGCTCCAGTGTCCCCCGTCCGGTGAATTTAACCCTTTGTGGGCCACTGGACACAGTGTGCAGCCTATCAATCCAAAAGGCTCTTTAAATGTCAAATTCAAAAGCTTGAGAGCCAGAAACACTGCCTTTAAATTATAGTTTTGTTGAAAAGAGGTTTAGTTTGAATTATTGCTGTTTGCTGCTATGGAAACATCATCTTTAGGGAAATGTCCCTAATACAGGAACTGTAACTGTCTGGCCCCACTCCTCACAGAGCAGATGTAAAGAACATGTGCTCACAGGACCCAGGGTCGACATTTACGACACAAGACAGAAAACTAGAAATTCTGTTTTACCTTGTGCAGACTCAGCACAAAGGTTTCAGCAGGATTCAGTGCGCAGCAGAGAATTTCACTTTTCACCAGTGTCACGCTATTATTACTGATCGGTGAATGAACAGACATAATCCGGCCTTCTTGGATCCGCCTGTCATTCAGTTTCATGCGCTGAACCACATCAAATGCATCCTCACAGATCTGAATACACATAAAACAAAATGCATATTTCTCAGGTTAGGACTTGGAAGGATCGTGTTCACACTTGTTACACACACTCACAAGGAGAGAATTAGTGTGTGAAGGAAAGATGAGAGCATGGCGCCACCTACAGGAAGTGGTTCTGCTCCTTAAACGTGTCTGTATCTCAACAGTGGAAACTTCTCCCTGACGTCTCGTGCTACTGTCCAAATACAAGCTGGTACACGCACGACAACCAGCGATAAACTGATAAGGACCAGACGTGGTCACCAAGCAGAGACACAGCACAGACGTCCAGTGTGTGCAGGCTTCAAGAACAGTAAATCACACTTATCATCAATTTAAGGTGTTCTTTAAGGGGTTTCTTCACACTTTATTGAAAGTCGTCTTTCACTAAGGTGAAAATAAATGCTCTGCTTGTTTTCTGCTTTTATTCAAAGCACTTCACAATGTGGCTTCTCATTTACCCATTAACACACTCACACACACAGATGGCAGTGGCTGCCGTCTAAGGTGATCAGCTGATCCACTAGCAGCAGCTTGAGGTCCAGTGTCTTGCCCAGGGACACTTTGACACACTCGCCCTGTGGTCTGCGGTCCGTTGGATCCACCAACTGACCCAAAATGAAAACCTTCCATTACATTTAGTCTGCTGAGAACGTGGATCCATCCCTGCGTTCAGGTGCAAATACACCTGTACCTGTAGGTCCTGCTTCTGTAAAGTCAGTTTGATGGAAAGTCCTCGATCATGAAAAAGTAATTTCTGTCAAAAGAGGAATGAAAACATCCAGGTGGCAGTGAAACATCCAGCTGAGAAAGTTTGTGACGTCCACATGTGATCAGCAGGTGGCGATGAAGCATCAGCACAACAAATCCTGCTGTCGGTTCACGCTGGTCAAGAGGAGAAGATGCTGAAGGGAAGAGCTGGGACGCAGCGTGAGCACACATACGGATGATGGGACAAACCATATTGATATTTACAACTACAATAACTCTATGATATGTTGTTAGTTTATGTAGAACCTTCCAGGGCAGCGTCTGCCTGAGGTGACCACAGCACCGACACGGCTGCTGGATACAGTAAGAGTGTGATCTGGTTTCAACCAAACTTATCATGGGTCCCACTGAACTACAGACCTGACATCATGATTCTGAGCAACTTTAGAATTAGACAAACCTGCCCAAGAGCACGAGTTTAATTTCTAGGAGACGGTAAAGAGAGTGGACCATTTCTAACTCATTAAAGACGGAAGGAAGTCAGCTGACCGACCGCGTCTGTCTAATTAAACTGATCTTTCTCACTTCCTGTTCTCACATTACCCACTGTGTCTCCTTCCACCTTCTCCACTGCTCTGATGTGTGTAAAATCCCCATCACTCACCACTTTCTCTTCCCGTTTCCATCGAAATAACAACATTCGTTTCTATGCGGTTTCAGGCTTTTGTCATTGTCGTGCGGTTTGGTCTTTTACTTGTCCATGTCTGTCCGAGTTTCTCCTGCTGTGCACTAAGCAGTAAGCAAGTGAAGAAACAGTCACACACACACACACACAAAGACAAGTTTTACATTTTTACGCATTTATTACATTTCAAAAGTGAAATCATCTTTCATTTACATACGAGGGCTCAGTCAGCCGCGTCCTTGTGCTCCACAACGTTAAACACCTGTGAACTATTTCAGTTATTCAGTTCGGGGAAATTTTGATTTGTCCAGCTTGAGGCCTTAAAACTCATGTTGTTCATGACGTTGTTCATACTTTACACGCATAGTCGTTACTCACTCAGTAACAAAATATTCGTACTTCGTCACTTCACTGGTATCTGTCAGTGGAGGACAAACGAATCTCTGTCTCTGAATTGTAAATTTGTGTTTTCTCTTATTTGCTATATTTATTTGCTTCCTTTTACGTCGTTCACAGTGTTTAAACACATTTTAACTTTTTCACCTTTTCCTGTTGTTCATTGGAAAACAATCAGGGACATTTATTAGCACGATAGAACAATCTGTCTCTGGAGTTTAGTGAACTTTAGTTTGGACAGTATTCAACCTCCGATCCCATTGTGCCCAGTGTGCAGCGGGTAAACCCCCATTTGTCTTGTGTTATTCCCAGGCTTTCCTCACTATACTTTACTTTTCACACGACTGTGCAAACATTTGGTTGTTAACATGTTTTTTATGGGTGATTTTCCATTTCAAACACACACACACACATCGAAACGCGACTGACTCGTTCTCCCCCGTGAATATACAAATCCGACACCTCCACATCAACCCACGTGCTTTCTGCGTTCCCCTCTTTGTTCAGGTGAACGGGGAATTTACCTGCTTTATCTTCTTTAAGCAGCAGTAATCGGATGCAGCTGAAGACTGAAACTGAGAAGGTGACGGCTTTAACTTTTGGATGAGGAAATCATTTAGGAAGTTGCTTCATTAAGCAAACGTTGCATTTATTTCCAAAACACCCATGGAGATGATGTCAACAATATGATTTTTTGGGAATGATTCACATAATCTGGGTGACGTGTTTTTTTTGAGAATGATTTACATAATCTGGGTGACGTGTTCCTCCATTGCAAAAGGCTTGGTCAAGACATTTTCGACAAATGTTGCTACAACTTCCTCAGAATTCGTTAGAATTACTGTGGGTTCAGAGCCTTTGGGGGGATCGTTTAAAGCTGTAATTGTTTCACGGAAGAATCGCGTCACCCAGTGGAGCTGACTGTGCTGTGGCGACCATGTTCCGTTCACAAACCCTCAGCGCTCTCACGCTGGGGTGACAATGGATGCTAGCCAAGCAACTTGGGGGAACTGGGATCTCCTGACATGACGGCTCCACCAACTGAGCTTCAATCACCATAAGTGGGACAGCATGGGTCGTCAAGATGAGCACAAACTTAAGGAGACCATGACATCATTCAAACAACAGGCGGATATGGGGGAAAAATGGCCACAAGTAATGAAAAAAGGAGCGTCTCGACTAGTGGACTTTCAGTTTTCTCTAATTCAGAGTTTCTTGAGGGATCCGACATAAATCCACACAGCCATAAATTGTGCTGCCGCAGGCCCTGTTGCACGAACCCGCTCTCCTCCTGAAGTGAATCATATCAAAGGGAAACAAATGATCAGTTTTTCCTGGGGAAAGTCCTCGTGTGGTGAGGTGTGTCCGCGTGTGTCAACAGGTGAACAGGTGCAATTCCTGCTTCCTCTTTTAGACACAATACACTGTGAAACATCAGTCCCGCCATGAAAGCACCTGATCTATTTTTAGCTTTACAATCTGTGCCCAAGCACCAAAACGGAAAGTTCCTTTCATGTGCGTGACAAATAAATTATTCTGCTAGTAATGAGCATTTGTGTAAGCAGGGAAATAAAATACAAATATGCGTCAGTCAGAAATGTGCAGCCTGCGCACACACGCACACACACTCTGACATTCATCCAAGGCTCTTTGTCCCGGGTTTTTCCTGTTGAACCTTACTCAGTGTGTTACTTCTTCCTCGGCTCTTGTGACCATTTACAACTACGTCTCATATTATGGATTTGTTACATGTCACATTATTATTATCTTAAATTATTATTATTATTATTGTATTCACATAGCCCAGTTTCACCAAGTACAAAATCAGCTCAAATAAGAAAAGACTTTAACACAGAAAAAATAAGAAGACACGAGCAAAAGCGGAGGGCTCGCTGCTCCAGGACAGACACAGAGGGGTTGTGTGTACAGGACGGACAACAAAGAGTTCGGATTTGAATAAGACGCGTTAGACTTGTGTCCTGTGCGAACGTCTTTTGCCAACGTCAAAAACAACAGACTCTCGTATTTCATACGCCGGGGACAGTCGGTGTCTCGCTGCTCCTGCCATCCTGCCTCCAGTTTCCACCGCCCACCCTGAGCCTGGTTGGACTCTCCACCATCACCTGGTGGGTGATTTGTTGGATTTTCTCTATGTATCTGCATAGTCTTGACCTTATTTGTAGAAGGAGATTCAGATATACAGTATTTAGTTATACGTTGGTTCAATAGCAAATTAAAATTGAATTGAATTAAACTGAAGAGGTGTGACAAATGAGATCACACAGTTTCCTTCAAAACAGTGCTCGGTCACGACATGTTCAACAAACAGAGACTTCCTTATTTCCATTAGAGCGTCCGGTCTTCTCTTCCTAAAGTGTGAAATGCAGACACGGACTAATGACAACAACTAACATGCACATCCTCAGAGGTGAGAGGCTGGAACACACATATGGATTTGGATGTGATTGTCTTGACAGCGGAGACATGGACAGAGATCAGAAATGAATCTGGTCTGGGAGCACATCAACAAGTGACGCAGGTCTGATTTGAAAAGCTCTGATTTGGTTCATTCACATCTTCAGGACAAGTTGAGGATAAGACATCGTACTTCAGCTGCAATAATGCCGACTGAATGCGGATAGATGACGGCCCCAGGACCTTTATATTCAAAAATGCTTTGGGTCGGGATCCCTAAAAGGTTCCATTTTGGGGGGAGGGAGAAATAAATGCATACATGTAAAACAGTTATGCTGGTTTAAGAAAAGCCGCGTTAAAAAAGGCAGAGGAAGCGCCTGCAGATAAATGAATCTTTATAAATTTGGGCTAAAATCATCTCAACACACTTTACACAATAAGGTCAAGACTCAATTTCAGCCAGGTGATGAGGAAATGTTGTAAAATGAGACAAGGAGGGAAAAAGAAAAGGACAGTGTAGTTTCCAGAGATGAGCTGCGAGGAGTTGAATCACGAAACAGACGAGAAAGTGAAAGAGAGAGAGAAGGAAAAGGCGGGGAGAGGGATTTTTACCGGGAGGTGTCGTCACTTTCCATGAATTGAACAGGGCAACTTCCTGTTCCAGAGAACAGACGTTTTTAATGCACACGCTCTGTGATGGGAAGTATTAAAGCTTCAGAGGGGATTTCATACTTTCAGCGTACACAAACAAACTGCAGTCGTATGATTTATGTCATTTTAATGTAACAAACAATGTGATAAATAAAGCCACACGAATGAAAACAAAGAAAAAAAGCTGGTTGGTTCAAACAATAGAACTGATCATATCATGAGGACGTTCTATAATCAAGCTGCCAAAACATGTTACTAAATAACATCGCCATTTAACGGCAGGACACAAAAATGAAAAATGAAAATCCACTGACCGTTTATTAACTCTCAAGTTTTCACTAATATTTCGAAGGTGGCACCGGGGGCGTGGCTGCGTGTCGTGCGTCATGACGTAGATGTGCGTATAAAACGAAGCCCGGCGCCGTGACTCCCAGTCAAGTGAGTCAGTGAGCGACGCGACGCGGGTCACGGTCCAGGTGATTCGACGACTTGTGTCTTTGTGGGACTAACTGTTGTAGTGGGACCCGGATCCCGGTTTTTTCACAGTCCGAAGCGAACGAAGAGGACGGCCATGCTCACGCTCTGCATCCTGTTGATTCTGTCCGCCTCCGTGTCTCCAGAATCGGTAAGTGGGTCCACCGGACGGTCCGGACGGTCCGAGCGGCTTTGTCGAACTTCTGGGCTCGTTGTGTTAGCTAACGTTAGCCGCTAACGCGGCGGCTGTGATTTGTGGTTTGTCCGGAGAGTCTCACGGTTGTTCAGACCCGAGCCCGGTTTGTTGGGTTCGGGGGGGGGGGCTGCTGTTCTCCGGCCTGGGGCCCCGTTTCCTGCGTGTGTCGGGCCCCGCGGACATTTGCGCGGCCTGTAACCGGACACACATTGTCCAGGTGGACGAACGTTTTCAGGATTTGAACAATGTAGTATTACAACAGTGTATTAAAACATTCTGTGGCCGATGCGATTGATTCCTCATTTCTTCGGGTCGTGTGTAGATGCTTCATGACTTCACACGTAAAGAATGTGCGCGCTGTGTTCACTGATCTGTGATCTGCTTCTGACTTCTGATTTATGTGCTGTCATTATTTTCGGGGTGTGACTCGCTCATTTAGGGTTTTTGCTCGTTGCGGGATTTTCCCACTTTCGAGCTGGTCTGTTCTCCGGGCCAGTAATGACACCTCTGCCTGCCAAGCTCCGTGTCTCTGCTCCCATTCATAAAGGGGTTATGACTTTGTTATGACTGATCTATGCTGGTTGCTGGACGCTTTTCTACCTTCAGCTTGTGAATGTGATTAATTTCAGCTCGTTTTCTACCTTTGTAAACTTGAATCAGCAAAGACCTTTGAAGACTGAAGACGCTGAAAAACGAACAGGGTTTGTTTTGTTTTTTTGTTCTAGGATAAACGGTTGATGGATTAATCAAATATTGGTGGTAGCTGAACAGAAGCTCCAAAACACAACTGCTAGTTAATTACCTTTTAATAAGTGGACATCATACGTAGCAGAAAGTTGATCCATTTATTGCATGTTGTGGCGTGAAACCATTTACACGTTTACATTATACACCCTCAATTTACAGTGAATGAATATTCAATCAAACCAGTTTACGTTTAGTTCCTAACACTTTGGTTTAGTGAGCAAATGTCTGTGTCGGTTTTAGTTCTTTTCTATTCAATAACTATTCAATAAAAACAAACTGAAGTCCTCCAGCTGCAGTAAGGAGCCATTTCTAATGAAGGTTGCCGTGATGTCACCCCGCCCCAGTAATCAGGACTTTCCCACTTAGTGCCAGGTACGTTTTGCTTCCGTGTAAATGGAATCTTACAAGCAGCGTGATCCACATCACGTGCTTCACGGTGATGAAGGTGTAAACTGCAGCTGTGTTTGGACCAGCAGTGACACGCTGATGGTCGGGTCCACCCGGATTTTAGAGGCGTTACATTCTTCTGCCTGCTCACTCTGCCCCGTCTTCTTGTCCCTCCCGCTCCCCTCCACCCTGTCGTCTTCTTCCTTTTTTTGATTTTCCTCTGTGGAATGTGACCTTTGGTGACCTTGACCGGCCCTCTTGGGGATTTTGCACACTTGGAGGGATCTCAATAGAACCCTGGGGCCTTTTCAAATGGGGACACTTTTCCCCTTTAACTCAGTATGGACATACCTACAGCCTCCACACATCAATATGCTTCTTTCAAGTATTTACTCCTCCTGTTTTGCTCCTGATTTTGGCTTTATTTGTTCAGTTTTTATTCAGTCCGTGTTCCCCCTGTCCACACATAAGCTTCAGCAGCTTTTCCCCCTTCTCTTCTCTGCCGCACTTTCCTTTGATGAGTACTTATCCTCTGAGCTGTGACAATCCTTCCCTCCACTTCTCAGCCCGGTCTCCTCTCCACCCACTGTGGTCATTATTGGGTTGGTTTTGATGCTGATCAATAACAATGTTCTGCTACCTCACAAAAGACCATGCTGTGAATGCAGAAAGGCTTTTTGGGAGCCACAGGCATGATTGGAATGTTTTAGTCAATGGATTGAGTTGGCTTGAGTTGGCTATCAACTGGATGCTGAGGGACTTTTTCTAATTCTCCAAAGTTGCTGCTTCATTTTGCTGCTCGCCCTAGAACCGTTCCTTCGTTGTTTTTCTCTGTAGCTCTACCATTTTGATTCCTGTTTGTCAAGCCAGGCAGGTTTCAGGCACAGCCTTATCAGTTTGTCTAAGATAGACCGGGCCAAACAAATCATGTTCTTTGGGCTGTTTTTCCATTGCCTCCAGCATTTTCTGCCCATATGGAAACATAAGCCCTTGATAATCCAGTATTTGAGATTAAGGTGAAAGACAGGAAATGGCTGTAATTGTTACAGGGTTTCATTCACTTTCATGATGCCCAGAATTAAATAAGAGCCGCTATTTGAGGCTGGTTAATGTTGCTGTTGCTGCACATAATGATAGTAGATGGAAATGTGCATTAGTCTCCATTTATTTCACAAATGCTTCCAAAATAATGTTGAAATTTGCCCCACATCTGAACCAGCACTTGGTTAATGTCTTGTCCTCAATAAGGACAAAGACAAAAACCTTGTCAAAGAGTTGAACATGAGAGAACACTCATTTACCAAATGTGCTTGTGATAACAACTGTGACAGTTAATCAGGGGAAAAAAATCCTCTTTGCCCCGGAGTTAATCCTTGTTGCACCACCAACCCCTAGCTTGTTGCCTTTGGAGCCGTATGGCTCAGTCCATTTGTTATAAACTGTTGGAATGCCACTGGTTTTGCATTTAGACTCCAGTCATTTGCACCTGAATGAACCATGTTTTTTTGGGGGGGGGGGCATTTTTGAGTCTTTTGCATGATGGGCTGCAGTGAAAAGAACGTGGGGAAGCAGGGAGAAAAAGAGGGACTATGATAAATAGTACCACTAGGATGTAATAATGGTCCTTGCATTGCTGTCCGCTGGTCTATAAAATCCTTTTGGTCCGTGGAATGTTGGCACAGAGAGAGGAGGTTTTTGTCCTTCCTGCCTCTGATGGAGAGCGGTCGAGAATCCGATTCCCTTCTTCCCTCCACCTCCGTTCAACCAAATGAACTCATCTCAGCCGAAGTTGAGTTGAATAAAACCCCTCCTATTCTCGATATATCACTGACACCTAAAAGATTTTGGACTCACTTTCTCGTTAACCACAGCATAGGCTCTTTATGTGTAGCTGCGGCCACCTATTATTTTTTTCAATAGTACCTCTGTTTTATGTTCAAGTTTCTTTTTATTAAACAAGTGCCCACTGTGTCGTTCGATTACTAGTCAAGGGGCTGCAGCCATTAATATTTACCACAATCAGTGGAGTGTTGAATTCAAAAAAGTAGAAGATGATGTCCATTAAAGCCTCTCAGAGAAGACACATTGTCTATTAGTTTGTCGTTTGTCCAGCCAACAATTAGAAACCTGTATTTATTGAGTTTACAATGGTTTTAAAAACAGAAGCAATCATTTTTTCATCAACTCTTACATCATTAAATGTGTTGCCCAGTTTACTTAGTCGTCAGGTATGTGCTGCTTCTGTCTGGTACTGGTTGGACGGTCCAAATGAAAAGATGACTAAAATAATTGTTAGTTGCAGCCTTTTTGAAAAGCCCCCCAGACTTGGAAAGGGACCATTGCAGCTCTGGTTGCGTGGTAAAAATTTGGAGAGCTGTGGCCGAACATGGAATGTGATCCTTACTGTGTTTCGACTCGGGACATGCATCGGGGGGTGTCCCGGGACGCCACTGTCATCCTCTGACAGATGGTTTCAGGCTTGAGGCCAGACTGTTGGCAACAATCAGCACCAACGCTCTTCCCCCAACTGAACATCTATAGTGGAGTTAACAATGATAGTGAGCGAGCATGAATTGATTTTTATTTTCTTGCAGATTCTGTTGAATTTTAGACTTGCTGTGTTAAGCGGAACGGTTGTGGTTTTCTTAAGAAATGTATTCCTGCGATTGGAACTATGTTAACCAAATTTCTTGCAGACTTCTCTTGAACCACATACACGGGCGCATTCGAAAGCCGCTGGGGATTAAATGGCAGAGTGCCTTTGGGTGGTACGAGGGCTTCCCCTTTTCAGACATCCTTCCTGATAAATGTGTCTCAATAGTACAGCCCTTTGATGTGGTGTGTGGGTAAGTGTGCACACAGGCAAATGTGTCGCACTATTAGTGTGTGTGTGTGAGGTCTCCCTCTATGTGAGACCACCAGTGGCCCAATCAGCCGGCCCACGTGGACGCCACAGTCACAAACCTATTGTCAACAACAGAGGCCACCTTGTCAGTTTCAAATCTAAATACTTCAGCTATGATGAATTACCAGTTGCCAGTGTTGTGCCTTTTGTCTGTGTGTACCAGCGTTTCCTTCAGTGATGGAGCTCGAATTTCCTTTGAGACAATTTATTTTTTATTGCTTTTCAAGTGGTTCGCTCTGTCACATGTTGACTCCACAAAGTGGAACCAAGGGAAAGTTGTGTCCTGTTCTGTCCATAAATACAGTTTTGTACTCTAATAACAAATTTTCATGGTAGCCCACTTCACTAAAATTCAGAGCACGTTATCGCACTTTTATCCATCTACAATGTTTGTCAGCATAAATAACAACTACAAAATGTGAGTAATTATAATAAATTATTAAATAAATATAGACAAGACAAGGACATTAACAGGATCATATGCAGCACTTTTGACGGCAGTGCTTTTAAGTGCATTACAGAGTGTGTACTTTTTTTTTTTTTTTTAATTCTTCAACTTGAGTAAAGATTTTAAAGTGGAACCTCTGCGTCCTTATGGCAAATATTTGCTGTTTTACTTGAGTGACTTTCAAATGCCAAAGTTGCTGACATATGATGTTCCTACTAGGTGCTGACACCACTTTTCGGGAAATATTCCACTGAGGTGTGTAGAATATCCCACGTATGGGAATTTTAATGCGTTTGTGTCTCAGCCTCGCAGTCGAAACATGAACCTAGAAGAACCATAACAACGCTCCACGGCGGCTTGGTCCAAACACTGTTGCCTCGGCTCCCTCGTCGAGAGGAGAGGAATGCGGTGGCCGACTGTGTCCAGGCTCTTGGCTACTTCTCAGAGTCTCAGAGCTTCACGCTGACTCCCAGCAACACTAATGTGCTGCCAAGTCATTAATCAGTGTTTTTTATCAGTGCATTTATTTGTGTTTTTTTTTTTTTTTTTTAATCAATGATGCACACATACACGTAATAATACAGTTTATGGTTGAGAAGGTGCTTTACTTATTATAATAATAATTTCTTATTATTATTTTTATGAGACTCCTTTTGTTACCCGGGCAGACCTGCCTGTTAATATGTGCTGGATAAAGCTAAAGATTAACCACCAACATCAGAGAGAGATGATCTGGTTATGGAGGGCAATTAAACATTGCCAGCGTGTCTGTCTGTGAGGACATTTATATTTGACATAAGACTAATTTACGGTGTTCTGGGTGTCATCTGGAATCTAGGAAACAGTAATTGCAAATAGTAAAATTAACCAAACCTTTTTATTAAGCTAAAATGTAGGTTGTCTACTCATCTACTACTACTCCTTTAACTGGTGGTTAAAAAAAGTCCACTAAAGCATCGGTTCTTGGAAATGAATGGCTTATTTGTGTTTCCAAAGATCCAGGAAGTAAGTCTGTTGTTTACTGGTAGAATTCATACTCATGCTTCATTTCAGGGTTTTACTAAACACAAGTTGATTGTTTCAGATAGCTGTTTCCTGTTCCCTGCTCCTTTCTTATTATTTCCTGCCACTTAAAGCCTTGAGCTGATCTTTCAGTTGATAGTAACTGTGCAGTTCCTTGCTTTTAGTCTATTGAACTGTAATGTATTTGAATCAAAGAACAATCTGCTTGCCTGAGCGAGTGACTTTAAAGACGTTGAAGACGTTGAAGATGGACGAGTAGGGAAGACGTTAGAGAGATCTGGTTTTGTCTACAGTCGCTGATGTGGTAATCATCCATTAATGTGGTGGGATGAATTCCGTGACCATTAAAGTCTGATGGTATAGGCGAGTCCGACCGACCCCGTCTGCTTCTCAGCTGGCCACTCAAAGCCCCCATCTTATCTCTGTTATTCAGGAAAGAGGCAGAGCCTAATGAAAAACAAAAGGAACTGTTAAAGTAAGTCAAATGCAAAAGCATTTCTCACTTCACTGAGTAATATTTGTTTTTGTGATAACAAAGGAACGGCCCTGGTTGACTCAACATGCAGCTCAATCATGTATGTGACTGTAACAGTGTCTATACGATTGTGAAGTAAAATCAGTTGCTGTGTTTTGTTCACATTTTAGTTTATGAATGAACTTAACCTAGACTAGTTACTAGTCGACTAGTATTACTTTTCTGTGCAGTGCTGCTGCAAAGTGTCGTGGTGTTTGTAGGTGGAAACTGCGCTATAGATAGTTTGGGTGTAGAGGGCGTAAAAGGAATCTGGTGCTTGACTGTCAGAGGAACAGACAACGACTACGGTGGAGGTGTGCTTGTGAGTTCCCGTGAGCTCCAAGAAGCAGCGCTGAGAATTGAAGAAAACGTGTGAGTGCCAGACATATTTGCATAGATCAGTTTTTCCTGACTTGGCAATGAAGCCATAAAAATAGATCACACTTTATGGAGCCCTTTGTATTCAATAAAATGAAAGTGTCCTGAAACGCTTGTCCTTTGGCAGAGTTGTGTCAGGGGTCACAAGTGCATCTATGAGCAGATCAGGTGACACAATACATGGTGCAAAACCTGCTGGTTCAAGTATCAGCCAGTCGAAAAACTGGATGGGAAATCGCAACCGTGCTGAAGTGTAGGGAGGTGAGGGGAGACTGATGAGTAGCAGTTTACTACAGCTCCCAAATCTCGTTAAAGGTTGGGGAACAATCATATTTGATTCTTCTTGAAAGGGGCGAGAGATTTTGCCAATCACAAAGACTTTCACATTCCTGTATGCTAGTGTTTCTTCTGTCTTTTTGTACTTTGGACCTCCTCCACGGTGCTGTGTGAATGGAACAGATGCCTCTCTCTGTGTCGGCAGATGGGGGATTGTTTCCCCGGGTTAATGAAGGGAGGCTGCTGCAGGCTTATCCCCAGTTACCTTAGTCATTGATATGCTCTTGAGCCGTCCACTGGCATTGTTTGGCATCAATGGAAAGAGACAGACTCAAAGGCTGGGTGACGGGTGTCCTGACAGCCTTTCAATCAATGCAGGCGCGAGGAACCACAAAAGTTCAGGACCTTCAATTCGGAGACAGGAAGGATAAACAAGGGGAAGACAAGAGCCTAGACTGAGGTGTGAAAAGTGCAGTTCTGGCAGCTGTAGGGAGGCTTCCTTAAAGCTGACCCTGTAGCAGAGTCCCAAAAATTAGGTTAACCCAGAACGTCATTAGGAGACGAGTAATAAAAGCCATAGGTAAAGTGCTAAATGATAATTATCATTCTTCAGTTCTGGCTGAGGGTTTATGAGGGTCAGTGACTTCCCCACTTAAGAATAAAATTTCAGTTTGGGCTATTGGTCAAACGGAGAACTGCTTTGAGATATTAGAAATAGATAAAGGTTAAACTATTAAATGGTCGGTATTAGAAATGTTTTTTGTTTGTGTTGAAAGAAATACAGGAAGTGATGTCTAAACAAAATGTCTCAGTTTGTTTCATTGTATTTTTTGGAAGTAGTTGGGCCAAACAGTAGGATTAGAGTTTTTTTTTTTTTTTTTTTTACATTCCTCTGGAGTTTAATCAGTTTGTTTTGTCTGGGTCACATGGCCGGGGGTCTCACACTGTGTGGGTGTTTTGCTTTGATACAGCGAAACCAAATGGAATCTGCAATTAAGAGGCTTTTATTAAACAAAAGGCTTGTTTCACTTGCTGGCCCACTCTGATTGTTGTGGAAGACAAAGGGCGGCTGAAAGCTTATCTGACTTATTACCATTTGAAGGCACATACAGGTATTGTAATTGTAATTTGGGGAATAAACTGTGGGTAGCAAAACAAACACTTTAGAGATAAAGGAAGAGGTTTGATGAAAAGTCGTGGTTCTTTGACAAACTCGAAGCTTCGTGTTTGGAAAGGAGAAAGTGGTGATACTTGATTAAGTTCTCACAATGCAGTGTCAGAACTGCAAACCCAGCTCGCCACTCACCTCCATCAAATCCATCTGGTGTGCTGAAGATTCACTGGTCCTGCTGCGATCGGCATCCTCCACATCAGACAAGAAAATGAGCCTGTCCTCCACTGGTGGGGGGGTCACGGGGATCCGTTCTGGTCGTGAGTGGCTTTTAAAACAGTTGACAAATGATAGGACCGACCATCTTAAAGTCATGAGTTTTACTTTGAAAGAAGGTTTCGGTACAATGACCTCAAAGATCCTTAGACACAAACTTGTTTTCATTTCTCGTGGAAAGAGCCGTTGGAGATGATAATCACAAGTGTGTAGCACATCCAGATTCCCTCTGTGCTCTTACTGTATGTGGAGCATGTTGCTGTTGAATAATCCGGCTTCCAGGATGTTTGTTTGGCCTTTTGTGGCTTTGCTCTGAACCACGCTGAGCTCTGCTGTAGCCCACAGCCACAGTTTGTGCTGCTCTGCCCATTAAGGCTGAAGCTCACAACTTGAAGGTGCGTCCCTTATTGTCCTCAGGTTGTATGTGACAGTGCTGGGTGGCGTTTCTGAACTGCTGTTGTGAATGTTGTAGAGTTGGAAACGTATTAAAGGAAAACCTCCAAATGAGGAACGTATTGACACTTCGGACCTTTTTTTGCCAGTTCAGGGCCTCAGGATCTCGGGCAGCTCCTGTTAAATCACCATGTGTGAGCTGATTTTCATGTGTGCCTGGTTACATAACAACCGTCTCCTCTCTGTCTGCCGCTCTGCTTGAAAAGATGGCCGCTGGGAAGCGCGTTGTTGTTGAGTTTACACTGACGTCACATCCACTGTCGGACGTTTCTTACCTCTTTCGGTGCTTCCTTTTGTGGAGTGTGGAAAGTTTTATTCTCGTTGTCCCCAAACACATTCTTGAAATGGGAACATCTTTTTTTTGTCAGGACAGACTGAAACTTGGCCTGGATCCCACGCTGGCTTTACTCCCCAGGAGAATATCATGATTTAATTTAGAGGCGTGTGATCCCCCCTTTGTTTTTAAATGTATAACTTGCCTGCTGTGACCAAATCAGCCATTTAAACAGGATGCATTTGTTCTAGAGCTCTTCTAGAACATACTGTGTGTCCACATTTCACCATAGGTGGTTTCAAAGGTCAGGAGCGGACGACAGGAACACGTTTATCTGACACTCCAGGATTCTGACCCGTACACTGATTTGCTTTTCTGGGTAATGAACCCGTTTGTACAAATCAAATACATAAACTGTTCTTTCCTTTTTTTAAAACTTGGGAGTTGAACAGCAAACACGCTGCAAGTCAAACTGTAACATCTTTGCTGCCTAGTTCATGTTGTGAATCTTGCATTAGTGTTCATTAGTAATGTTACAAAATTAGCAGCTTTTTTTCTTATGTCCAGAATTAAAATTTTCTTGGCAATGAAGACGCTGGTTGTGCATTTAGAGAAATGGAGACAGTGCTCACTTTTAATTATTTCAACCTGACAAAGCTGTATCAAAGAAAAATGAAATGAGTGAAGACCAAGAAACTGCCTTTATTAGCTCTTCAAGCCTGTTTGCTATTCACTGTGGTCCTGTGGTTTTAACAGATTAAGGACGATGGCGTAGCCTGGTAACAAGCAAACAAACCTACAGTGTCATTAAATATTGATTATTTTAACTAGTGAGATTTTTGTAAGAAGATTTTACGCTCGTGCAAAACAATCAGCTTTCATAGTAAAAAGCTGATTGAAAGGTTCTGGGGCTTTTAAACCCACAAAGTAAAACAAGCCTCGGGGGGATGGTGTTCGAAAAGTTACGGGAAAAATGTTTGAAGTTTGTTGAAATGACTCACGCTGGCAAGTTAAATGGCCTGACTCCGATGAATTCATATTAGAGTCTGAATGTGATTCCTATATCGTGACTCAGTGGGCCTGTTCCAGCACGCCGCTCCGGCAGCGAGGAAGAAAGAGCTCGTCACTAGTATACAGTGGAGGATTAGATACACACACTCACACAAAGGCATGCAGGCCTGCGCGCACACACACACACACACACACACAGGGTGACTGCTGGGGGGTTTAGATGAGGCAATGATAGAGCAGTGATCCACAACCAGGGCTACTGGGACCCCAGGGGGTAAACCTGTACCGGTTGGGGCTTAGAGACAAAGACTGTGGAGTCGCTCAACTAATTAAAAAAAAATATTCACACAACATGTCAAAAACCTTTGTCAGAATGTAAAAACGAGCCAGTGAACACAGGAAGAGTAACGGAGAAATGAGGTGAAAAGTAACAAACAGCAGAAGGTGAATCAAACGAACTAAGTGAATAAAAACGTGTATAAACCACTGAGGCATGAAGCTAAAAGGAATCACGACACTGCGGAAACAGCCGAATTTTTAAAGGTGACGATATAGAACTGGAAACGGTACGTTGAGAGTTTAGCTAAAGACGTGGGTGAAGGGCTGAAATATAATAAAGAACAGAAACAGTTTGCCAAGTGTAACAGATAAATGCTAATTATTGTAATAGTTAAAGTTGTTGAACTAATGCATTAATGGCAAAAATCATAAAGGTAATGTAAACCTTGTCACAGTAGTTTGTTAGCAGGGGTTTACCTTTGGCTTCAATTTGGCAAATTAATTTGTTGGGGTCAATGCACATTAACTACATGTTGGGAAATATGAGCTATGTAAGCTGGCATCTACTAGTTCAAAGTGAACGTTTACAACTTGATTGGGGGTCTTTAAGTCGCACTTAAGGGGGGTAAAGGAAGAGTAAATGTGAAGACAAAGAAGGCCGAAAGTGTGAGGGTGACACAACGAGCAGCGGCGTCATCAACGTTCACTGGTGACGAGGAGTCCCGTAAAATGGCCGCCCTCGTTTAAAGCCCGAGCGCGGTCAGTGAGGATCTCCCCTTCCCTCCCCCAGGCAGAGAGGATTACCTTCAAACACACATGGTTGCCATGCCACGTATCTGAGTACACACACTCAAAGCAGGGAGGCCCCTGGTGGACTCGCTTCCCAGTTAACCCTCAAATCATGACTCGCATGGAAGCAATTACGAGGAGAACTCATGACGTCAACACGACTCGAGTAAAAGACCCTGTTTTGGCAGGTTTCCATTGTGGTTTGAGGTGGCGTTTTGTTCTCATTAAAGTCACATTTAATGGGGGGGGGTCCTTGTTTCCCGCCCCACTGTTAAATACTCTGTGTGCACTGTAATCTATTTACATGTGAGTCCACTCACTCGTTGCCTGAAACTGAATTCATCGGTGCCTGCTGATGTTGCTGTAAACGCTAAATGTCCCTGTCCTACTTTACCTTAACTGTTAATATTTATTGACACACAAAAGCATCAAGTATTCACATTTCAAAAGGTCACTTTCCTTTTGTTAAATTGGTGTGAAAAATAAAGTTTATAATTCTTTTGATTCTTTTATAATTCTTTATTCTTTTGATACTTTTGGGTTTAAACAACTGGCAAACCTGGATATGTGAGTAGCTGGAAATGGAGACTAGTTGTAATGTGAGCTTGGTTAAACAATTAACATGTTTATCACAAGGGATGAATTATTCAATCAGCAGTTTGCTGTGATGTATTTACTGCTGGATGACTTTAAGACATTGTTCACGTTTTTTACATGCTAATGTTGTCCAACTTTTCTCACCTCTTCTCCATCACTTTTAGTTCACACTCGATGCTGATTAAGTTAGTGTGTGTGCTTTAATTCTAATTAGTCTGAGGACGTTAAGCAGCTTTTCTTTTAATCCCTTCATGCCGCTTACTAAGCAAATGGTTGAGAACATTAGTTGTGATTAAAGGAGCTTCACGATGCTGCGCTTCACACTGAGTGACAATGCAACTTCCCCCTCTCTCTGTATATTGGCTAAATATAATGTCTAATAATCTCACCTTTGAAAGGTCTCATATGGCAAAAACCTTCAGACCTCTGGCACTTTGGTGTATGGTGTGTAACCTCTGGTGGTGTTATAGCAAATTTGTTACCATGCTAACATCGTTAGCTAAGAGAGTCAATACAGAATTTCACTCGTCTCCCTCTGACCCCTGTTCTGTTCCTGGTGTCCCAGCAGGTGAGGGAGACTGAGACGTGGATGCCCCTGAAGACCACACAGGCTGCTGCCATGTTGGCACACAGCGACCAGCTGGAGTCATCAGGAGACTCCCAGAACGGCTCAGACTTCCTGTTCACAGATGATGACGATGATTACGAGACGATGTACGACGACGACGAGTATGCCGAGTTCTCTGGGTCTGGAGATGGAGGTTGGTCCTCAAAATGATTTCACGTCATTTTAATTGTACCCACTTGAATTAATTGTATGTATTAGTTATGGATATGCTGTTCTTGAAGACTAAATGAAGAATCTGTTTCATTTCACAGCAACAACTGTGTCACCAGCAAGAATCTCCAGGCCATCAGTTAAGGTAAGAAATTTAAAGATTTCCCTAAAAGTGGAATAGCGAGGATAACTCAATCGGACCTGATCTGATTCCCTGTGCTGTAATCTTAGTCTGATTTTTGGAGGATTTCTTCAAGTTCTGTGTCTCTTCATCCTCAGTCTGATGTGAACGACAATAAGATCCCAGAGCTGGAGCGCCCAGTGCGGCCAACCATCAACGAGGTGGACATCGTCCAGAATAGGAATGAAATCCCGTTGGTGCGGAACGAGGCAGAGACCAAAGACGGGTCTCCATCCAACGTTCTCATGTCCCACGCCAGCGAAGAAAGCATCTTTCAGAAGAAGGAGGTCCTCGCAGGTCAGTAGAGTTGGCTGTTTTGTACGGGTGAAGGCAGTAAAAGTGATGACAACTGTACGAGGGATTCCGAAGATCCAAATAAAGACTTGGCAGGGAGAGTAGTGAGCTTTGAAGAGTCTGCTAAAGTAATTCAAAGGCTGCTTTACACAGACACATTTGGGTTCAGTCCAAGAAGAAAACATGACAGGAAAACGGCTGAAGGAAAAGCAGAGATTCAAAAGTTTGAAAAATAAACCGCGTCTTCAACGGCTGGTTTAGAACCAGTGCCTAATTTGAAACCAGTTCTTCATGTTTTGGCAGCAAAACAACCAGCTGTCAGCCAGGACAACTGGTTCCAGGTTGGCACTAGCTCTTTGTTTGTCTAGAACCTCTAGTGCCGGCGCCCGGGGACAGGAGCACAGTGATGAACAAAGCCAACACAAACTTCGCTGTAAAGCTGAAAATCTGTGTCTCGCTTGTTGCAATAGTTTATTTGCAGCGTGTCCAATACAGCCCAGTAGATCCTTGGCTAACGGCTACGATAAACCAAGGCTAATGTGAACATCTTACATTCAGAGTGCGATGAAGGACGAAAACATGTTGGGTCACAACCTCTCTTATTCACCGCACGCTAGCAATAACAACAAGCAGCACAAATGTGCTGGACCTGTTTGGAGGCTTATGTAGTCCTGGTCAGGAGTCAGGAGCAAGCGGCAGTGTCGAGCTGACTTAAGGACGTGTGAGACGGCTGCGTCTTCATTCTCTTCACTTTGTGTCTCTTACAGCTCTGATCGCGGGCGGGGCCGTCGGCCTAATGTTCGCCATCCTCCCCATCGCCCTGCTGATCTACTGCATGAAGAAGAAGGACGAAGGCAGCTACGATCTGGGGAAGAAGCCCATCTATAAGAAGGCCCCCACCACGGAGATCTACGCATAGAGTCTGAGCTTCTCACAACCACCCACCCAACCTTTAAAACCCAATCAGGGCCGACGTTGGGCCTCACAGTGCCTCATCATCATCATCATCATCGTCATACCTCCTCCTCACTTTCTTCTGACTGTACAGCAGAGTGATGCTCGATAACCAATCGGGAGAGAAATCCCAACAACACAATCGATTGACTGAGTCTTCTGCCTGAATCTTACTGGTGCTCTCTTACCCAATCAGAGGCTTTGTTCGTCCTCTGTGTCCCGCCTTTTTTTTTTTTCAAACAAGGAAAAGCAACGAGAGTGGACTCTTTCAGCTGCAGTACACCGTGATCATTTTCGTCTTGTATCTTTATTTTCTCCCAGTGTCAAAAAGCTTGACAAACTGCGGACTTTGAGACCTTTAACTCGTCCTTCTCGCCTCCTCCCTTCTGTCTGTTCTGTCTCTTCTTCCACCTTCCAGTTAAAAACACTAACATTGTGCAATGATTGTTGTCTCGGTATGGTACACATTAACAGTCCAGTTATTTATTTCCCCTCCTCGTCTTCCTCGCAAGCTGCATCTTGGACTGAAGCTTCTCATGTTACTGTAACAAATGACTTTTAAAGTGATCATTTTTATTTGATTATTATTTTTAAAGAACTCCTTGTATTACAGAGTTTAAGAAATTTCTTTTTTCTATTAAAGAAAGATAAAGTTGAAACTGATTTTGATTTAAACAAGTACACATTGTTTTATGCTGTCATTCATTCAATGTTCATTATTTACAACGTTTTCATTTTAATCCATCTAAAAGAGAGAGAGACGAGAGCCAAACATGGGTCAACAACTATTTGCAAATGATTCTCTGCCTGTTGTGTTTCATTTGCACAAAGTCATAGATGAGCACAACAGGCGAGCCAGAATAAATCGGGCAGGAGGGTTGTTCACGTTACGCAGCATAGACTTTTTGAACTTTTGACAGTTCAGGACAAATGAGCAGCTTCTCCGCGCTAAAAAAAAAATTACGGTGTTTCAAAAGGATAATTCGATAAGTTCTATTTAACAACACAGCTGGTGCGCGTATCAAGTAAAAATATGTAGCAAATACCAAAACGACAATTTGAAGGACAGTAAATTCTATCAAACGAGAGAATCATGTCATAAATTTGTTTGAAAGTACAAAGACCAATTATATTAGTTCCTCTTAACAATGTTAAGTGTTAAAGACACAAAATAAATATTTCAGACATTGGTACAAATGAAAAATAAATCCCCTCCTTTGGAAACACAATTGCTGCCTCTTACTAAACAAGCGGTCGATGAAGTTCATGTGTAAGAGTTGAGATGCATCAGATGAAAGACTTTAAACCCTCTATTATGTTTTACATGTCGTCATGGCACCAAATAAGTGACTGGTCTGGAGAAAGCGTTTGCAAATGGTGTGTGGCCCTGGATTTGCACGGCTCTGTGGTCCTGCGCTGTGTGGACGGTGACGTTTTAGCACTGTCGTAATTCCCGCCGTGCCTCCAGGCTTTGTTTTCTGCTCTTATGGCGAAGTCGAGCTCCTGCAGGGTGACACGCCTACATTCCTGAGGTGCAGAGTCAGCGGACCCTGTCTCACAAGTTTAAAGAAATAGTGTTGAAGTGCAGGTACGTGAGTTACGTAATACACACTCATGGTGGAGTGTAAAGTTGAAAGCAACAAATGCTTAGCTTAGCTTAGCTTAGCGTAAAGACTGGAATCAAGAGGAAACGGCCAGCCTGGCCCTGCCCAAAGGGAAAAATAAAACTCTGTTTGCATATGGAAACAACTTTGGCTGATTTAGGATTTTTGTTTGTTGGACTACAAAAAAATGAATCACACTTTTCTTAATTCCGTAAAGTTCCTTACGACACTTTACCGTTTTACAGCGGGTTATGTACCAGACGTCCACTCGCTGGTAACGGGATTCCCAGTGTTGGGCGCATTAGTCGAGGCCGTTTCTCTCTGTTTCCAGTAAGATTTTTCCCTCGGGGTGCGAATGTCTCCCTCAGTGCGGGGACACACAGCCTTACACGTGATGGACAGACGGGAGCGGGACAGGGACCGTCTGGGCGGGATTCACACAAGCGTCGAACTCTTCCTTTAAGCCTTCCTGGTTCCAGTAAATGTTTTTCATGGTTTGTGAAAAACACTGTTAAGCTCTGATCGGAGAAACCGGTAGTTTTTGGTACTTCCTCTTGTCTAGTTGTTAGTTTCTCAGTCATGAGGTTGATGCTTCTCAATAAGCTACACAGTTGTTAGTTGTTCTGTTGGTCGTGCGGGTCTCTGAAGCCATTTTGAACAGTTGGACGCTCACATTTCACAGGTGAAGACGGCAGCACACGCTGCTCTACCAAGGATTTGTAAATAGTTACGAGTTTGAAAAAAGGAACTTGGTACTCAGCCACATCAGGGCAACAGACATATCTACCAAATATTTAAATGCCAAATAGTTTTCCTGCTTTTTTCCCCCTGAGCGGTAACGGCATGATTTACTGTAAATGAGTTTTGATACTATCAGTGCTAAAACTAACTCACCTCCTGTCGTTTTCTCCGTTGTTTTTTCTTACAGTAGATCAACTTGTTCCCTGTTTGTATTAATTTAACGCTCAAATTATTTTATTGCCTTCTTTCAGGTTGGGGTGTTTCCCCCTTTTTAAGCTGTTGTACATGTGATTTTAAAAGTTTTATATACACTAGTGTGAGATTTTCAGAGGCAAATAGTTTTGAAACTTTTTATTTTGTAAGAGTTTCTATTATCTTCTAGAACTTTTTGCTTTTGTATTTATGTTTTTATTTTTTTCCATTTTCTTTCTATGTAGAAGGATTGCTTGTGTGGTTGGTGTTCACCTCGTTGACCCGGGGCTGCTGTGCCCAGGGGTCGTTCGGGAGCAGACCTGCGTTTATTACCAGCTGGATTTTGTTTCTATCCGTAGCCAGAATGTAAGGAAATAAATCTGCTGATGTTTTACTAGAATTGAAGGTCTCCGCTTACACAAGCCGTCATCACCTCCTAAATACTTTTTTTTTCATGCGTTTCAGCTGAAACAACCTCAGACAATAATGATTTGGATTAAATCAGTCAACATCAGAAAAAGTCAGCTGGTAATCAGCCCCAGGTCTGCTCACTGAACATTGAAGAGAAATAAATGTATGTTCTGCTGCTTAATGTCACAAACACCACATGTGAATCACCAGTGGAGTGGAGAAGCCAATGAATCATTGGTTTCTGCATGCAGGTTCTGATTTCATATTGGAAATAAAGCTATTTTTATGCACATTACCAGTTGTACATGCTGCGTTTGTTCCATTCTGTTTCCTGATTGACAAATGATGTGGAAATACACGTTTGACCCTCTGCCTTTGGAGTCGCCATCATCTGACCCCATGGTGGTGGGTCTAAAAACCAGCACAGAAGTTGTCATGTTTGTTTTCTAGAACGTCCACAGCTGAATGTTTGACTCTGTCGGTCCTGCTGATACTGTATTTAAAACTTGAGGGAATGAACTTTAGAGGCCTGTTCACTTTTATCCTTGTGAGAGAAGACAAAGTGACACAGTAACTCGATCCGGCTCTGACAGAAGCTGTGGAAGAGTGAACAGGCTGATTCTAATCAGACCACGTTACAAACGGCAACTCCACATGGAGGCGATGGCTCATTGCACCGCCATCAAACTGTGGACTAACTAAACCTGCTGTGTCATATCCGTGATTGGCAGAGAACCAGGGGGGTTAAAGGAAATCTAGATCCTCTGATGCCAGGTTGTCACTGGCAAACGGGAATGACAAGCCAACAAAATCAGACTGGACACACATGAAAAGCCTCCAGAATATTTTGGAATCTCCAAAGCTCGAGGTGCGTAAAGTGACAACTGCACACACCTTCTTCCCTCTTGTAGTCACCACGTGCAGCACGTCGTGTGCCGACCCTCATGAAAGGTCTCACATTACAGTCGTACCCAGTCCCATGTCTTGGACCATCCAGCTCCCTGTGAGACGGTTTCACTCGCTCTAATACGTCATGGCTTTAGGCAGCGAATACTGAAGCGTCTGCACTGAGACTGTGGCCATGTAGCTTTTTAAATTGGTCAGGAACGAGAAGAGGCTGCGGGTGAACCTGCGGTTCCGTTCCCACAGTGCACACGTCGTGATTTCGGCTCTGGATAATCTGTTCCCCTCTCTGCCCGGGCCTCACCTGTCTCTCTCTATAGTGTGGCAGGTGATCGTGATGGCAGGTGTTTCCTCCTCACCTGGTTAAGGCTGCACATTCACCCACCTGCTTCCTATCAGCTCATCACTGACTCCACTTAAAGCCTCAACGACACCTCACCAGGATCCCGACTGTTGCCTTAGAGATTCTGGTTTGTCATTTAAATCTGCTCCTGTCCTTTTCTTCATATTTAGTTTCCCTTTTATACATTTATGTCCAACATCTCCAGTTTCAGACTTTGCTTGCTCCTCTTGTCTTAGTTGTGGGTTTTTTATGTTTTGCCCCAGTTCACTTGTTCAGATTCGTCATTTGTTCACGGAACCCCTGATCCACCTGCGTGTTCATGTTAGTTGTTCAGTTTTTAGCTCATGTCAGTTTTGTCCTCCGTCCTGGGCTGTTTGGTAATCAGCCGGTTGCACCTGGCTCCTCCTTTCACAGCATCAAACTGTGCGAATCAAATTGTGCATCAAACTGTGCGAAGCTCGTGTTGCTGCAAAGCTTGATCGTTCAAAACTTCCCCAGCGGCATATGAAATAAAACTGCTGTTCCGTCTATTCTCAGAATAGTCACGTGCTGCTGGTCGAGAAAACACAACATAGTAATGAAAGTAACTCAATCTAAAAAAACACAAACCAAAAATACAACAAAATACAAAATTCAAATTCATAAACACAAAGAAAAACTAAATCACCACCACAAAACTAAAACTGAAGGAAATGGTGCACGACCTAAAACACAAAGAGCAAACAACCTGACTCCAAAAACAGGCTAAAAGGAGTGAGAGGAAAAAAGCTGAGGAGGCCGTGACGGACTCTGGCCTGTTCCGGGTTCAGTTCAAGAAGGTCATGCTGACACGGAGCAATGAGCAGCTGTGGAATCGATGCAGTCAACAACACGCACGATGTCTTTACGTCTGACGGAGGGACGGAGCTGGTCTTGTTTAATCACGTCTTTCATGGAGGAGTTCACAGAGCGAGGCTTTTGAAAGGCAGTGATGAAATAGAGACAAGAAAGTGTGAAAATCTGGGATTGGAAGAAGGTCTAGAAAAGCCGCTTTGATTATATCCAGTGTGTGAAGATGGAGAAAAGCAAATGGACATGTTAAGTCATGATGACACGAATGTGAGAAATGCAAAAAGTCGGAGACAAATAATTAAATCCTGAACTAAGTGACAAAGGGAAGTGGGTGGATGGGGAGACACAGGAGCCCTGGACTTAAAGGGTGAAGAGAAACAAGAAGAATGACACAAAAGACCAAAGAGAAATGAAGGGCTGAAGCCTCTTTGATATTCAGCCTGTAAACTGAGGAGGGGGTTGAGCCTGAACCAAGTCGTCCACCTCATCAGTCAGACGGCCAGGAAATCAAACGCTGCTTCACCCACAGCTCGGCTCACCCTCACGCCGCACGCGCCCGTCAGACAAGCCTGTTAGAGTTCAGGTAAATTCACCACAGCGGATAATAACTCATCCCGACTGAGACAATGACTGTGTTCGAGAGGCTGCAGCTGCAGTAAAAAATATTTCAGTTCCAACTTTGTCCTTTCAAGCTGGAGGACAAAGAATTGGCCCAGTGCAAGGTGGCACAGGAACAATAGTAAGCGGTAATTTTACGGGAGGGGGAAAAACGGGGTCAGTGGCAGAATGAGATAAATTGGGGGCAACGCCTTTGCGACTATCCTGTTGTTGCTCGTTGGTTCCAGGTTCAGGTACAACCCCTGTGTCCCGCCGTATGAAGTGAGGTGGCGACTGTTCCAGCCCGTAGTTTCAGGTTTCCTCCATTGTCTCTTCGGTCTTTCTGTCTGGGGCACAAAACCCAAACTGCAGCTGAAGCCGAGCGACAGGAAAGAAGAGACGCTAGAGGAAGTGGAGTGAAATGTGGCGCTTCACAGAAGGAAAAGATCTTTAGTTTGAAGGTGCAAAGAACTTTAAACTTTCCTAAGATTTCCGAGTTTCTGTTAAGTTGTACATCCTGAACTCGTTCATTGTCAGCTGCCGTTGTCAGAACGTCGTCAACATGGCCGCCTCTCACCTCGAGTTACACGCTCTGTTTATTTAAAGGAAAAGCTCAAATGTTTGTCTTGGCACGAGAACATGCAAGAATCTCGCATCTCGTTCGTCTGTTTGCTCTGCTACAAAATCGACTGCCCACGCAGTCCTGGATCTTCCTGCACACGGTGACTCTGTCACAGTCGGCGGACACACCGTGCGTTTTCCAGATTCTTCTAAAATGTTGCACTTCGCTCAGAACCAACAGACGAGCTGATGCCCGTCGGCCTCCGCGCTGCAGGAAATACACTCACAGGTGGCACCAAAACACACAGCGCAGCACAGAAACCTATTCATGCATATTCTAACTGGTATTCATCACACACACACACACACACACACACTGTGCGGCCATTTACTTGTTTGTTCAGACTCTGCAGAGCCAGAACCAGGCTCAGCCGCAGCTTAAAGTGCAGTTTTGAGATTCTTCCAAACCTGGTTTTCGCATCTCTTTCATCCACTTCCACTGATGCACGAATGTCCTGCTGCTGTCAGATGGTGCAGAGAGCAAGTGTGTGTGTGTGTGTGTGTGTGTGTCTGCGTGTGTGTGTGTGTGTGTGTGTGTGTGTGTGTGTGTGTGTGTCTGTGTGTGTGTGTGTGTGTGTGTGTGTGTGTGTGTGTGTGTGTGTGTGTGTGTGTGAGGCTGAGCTCATTAACATGGTAGGACATGACAGCAGGTATAATATTCACAGAACTTTCATAAATCACTTACAGATTTGGACAAATTAAGATTGACCCCATCATGTGCATTGACGTCATGAGCGTCCATGTCGAAGGTCGTGTGAACTAAGGCCACAGATGGGAACCTGCCGGTGTTTGTTCTGAACTGAACAACTCTCTGCACAGTCAACACAAATTCTTGTCTTATCTGGGTTTGTTTCGACAGGCTTCAGCTCACAGAACGCACACGCACACACACACGCACACACACACACTGTGTGTCTTTAGGAACATTTGTGGGACTTTCCAGAACATGTTGCACCAGGCAGATGTTTTTCCTCGTAGCTCATCCGTCACTTCTTTTATCCGCTGAGCATCTCTGTCCGAGCAGCGTCTGACTGCAGCTCGTCGAGTCTCATAACTTCTGATAAAACAGCTGCTTCTGCTGCTTTTCCTCAACTTACCCAGAGTCACCATGTGGTCACGACAGCACAGGGCGAGACTCCCTCCCATTCGCGTTATTGCTTGTCAGTCCTCCTCAAACCGGCCTGTTATCGACAGATTGAACCGTCTCCATGTGACGATTTGCATCCTAATAAACATGTTCTAGTGTGAATGTTGGTGATGCAAAAGGAAGTGACGGGCAGTGGACTCTTGGGTACAAGTGATTGTCACATTTCTGTGTAAAGGAAACGCTGGTTGCCAAACTGATGCTGTTATCATCATCATCATCATTTTTAACTGATCTGTCAAAATTTGCATCTCAGCTTCCTCACTGTGCCAGTAAAACATCCCTTCACCTCAAACTGGGGCATTATTATTTTAATAAAGTCAGAAAGTTGTTTTGTCTTGATCTAGGCAATTTTTCAACATTGTCCAAATACTATTGGGCCAAAATTAACTTAAGTCTGAATCCACAGACTCAGTTTGCTGATATTTGCTTAAATTAAAGCCACTTCATTTATAGTGACTGTCTGTGGGGGGAGATTCTGGGTCTCACCGTTTCTCATCTTTTGAAATTCCTTCTCCTGAGCTCAGATGATCCCTGGGTGTTTGAGAGAGAATCAAATTGTGTGTGTGATGTTGTTGTTGCTGAGTTCAACCTAATCGCTTCTTTAAATGTCTCCATGCAGGTCTCAGATGCAAAGCAGATCAGACAGAGCAGGAGGAAGTGGGGGGGGGGTCTTAAATCTGTCAACACTCCCACAGAGGTCAGAGGTCAGGTGACGAGGGATTACAGGAAACGAGGTTCTCACACTCTGCATGTGCGTGAGTGTGTTTCTATACTTGACTCCGTCACATTCCTGCTGAAGCCCTCGACTCAACGTTCTGCACCTCACACCCACTCGAGCTGGTTTGCACTGAAACGCTGAGAACAGCGAATCAGTCAAGCTTTGTTTTTCAATCTGCAACATGCCCAGATGTGTCGACAACGCTTGGACCTTCGCACATTTGGTGTCCGAACGTGAACATGAGGAATCGTCGTTACACCAAAAGCGTTTGTCTGAAGTGGGACTGAGTGGACAGCTGCAGTCGCTCCGAGGCTGAAGTAACGAGCATCTTCCAGCAGACGTTAGCTGCTCTCACACTTCCCGTTTGTAAAGTGCTATGACGCCGAGAGCAGAGGACACGTCCAACGTGGTCGACTTTCACCCTTCAGCTTTTTCCAGAAGTTTGTTTCTGTGAATCCTGGCTTTCCCCGAACCACCTCCATCAGAACCAATCAGGGGTGGACTCATTGTTGCGTGACGTTAATGACTTTGCTGTTCCTAATTATAGCTGAACATCCTAATGTGATCACGTTTTAGATTTGTTGTTGGTCTCAGCGGTGGAGCCTACGCTGGACCTCACGCTGCCACCTCCCCACACACAGGGGAGCAGCATCGGCTCCAGTCGGTTCAGTGGTCGTATTCGCTCCGACTGTCCTCTCAGTTTCAGTCTCAGTGCTTGTGTGAAAACCTAAAGCCCGAACGTTCCCACAGCCGGTGGTTTGTTGGAGTCGGGTAAGAACAAGGTAACAGTGCAGGGACGCTGCTTTCCGTTTCCCTCTCTGCGCCTCATCCTCGTTTCCTCTCGTCCTCTTGTCTCGTAGTCATAGGCCACCTTTTGTCTCCATGCAAAATTCCTCCCAGCACACACACACACACACACACACACACACACACACACATTCCTTTGCCTGGCAACAATGAGCTCTTTGTGTTGCACACTGCCTGTGTTTTCATTTCATTTTTTATTGCTTTTGAACTCCTCACATGGAGAATTTAATCATCTCTTCGCTCGTTCCTGAGGTTGGTTTTGAAAAGATTTTTTTTTTTGGTTGACGGCTGGTGAAAACTGGGGGAGTTGAGTGTGAATGTGGGCGAAAATAGTGAGAAATTAGTACCAGAAGAACAAAGAGATGGAAATTGGTGTGAAAGGAAAGTAGCTTCACGTGCAGCAGTTAGTGAAGCATTTTGGCAAATAAATTAATTTGCTTCACGAGACAATTATGACGGTTTTTATAATGTCAGTAAGTCGGTGACAGTGTAACACTGCGTGTTTCTTCTGAGAATCATCAAGTTTTTCAGTCCCCTTCATTGATATGACGAAATCAGCGGCTTGTCTGTACGTCCAAAGGTACAAAATGAAAATGAGCCGTTAATAACTGATTTGACATTTGACATCGTATAAAATATAAACATGAAACCAAGTTGAAGTCTACAACTTTCTGTATCCTTGGCAACACAACACGAGTCAGTGAAGTCTCAAACTTCTACAACTTCAGACAACAAGGCAGTTTATTTCTTCATTCTCAGTTTTATTTAGGTCGTGTAAACAAAATACTGCATACGATCCTAAATATCAATTGACCTTGACCTTCCCGTTGTAGTCACGTGTCTCTTTTGTGTAATTTCTTTTTGTTGTGTCTGATTTTATGAGTTCCTTCTGGTTGTTTTCTGCATCTTTTAACAGGACCCTGAGATTTTCTAACGAGAAACGCTGTGGCCCCGGGGCCTAACCTTTGGACACAGCCAGGTTATCTGCTCTCAGTCCAGATGCTCAAGTCCATAGTCATGAGAGTCCAGCTGACAAAATGTACAAGTTGGGCGTCTTGCCGTGGCTTCATTTTCCTCTCGGTTTTGGAGGAGACAGTTGCTGGGAGGTCCTGCAGTCGTCAGAGCCGATTCTAAAGAATTTAAAACAAAGAGAACCATAAATCACCACGTCAAAGTGTTTCCCCCTGCGATCCCACCTCCAAGGCTCCAGTTGTGCGGTGATGGATTCAGGAAGACTTTTCATGCCTGCTGCCACCTGCTTACAGTGGACGGCCATCGCAAAAGCAGCAGCAGCAGGGAACAAAGTCAGTTTCTTTGACGGCAGAAAACCTGGAAGCTTTGCAAATGTTTCCATCTCAAACATGACGCTCGGTCAGTAAAGCTGAAGGAGCTGCTCCTCGCAGTCTTACTGAGTCTTTAGACTGAGCGTATGAAACCATCGTCTTCCTCTGACGCTGTTTCTCAAAGAGGAGCGTCCAGGAGCTGGCGGCTGAAACCTTCTGAAAGACAACCAGAAATTAAAAATAAAAGCACACAGCATCTTAAAAATGACACGGACACAGGGGTCACGGTCCCGTCGGCTTTTGACCCGTGTGCGAGTACTGACGGTGGTGTAGCTGTAGTAAAAGGAGCAGATAGCAGCGATAAGGAAGATGTGGGCGTCACGTCGTTAGAGTTGGAGAAGACAACTTCAGGGCAACCAGACAAACCACAGTTAGTTTCACTTTAACCCAGGTTGTTTTTGAACACTGATGACCTAACCATTACATTTAAAACTGTGTCCCTCCACACAGAAAGTCTGAGCAGGACAACTTTGTAATTTTACTTTATGTTCCAGCAAAATAAAAAGAAATAAGAAAATATATTTAAATATGTTCATTAACATATATATATATTTATATATAAATGATCGGATATGACTTTATTGATGCCACAGTGGGGAAATTCCTGTGTTTCAGCAGCAATAAGAGCAAAGAACAAAAAAGTTCAGTTTAACTTTAAACAGGATGAAAGAAAAAACTGCAAACAAGGTCTTTAAAAAATGAGGATAAAGAATCTGATCATCTGCATATGCACATATGTAACAGTGGAAAATGTAACATTCCCACTGTGTCCCTGCAGGGATGCGTTGGACAGTGTGACGGCTGTGGAGGAATGAGCGACGGTCTGGGGGTGTGACCGTGTGGCCGAAGGAGCTGCTCAGATCCTCCACAGTGAGGATGTCCATCATTATCCAGGATGGATGTTAGTTTGGCCAACACCTCCTCCATGGAGTCCAGTGCTCAGCCCAGGACAGAGCCGGCCTCCTAAACAGCTTGTGTGTGTATATAACTCTGGTTTTCTTTGGCCTGTCAAGACTTTTCCTGACATCTGCACTTTGTTGCTGCTGCCTGCTCAATGTGAACACGCCCAGAGTCTCCGAGAACAAACACGTTGACCATCTTCTCTGAGCCTGAAAAGCTGCTCGACCTGATTAAAGGGACAGTGATGATTGGACGTGAGTGTAGGTTCATACGTTTGACGGGTTCCCGATGAACGCTCAGCAGAACTGCTAACGTAGCCTTTAGATTACGAACTCTTTACTTCTTCTTGTAATGGCACGTTTGACATCCAGGCTTGAGTACTGTGTTTTGGATGGGTGTCCTCACAACTATAGAAAAGTATGAGAGGATTTGTTGGCAGGTGGTTGCCACGGTAACACATTTCCAGTCAGCAGTTTCACTTCAGACGTTGGAAAAAATTACAAGACGTCTGCAACAACAGTGAAACCACCAGCTACAGTTGAGAGGCTCCTTCGTCTTCCTCTCTGGTTTTACACTTTCAGCCATGAAAACCATTTTCCACTGTTTGCAGCGTCAAAAAAAAAATCATCATCTTTCATTTTTAATAAAGAAAAACATCAGGCAGTAAAGCTCAGTGAGGTCTAAGTAGTTCCATCCCCCTGTTGCTTCACAGGACGTTTCCTTCAATCGCAGGCTGCATCCTTCCGACGCTGTCCCTCTTCAAACGCTTCCTACTTTCCTCTGGTGGCCCAACATGTCCCAAGAACATAGTTTGTTCATTTTCTGCTGAGCCACTCAGCTGGACGTATCCAGTCAGGACCAGCTGGTGAACACTTGCCTATGAAGGTCACCTGATTTGAAGGACGCAGCCCCCACAGCCTCAGCACCATTGTTACAGCAAAGAGACCAACTTTAAAACTAATTATCTTGTATTTTTCAACCAAGACACGAGATGTCACGAGATGTTCTCCAGCGAAATGAACCGCACCCAGACGTGGGTATTTTTGGTCATCCGGAGTCCAAATGTCACATCTACAGCCAGAAATTTACCAGAAGTCTTTGCACCTTGCTCTTTCACACCTGAACCACAAAACAAGCTCAGACGGTCTGGAGGACACTAGACGATCAGATGTTTGAGTTGTTTTGGGCTTAGCCTTTAGCTCAGGGGTTGCCAACTCATTCTCTCATTCTCTGATTTCCAGCTATCCCTGCCCTGCCCAGATTACCTGAATCAGGTGTGGCCCTCATGGAGCCACGGTGTGGATCTGCTGCTTCCTGACAAACCAGAGCAGAGCCTCAGACCCTTGGGCAGGACATTTGTCGTTTCCTGTGAGGCCTGTCTTAAGACTGAAGGTGACCTTCTTCTGAGCTTACTGACCAAACTGCAGCTGCTCTGAGGAACCCGTGGGACTCGTGGTCTGTCTCCTTTTTCCACTTCATTGTCCCTGTTTTTTTCAGCCACCATTTCCAGTAACTCCACCCCTTTAACTGGAAGTTTGTTCTTCTTTGCAGTGAGTCATGGGAGGCTGGCACACCCACCTGAACTTTGGACCTGATTTCATCCAACATTTTTCTTCACAGCACTAGACAAACATGCCTGGGGGGGAAATAAATATTCTTTCTGCTCATGATCATCAGGAACATGCTGAACGGCGTCTTTTCTTCCACAGAACTTTCTCGCTCCTGCTGTCATTACTGAAAGTAAAGTTCAGTGCACTGAAGCACAAGAAACTCACGCAAAGGAACAAACAAGGGGAAAAGAAGAAGCAGTCATTGTTTTTAATTCCATTTCCTTTTTTAATTGTAATGTTTTTAAAATAATTGGGACAGGACACCAATGGAATGACTCTGTAACGCAGCTGCAATGAATTATTTCCCATTATTGAACCCGAAAATTGCAGCTTATGAGACGTGGATCCAAATGTGTTTCAGCCTATAAGCAGAAAATGTCTGAACTGGCCGTAGACATGGAAGAACACGGAGCAGAAGGGACTGATTAGAGTTAAGGGGAGGTTGGGCGAACACAAGGCGGCTGACGTTTGCACCGATGATGCCGACATGAGCTGGTGTTGGACCCTTTTTCAGCGCTGGTGTCTGTTTCATGTTACTTCTAAACTGGACTTTTGAAACTCGCTATGATGACTCCACAGTCATCCGGAGCTGAAGCCTCATCCTGGATCCCTGGATTAGCCTTTATAATCATCCCCAACATCTTCATCATCATCATCACACACTCGACTCCACTGGGGTGCAAACATAAAGACAACTTTCAAACAATTATCACTGTCTGATCCACGTAAAAAATTAGTTTTACTCGTCCACAAAACGTCGACGTGAGCGTCAGTCTCAGACAGGAAACACCTTTCAGACTTGGGTTTCACATTTAACCCCTTAACGTGGTCTCCAGTTTTGCTGACTGACGTCATCACCTCGCTTTTCTTCCCACCGCAGCAGGGAGTCGGTCACTTCCTGTTATTAAGCCCGGCTGAGGGTCAGAGGTCAAGGGTGAGAGGTGGGAGGCAGAGGTAGTGCTGACACGGAGGAGGGGGTGGAAAGACAGAGAGAGGCTCTATTTACCTTCGAGTGAGAGAGCAACATCTGGAGACAGAGAGAGAGAGAGACAGAGCCAATGACAGCGGAATTAGGGAGGAATGGCTGGAATTTCCTGGATGGTAATGACGGAGTCTCTCTCTGCCTCAGTCTCCACAAACTGGGAATCACTTGTTACGGTAAAGCTGATGTGGTCCGTTGTCTCTGTTTACAGATTGATGCAAAGGGAAGAAACAGGAGATCAAACGCTCAGTTGTCAGTTTATTAGGTTCAGTGCTGCTGAGCTTCATCAGACCAGAGTTTGAGGAGGATCATCTTCTCCTCGGGCTTACGGAGAAAGGAGATTTCCGAGTCTTTCTTCAGCTTTTGCATCTTCACCAACAACCATCAGGTCATGACGGGTTTTGTTGTCTGTGCACACGTTTGGCGACGTGCACGTGAGTTGCTGCAGGAAACATTAGCACGTTAGCGTTCAGCTCAGAGCCCAAACGTCATCTGCACAGAATTTATTTTATTTTATGCGGAGGCGACTAGTCCTTGTTGCCGCCAAGCAGCTGATGCTGTGTTCAGAGGAAAACTGCTAATAGCAGATAAAGTCAGAACATGTGAACATGTCATCAACATGTGTCTGTCCTGGCAGATGTGCGCGCTGTGTGACCGGGACCAGTGCGAATCGGATCATTTGTTCTGACTCTGATGGTGAGTTCAAATCTAGAAGTTTCATGTTCCGGAACTGTGAAGCTTTTAGTGGAAGAAACGACTCAGCCGAAGTAGTTGTGCACATCTGAACCGTAAACTCCCACTTTCCTTCCTTCCATGTGAAAGCCTGAATACTGTTTCTGTGAACGAGTTATAAAACCTAACAATCTGTGTGTTTGAAGAATTTGGCAGTGATGTCATTTCATCTGTATAACGACTTTACAGGCTCGACCAACGGCCGAGGCCCGAGATAATCACACAATAAGACGATAAGATCTGTTTGAGCTGCTTTAACGCTTATACACGATCTGATCAAAACCATTTAAATTTGTCTTCATTGACATTTT
This sequence comes from Channa striata, assembly GCA_033026295.1. Taxonomy (NCBI): domain Eukaryota; kingdom Metazoa; phylum Chordata; class Actinopteri; order Anabantiformes; family Channidae; genus Channa; species Channa striata. The sequence goes on from CM065168.1 coordinate 1,059,188, forward strand.
CCTAACGTCGGTCCGAGATGACACCTACATATCTGAATTCATCCACTTCTTCAATTTCCTTTTGGTCAATAATGATTTAAAATGTGTCCTGCATTTTTTCCCTTTACTCAAAGTCACATGAACAGACAGTTTGGGTGGAAATACTGAGCAGCTGCCTGCTTCACAGCCCTGCAGCCTGTGGCCAACACATCCAGGTCCATCATTTATGTAAAAGCAATATTAAACCTCGAGGTTCACAGTTTTAAAGGGCGATTTAATATCAACACACTCCTGTTAATCCAGCTATGAATAAACCAGGTCAGTTTAATTTACTTTTCATTGTTCAGCCACTTTTTCTGCAAGAATCTGTGGGATCATATGGTGCAGCTGAAATACCGTATAGTCACGTCGCTCATCAGGTGAAACTCACCAGGATTTCTATTTGCCAGTTCACAACAAAGTCACACATGCATGATAAAGTCAAGACCCTACAGATATTGAGATTATTTCGATTCACTCGAGGTGCCTTTCACCGGCTTCCCCACAAAAGCTTGTCCTTCCTCTTCCTCGTCTGATCCTTCTCTGATCACTGTGTTTTCCACTGAGGCTCCTGAGCCTGCTCCAACTGCTGGAACTGCACGTTCCACCTCCCGCGTTGTTCCCTGAATCAGCCTGACCCCGGGGAGGATCCCGTTACACGCCGCTGTGACCTGCCAACGCAGAAGGCCTGCACAAGCACACGCACAGGACGCACATGCTGTATGAAACACAGCGATTCCTCCTGTCGTCACATCAGAACCATTCGCTGGTTCTGTTTCGAACAGGTTAACGTGAGTTTGTGGTCATTTTCCCACAGTTAGGGACACACTTGACCACAGCAAAGAGAACGGACGACGGTTAATCTGACGACGGCACAGATCAAAAGCAGCAAACGTCATCTCAGTCTGTCACACAGCGACCTGTGGGTTTCTATAAATAAACGTTCTCCTGGAAAGACGAGACGCTGACGGCTTTTGGAGGAGTTCTGTGGCGTGACTGAAGCTGAATGAGCTCCGTGTGTTTGAAGGTGCAGCAGATCCAGCCCCCGGGGTCTTTTCAGGGAGGTGGCAACGGGGGATGAATGCTCAGCCCTCAGGGGGGACATCAAGAGGGGACGCAGCATACTTCATGTGAGGAGCCCGAGTAACGCCATCCGTCCTCTTTGTGTGTGTGTGGAATCCCACAGACGATCGGTGTGACCTCGTTCTCTGAAGAACGGCATCGTCCAACTGAACCAAACGACGCATTTGATGAGTGGACGACTCTTTGTTTGGTTTCGGTTTTCTGCCTGTGGCTCAATCTGGTCATTGTGAGTTTGCCTTTTCTGTACCACACTACTACAGCGTGGTTTTATTCTCTCTGTACCATAACGAAGGTAAAAAACCTGGCAGCTTTATTTCGTCCATCTGCTTCTAAAATGATGTTTCCAAACAAACTGTAAATAAAGAGAGAACGCAGTGATTTCCAACTAATTCAAAACATATTTCTAAAAAATAATAGCAACTCACAGAAAAACAACCTATGAAACGGTGGAAGTGTGACGGTGAAAATGTGTGTGTCCAACAAAACCAACATGGATGGAGCCCAGACAAAAGGCCGAGGGACCAGAGCTTTAGACGTTATTGTTCATCTTTCTAGTTTCAAACAGCTAAGTTAAGACTCAAAATGACCAAAAAACATTATCATTCATTTAATATTCATATTATCATTTATCCAAAACTGGCATAAAATGACATAAAACAGAGACAAAAAGCATCTAAAATTAGACGCAAAATTACTAACATGGACAAAATTAGACAAATCACGTGACAAAAAAACCCCAAAAATCTGAATTAAAACAGACACAACACACAATGTGACATCGGCATAAACAAACCCAAAGAGTGGGTGAAAATTACTGTTATCAATTATTATCAACTTGAACTTTTTGTTTTCAATCCAATTTATTAGATTTTTACTATTTGAGATTCAATATAAGATTCAACATCCTTTCATTCTACTTCAAAAAGCCCGTATACAGTTTTAAATCCATCACATGGTGTTTGTGAATCACTTCCTGTCAGATGGTGACAGCAGTAAATAAAGAAAAATCCCTTTGTCTAAGACCGACATGAAAATGAAAGCTGGGCTGTTTTCAGTGTCCTCACTACATGCAAACCCTCCTCATCAACGAGCCTCAGACAGGAAGTGGCTCTGAGACCTTAACCCACCTTTCCCCAGTGCAGCGAACTCTTCTCACGTGGGTGGAAACCAACAGTTTCTTATGAATTGATCTTAAAATTTTCTTCCCTATTTGATGAAATTAATCAGATTCAAGTAATTTCAATACGTCATTCAAACATTCAAAAGTGTGTCAACTAAAGGCGTAACGGACTGATTGGACATTTAAATAATATAAATAATAATATAAATGAAGGTCAAATGCATCATTTTGCTTATTTCTGCTGTTTCTGTTCTTGTTCCTAGTGGGCCGCTGTAACAAAGTAATTTCCTGGGAAGGATGAAGAAAGTATTGTTATTATTTTACTTTATTCTATTCAAAAACATATAAGTCCATCAAAGAGATTCAAGCAGTTAAGAAACCCGAATATAAAACACGAAACCCGATGAAATATCGTCCTACAGCTTTCTCTCACGTTAAATAATTGCAATGTTCAGGAATTCCACATGCAACAAATCCAATGACGATGACGAAGGTGCCGCCGTGTCAAGCGTTTCCTGACGCGCTGCGTGTGCGCTCTGGGTTCCCACACATTCACACTTACAAAGCATGTGGAAGCACTTAGGGCTGCACCCCTCCACCCCCCAAAGCCAAGGGCCTCCCAGAGAGCAGTGTGAACCCGGGCACAGAGGTCAGAGGTCAGATACGAGGGGCGAGCGGCAGGATGGAGTCCAGGCCTCCCAGAAACAAAGAGAGGACGACGATGCGAAGTGGGAAGGAGCGTTTCCACACGTCTGCTCTGTAAGTGTTTGAACCCTGTAAAGTTTCCTCAGAGCCCAGGGGCCGGTTTCCTCCTCCGCCTGCCTCATAGCATCCACCCCTCAGTCTGTCCGTGTGTCTGTCCCTGGTAACAGTATCTCTGTCTTTTCATCTGTGACACTGTGGGAACCTGATCTGTCGTCCAGCATTCCTGCAGACACAACGGGACGAGGCCCATTTCAGCGGCTAAATCGAATTCCTCACGTTCATTGCTGTGCAGGGTGGACTGATTTATTTGTCTGACCCGAGTGTTTCACATGTCATAGTGAACTTTAACTCTAAGTCGTTGCAAAGACTCTGGCTGTGTGTCTCTGTAGTCTACGAGTGTCTTTGGGTCGTTTTGAGTCGTGTTGATTCCCATGACGGGACTTTGTCTCTATTCTGTGACGTTCACACCTTCCGTCTACAGAGACACAGGAGCAGATGCTCTGACCTCCAGCCATGATTCCCACTGATGGCCACAGACTGCGTCACTACCCAGGACGATTGTATTGCTGTGTAAACTTAACGTGTGTTTGGATAAAGTGAAACAGACATTTTTAAATGTTTCTGTCTATAAACTCAGCTGCTTGTCATTCATCTTCCACTGCCGAACATGAGCGTTTCATTTTCACACAAACCTCTGTTTGTGCACTGTGAACATTGTGAAACAGATTATTGGGCCCACACTTATTTCCCCAGTCTCATGACGGCTCTTCCCACTCGCTTCTGACACCACAAAACATTTTGGTCAAGTCCGATTCTCAGAGACGGCAGCATAAACACTTCACGGCCTGTGCGGAACTCACACGTTCACAGGTGACACATGAATGAAGTGAAATACGAGGAAAGACATGATCAGATGGACTTTATGAAAACTTGTGGTTACACTTTGAACACAGCTTCACATTAAAGCCACAGGGGGGGGGGGGGGGGGCACTACTCTACAAACTCAGTACTGAAGTAACAGTGTGAGCGACTACAGGTGAAGTTCTTCACCCCGGTGCTTCAGAAGGTTCAGTGTGAGTGGCCGTTCCATTTTGTGTGCAGCTGAGGGCCAGTGTCGGGTTCTAAAGCACTTTGATGAAAATCAGGATCAGGCACCGAAAGCGACGTCAGCATCAGAACTTTGGAACATCGACACAGACAGAAACGCCGCCTCGTCTCCGAGGAGTTTCTGCAGCAGCTTTTAGGAAGGGAAACGAGCCCAGTGTCCACTTTTCATGTGACCCCCCGTGGGGAAGGTAGATTCCTAATAACACACGGTGTGAATATGAAGGCGTCCAGCTTCACATCACAGGCCGATACCAGTAAGTGTTTGTTTAGAGCTGTGGTTTCTGTGGCTCGTCGTGAGACCTGCTGCGCATCTGCTGCAGGATGTTTCCCGAAAGCTGCAGACAGCGTGAAGTTCCTCGGAGACGCTGGGTGGTTTCTGGGCGGTTTCTAACAGAAAGTCTGTCCGACAGCATCAGGTTGCTGCCACCTTACAGTGTGTGTTCTCATCAGTGTGACTGCGGGGGGGCTCAGCTGTGGATTTCCCCCTCACCTTCACACCCTCGTGCACGTAAGAACAACAGATCAGCAGGCCTCCGACTGTCTGACTGCAGTCAGAAAATCAGTTTGACGCACGAGGGCAGATCATTTTCAGGTTTTTAGCTCTGATATTTCTATCATGAACTTTAGTTGCATTTTGCTTTATTATGAGTTAAAATTCTCCTTCCACCACTCATGACAACTTCTGTTTGGTGCAATTATTTCTCATTTATTCTCGGTAAAGTCCTGAAAACTTACATGACACCACACGTCGCCTTTCCTGCTCAACTTCATACATGAGAGGACGGCAGCGGACTGGCTCCAGGTTCAACGTGGCGTTTCGTGAACTGACGTTCGTGTTCCCACGGTTTAGTTTGGGTTTAAACATCTTTAATCTCTATAAATCTGTTCACCACACCCAACCTCAGACACACAGAAATTACTGCCGTCACTCGTCAGGTCTGAGCTTTTTCTCGTTTAATGAGTGTGGTGGTTTCAGCTCCGTCGGTCAGTAACCGGTTGTTTGTCCACTAGCTCAGAGTTGGAGAAACATGCTGAACACCAGAACTAACGTGGTGAATGTCACACATCAGTATAACCGTTTGATCCTTTATGGTTAGAGAACTACTGGTTGTGGTCACGGTAACTGCAGGAGAGAAGAACACGTCCAGCTCGTGTGGCCGTTTTCAGGAGGCGACTGTGCTGAAATCTGACTCACACTGCAATTGAAAAACCCTGACATGGTCCTGCCCAAAAGAACGTGACCATCCATCCGTCAGCTTTACTCCCAGCTGTCATTGGGTGAGAGGTGGGCTACGCCCTGGACACGTCACAGGGCTGACACACGAGTTTATCGCAGTTCTTAGAACAGCAGCAGAAGTTCCCTCTTTTTCCCCAAACAACAGGAAGTAGGAACCATAAAAGTAAGTTCTAAGAGCGCCGGGTTTAGGAAATTAAGTAGCTGCAGCAGTTACGTCTGTGGACACCGATGGGTCAAACACTGAGGAAGTATTGAAAGTGGAAAAGTCGAATGTGACGTAATGTTTGGCCTGGATGGTTAATTTATGAAGTTATGAGCACAAAACATGCTGAGAAATGTTCCAGATTTGATCCAGATTTCAGCACAGAGGTCAAGTCCGGGTTTTATTCCAAACTTGATTACATGCAGATGCTGCACTGGCATTGTTTTTCTGAAAAGTCAGATTCAAAGTTCTGCTTGGTCTTATTCGTTGTGATAATCCCACCCGCCCCTGACATAAACCTTTCTTAGTTCTGGAGTCAGTGCCAGAACTGACACCAGAACTGAGCAGGTTCTTTGGCTGTTGAAACGGCCTTGATCCAAAAAGCGCTGATGAGGTCGCCCCAGTTTTTCGCCGAATGTGTCCGGCACCGCTGTCCCCAGTCAGGCCTTGGTCTGCGGCCTTTTAGCCGATTCGGCATGTTGAGTCAGCGGCAGACAGACATGAGGGAAAATGACTTTAGTCTCATCTATTTATACAAGTACCTGCCACTAAAGTTACTCCTCTGTCAGAGGAAACACCACCTCAAGATAAACGTAGCATTACAAGTTACTGACAAATTTTTTTTTATCTTTGATCGATGCCATTTCTGGTTCCTGCAGAAATCTACAATGTTCCGGTGTTGAGAAAATATTGCAGGCCAAATATAGTGGAAGTCCCGAATGCTCACACACACAATGGGAGCAGTGAGCGGCAGCAGCTGTGAGGCGTCACTGGAAACACACACACTGACAGCAGCAGTGTTGTCCGGCCGGTTTCAGAACAGGTTGGACAGCTCTGGTTCTGTTTGGACACACCCTGCCCAGGCCTGCAGCCGAAAACCAGGAGACGTGCTGCCTCCTGCAGGACGGTCACGGCGCTGAACACCAGAACCACAACCTCCAGCAGCAGAAACAGATGTGAAAGTTCACACCCTTCGCAGAAACACAGCCGAGCACAACAAGCGTAATAACTGTGACTTTAATGCCGCGTTTTCTTTGTCATTCAATGAGCTGCAAACGAACCAGAACCAAAACGACTCTAACGTCTACTCTGCTGCTAGGGCCAAGGTTCTGGTGGATGGACAAGTGGCCTGAACAAGTGGCTGCTGCTCGCACACGGATTCATGGCGGGAAATGGTAGCGACACACCTGGAGTGACGTCAGCTGACACTGAAAAACAGCAGAGACACTTTCTCATTAAAAGTGTCGAGCACACTTGAAAGGAAGTGACGTCAGTCGCTTATCGAACACGCACGTCTGAACAGAATCCTTCCCAGACTCAGGGTGCAGGGAGAAAAGTACCTAAAAGTACGTGTCACATTCTCGTGTAACAGCAGAGGTTCTGACAGCAGCTGACTTTTTGTTCAACGATTAAAAACACAAAGAGCAGATGAAGCTGAGTTATGTTCACCAGCGACATCAGCTGCAGCGAGGCCTCACATTCTGTCCGACTGTGAGCAGACACACAATCAGACCCACAGGGATGAGCGAAGCGGGACCCGCCACAGAACTGTACGGCGTTTCCCGTGTGTGCCACGGGAAACCACACAGGAAATTCCCCAGAGACACAAACCCAAGTTTCAGAGAATCAATGAATTAAATCTTCTCGTCTGTAGAGATCAAAGGAGCTCAAACATAAAATGCGCCATAGCGACACTGATTACGTGATTTCACTGTATTTGTAAAACTATTAAACCTAATGCTGTTGAGGAATAAGACGAATGTACAAGTCAAATCCAGAATGTTTCCACACGTGCCTCATAAATAAAAACCTAAAACGTGTCTCAGTATTCCAGTGTACATCAGAGTGTGAACGATGTGCGTTAACTGAGGAGACGACGACACTTTTTCCCACAAAAACATTTTGCCTCTTTATTGAGTGAAATAAAATCCAGACAGGTGACGCTGATGGTCACAACACTACAAACATAAATCACACCTGCACCAAGAACTTTGGCAACTTTGTCTGTAAACAGAAAATCGAAATGTGTCATCCATGAAGAACAGAGGAGAGAGGTGCAAGTCCAAACTAAAGAGAAACAGCTGGTGGAGACGCCAGGACGAGCGCTGTCAACAATCACTTAATGCAGATTTCATGTCTGATCCATTGTGCTACTGTCTACTGACTTTCCTTCAGAACCACCTCAACATAAAAAAAACCTCTTCACCTTATTTCCTTATATGATATATTTTTGATTTTTAAGTGTACATCATCTCAGCCATGTGTGACATCTTCTTAGGGATGTATAGATAATATTCCATGTAGCCAGAAAGGTCCTCTATTGTGATGTCATCGACATACGCCCGGGCCTGTTCCGAACACGAGCGAGGAGAGCCGGATGACGACGACGAAGGGGACGAAGCTGTGGCGGCGCTACTGCTGCTAGCGAGAGTTCTGGAGGTGTCGCCGTGGCCCGGCAGGCCTCTCTCGCACTCTGAGATGACATCGCGGAGCCCCGTGAAGGAGTACACCTCCACGCCATGCCAGCCTTGGCGATAGGACTGGCACTGGCACTGGCTTTCACCTCCCGCTCTGCTCTCCTCCTGGGAACCTGAGCTGCTCCTTTGAGCACAGGTGCAGGGAATGTGGGGGCCCTCTGTGCAGCCGCTGCTGTGGAGTTCTGACAAAGCTCGGAAGTCAGCGGCTTCAGCAAGTCCAGATCTCCGAGGTGCACCTGTTCCAGATTCTTCTCCACTACAGGCACTTGTCTCAGGACCAGTCTCCTCATTCAACTGGACATCTCTAGAGCGTCCCCCATCTAGTCTGGATGATGCAACAGTAGTAATGCTGGAGGGCATTTCTTGTAAGGACGCTGAGGAAACCGCAGCTCCAATGGGTGTCTCATAACCAGTACAGGACCCAAAAACCAGAGAAGAGATGCGGCTGGTTGTGGGTGAAGAAGAGAGCTCCTCCTTGGATGGTTGAGCTGCAACGGAGGCGGCTCTTCCGTCAACTGCAGCGAGAGGCTCTGCAGCATCGGGCACAGCCAGGCGCTGGTGCTTCAAGCAGCCACTAGAGGTCGACAGTGCAGAGGCGGCTGCGGTGCTGCAGTAGGTGAACTTTGGAGGATGGAGGATGGGGGACTTGGACCTGCGACGGCGCTGGGTTCTGGATGCTCCTCTGGAGGTTTTCCTCATACACCTAAAGATGCAGAGAGAAACGGGAGGACCAGAAAAGGAAGGAGAGGAAGAAAGAATGAAAGTATACGATGCAGTGATCAGGATTTTTGATATTTTGTTTTAATAATGCAGAAGGCCTCATAGCTCACACCTAAAACATGTGCATGACTCCAGCTTTGTGACATTAAAAGCACACACAATAACATGGAGGACAACAGGAAGTTACTTAACTTTCCATTGTGAGCGGCCAGGCTGCAGAGCAGCTCGGTTACATTTGGGTCTGTTGTCTCAGAACAAATTAATCTAATAAATTCTAAACATTAGACAACAGTCAGTGCGTACAAAAGTCATTTAATGATCACTTCTAACAAAACTCAACATAAATCCAGGGTACAAAGAGCAAAAGGATTTTACGCTTTTTTTAATGTTCCACTGTACTGAAATAGCACATTAATTGAGCTCTGAAAACTTATTTTCAGTTTTGGAAAGTTATGTTTTTAGGTGAATAAAAATTAGCACAGAGCTGAACCTCAGAGAAAAAGAATTGCACCTGTTTAATAGACTGACTCCTGCAGTTCTGCACTTTGAGCAGGTGTGCTCACTCATAAACAACTTATTCCTCAGTTTTCCAACACACAAAGTCTACATGTTCCTGGTGACGACCCGTAACTTTTTTAATTATTCCAGTCTCCTTACGCTTAACTTAAAACAATCTTCTCAGTGTGTTATGGCCAATCTATGTCACCTGTGTCTGCAAATTTACAACATTCATGTAAATTCTTTTCCTCCTGACTCTGTGTTAGTCTGGGTGGACTCCACCGAGTTACATGTGCCAGAGTAGAAAACTACATTTGTGCATTAAAGACATAAACTGTTTATTATGTTGGAAAACAAAGTAAAATTCTGGCAAAGTTCTAGTTACTGTGGAAATCTCTCTGTTGTCATTAATATTTAAGATGCTTAAAATAATCCAAAAAATCTGCGAATGGCTGTTGATGAGAGGATATTAAGACTTTAGCAAAGCACAGCTACAGTATCAGAGAGGTTTTTCAAGTCTGAGCACACATGTGACGTCCCTAAATAAGACTGCTGGGTGAAATTAGTTCTGGAGTTTTTTAAAGGATGAATGTCTGTAGAGTCATCAACAACATAATAATAAGAGCTGCCGAGTAACAGAAATAGGGGGCCGACACTTTTTGTTTAGCAGTCTGCAAATTTAATTTTCGTTGACAAGACGACATACCCATGCCAGTTGTCCTTCGGGCAGCTGAGTTTGGGCTTTGCTCCGACCGTGTCAGGACCAGCTCTCGATGCAGCTCTGGGAGCCAGTACCTCTGAAACACTTACAGCTCCAGGTAAACTGGACAGAAGAGAAAATGGTTTAAATTACACAGTACAGAACTGTCAGCGTTCATGCTGGCGCTGTGACACATACACAATACAATTTTCTAGAGCATCAGCAGACAAATTCTGTATTCTTCTTTTTTTCTTGGATTATAAACCCCAAAAAGATTCAGTTTACTGTCAATGAGGACTGAGCAAAGTATTTTATCCTTAAAAACAGTAAAAAGATTTGCGGCCAGAGATATTTTTTTATTTATCAGTTCTTCCAGCTATAGACATCACTTGGACGTGACTACAGAGAGACAGTGCGCAGCTGCAGTTATCCTGCAGGTCATTCTAAATAAATGGCCGTGGAATTTTAAGGTGATGGAAAAACACTGGTGCTGTCACTTGCCACATTGTGCTGTACACAGTAACAACAAGTAGTGATTCCCAACTACATCCCGACAATGGTGTAAAACAGAGATAGCGGCGATGCTGTTACTCACCTCTCAGCATCAACCCTCAGCTTTTTAAATGCCGTCTGCAGGGTTTCCTCCTCGCAGTCCTTCCCTCCTGCCTCCATGGTGGGAGGAGGATGTTCTGACCAGCCACCCAGCTGCAACAAGAACATACAACTGTAATTCAGTACCTGAAATAATAGGGAATATTATGCAGCTGTGGGCTTCGGTTGAGTTAACAGTAGTCCAGTCGGGTGTGATGTCCTTCCAATCTCCGACTTCCAGGTTAGATGGATCACACCATCAGCCTTGACAGAACTAACAGTGGTTTCCAGTGAAGTGCATTCAAACTAAGATTTGAGGATAGAAAATAACAGCTTCCATTACAGATTAGTGTGTTAGTTGCTTTCTTTTAATAACCTAGTTTGCATAATTTTAGCAAATGTGAAAAATTCTCATACTGCTTTTTTGGGGTTCAAGGTATCTTCAGATGTCTTTTTTTGACAAAGCCAATACATACGACAATAAGCTAAAATCTGAGTATCACGTTGCTTTTATAAATCATAACATTTTAAATATTTGCTCCTTTATTGTAACGATTGTATTTATAATAGCAATGTAAATATTTTCCCAGCACTGCCAAGAGGTGGGATACATTGCTGCTAAACAGTTACAATGTTGAGTAACCATAAGCTGACAAAATTACCCAAATGCCCACTGTATTTTGGAATTAATTTAATCATAAAACAGTAGCTATTTACTGCTTCTACAATGTAAGGATTTACCTTTCTACCTCTGCACATACACGGCACACAGCCACAACATTACAATCTAATGCAATCCAATACAGCAGCTCTGTCATAGATTCTACTTTTACAAAGGTAGAGTTTCTGAAAATGTCATAAAGATGACAATTCTACAATCTGTTTAGTATTACTGGGCATTATAAGAGAAGGTGATTTTAATGTTTTGGCCAAAACAGTACAACCCCATCTTAATGCACTACAGTAGGACTCGCGCTATGACCTCAATAATAAACACAAGGATTTTTAACTTGGAAAATAAAAACGAAAATTAAGAAATGTATTTACTAACGGAGCAAACGCTTGTAAAAGTAGAACCGCTGCCACAGCTGCTGGGGTGGATTGCATTAGATTGTCCGGTGTTTCAAATTTACCCGTGACCACGTTAGCTGGTGACCGACTTCCGAAAGCGTCGGTTGTTGCTCGTAGTTACGGCAGCTGTTGAAAGCAGGAAGACAACACGTTAGCCGTCCTCGTCTATGCCAGTTTGTCTGTTGTTCGTTTCATTACCACTAAACTTGCATGTAATTGTTCTTTTGAGGCTTGTTTTGTTCGAGTAAAGGTGACGGTCAACACCCGGACGCAGTTTGAACGATGCACGTAAATACGGAAGCGGTTGGACGAAAGGAACGAGCAGCGAGGCCTCTGCTTGTGTGTTGCCTTGGTCTGTTTTTAATAAAATGTTAAATCTATACGTTACTATATTTGTCTTTGGGTATCTGTTTGTGTAAACGTGTCCCAGATGAAGTTATTCAGTGGGACTTTGAACATAAAAAAAAAAAAGTATTCTACGGGACTCGAGACCGTCTCACATCATAAGAAAAATGAACTAGAGTCAACAGACAAACCCGCTGCACTAGCAGCGCCCGACACGCATCTTCACGATTTTGGACGCCTTCACCTTCGCCAGCCGTTTCTCTCACACTGCAACAGTCAGATCAACTTGTGACCACAGTGTCCGTGTCATTACTGCGGTTTTCTCTAACTGCATCACTGTTGTCTCTCATTCAGTCCGTATGCCAGAAATAAACCATCTTAAAGTCTGGAAGCACTTTGATCAACTTGTGACACTCCAGGCCTAAAGTCATTTGATTTCTCCAGAAAGTGACACACCTCTTAACAAAAACACACAGCAAACCAGTTGAGTTCTCCATCAAAAGAACATCAAATCAATATGCATGGAGATGGCCACAAAACTAATGGTGGAATCTTGTAGGCTTTTTTAATCTTTGCATGTCAACCACATCAAAACATTTCCTTTTTTTTTTTGCTAAGCTCTTGATTCTCATTAGACGACCTAATGGAACTGTGCCGTTCCTGTGGAGAAAGGGACACCTGAGGAACTTGTGAGTGAGTGGGTAAGAAGGTTCAGAAGTCCTAAGTCTGCATTTGATGTAGTGTGTTGTTCATTACTAAAGGTAAACTATGTTTTATTTTCACTTTTGTTAGATTGAATGCAAATCCTGTTGATTCTGGTTTCATTGGCTTTGTGTGGAAAACCAACACAAAGAATGCTTTTCTGTGCCCAGCCTGCCAGACAGCAACAGGAATACGAAATCTGATTTAACCCCGAAAATCTTTTATTTAGTATTTTTTTATTTGCGTTTTGATTTTTTAATTTTATTCAAGATAGATTATAAGATGATGGATTTGTTTTGTATGTCATATTTCATTGTATTTCATTGTTGACTTGTCCTGTTAACTGGTTTGCTGTGTGTTTTTGTTAAGAGGTGTGTCACTTTCTGGAGAAATCAAATGACTTTAGGCCTGGAGTGTCACAAGTTGATCAAAGTGCTTCCAGACTTTAAGATGGTTTATTTCTGGCATACGGACTGATTGAGAGACAACAGTGATGCAGTTAGAGAAAACCGCAGTAATGACACGGACACTGTGGTCACAAGTTGATCTGACTGTTGCAGTGTGAGAGAAACGGCTGGCGAAGGTGAAGGCGTCCAAAATCGTGAAGATGCGTGTCGGGCGCTGCTAGTGCAGCGGGTTTGTCTGTTGACTCTAGTTCATTTTTCTTATGATGTGAGACGGTCTCGAGTCCCGTAGAATACTTTTTTTTTTTTATGTTCAAAGTCCCACTGAATAACTTCATCTGGGACACGTTTACACAAACAGATACCCAAAGACAAATATAGTAACGTATAGATTTAACATTTTATTAAAAACAGACCAAGGCAACACACAAGCAGAGGCCTCGCTGCTCGTTCCTTTCGTTCAACCGCTTCCGTATTTACGTGCCTGGTGCAAGCTGCGTCCGGGTGTTGACCGTCACCTTTACTCGAACAAAACAAGCCTCAAAAGAACAATTACATGCAAGTTTAGTGGTAATGAAACGAACAACAGACAAACTGGCATAGACGAGGACGGCTAACGTGTTGTCTTCCTGCTTTCAACAGCTGCCGTAACTACGAGCAACAACCGACGCTTTCGGAAGTCGGTCACCAGCTAACGTGGTCACGGGTAAATTTGAAACACCGGCTGGTCATAATGTTATGGCTGATCGGTGCAAGGAACGGTAGACACGAATCGATAAATTTATTGGGAACGTCAGAATAGCTGAAAATCATAACAACTGTCAGCTCTAGCCATAGCTACGAGTTTTCCATACAGACTATTACAGTGATGATTGGCAGCAGCCCGACGACGTTAGCAACAGCCTGTCCGCCCTGTGCGCTAGCGTTAGCAACATCGTTTGGCTGCTAAGCTAGAGGGCTAGCTCGCCTAAAGACGTTCCGCTAAACGCCTCTGCGCGGTCAGGAAATGTCGAAAAACCTCTCGTTATACTCACGGTTCAGGATATCCTGAAGCAGCAAAGACAGAAATGCCCAGGGCATAAAGGGTGTTTCTCCCGCAACAGGCCCTCGGATGTTGACTAGCCAGCGAAGCTAGCAACAGCTAAGGCGACAGAGCGGCTAGCTTCTTAGCCTAGCTCTGTTCGACCGTGTCCCCGCAAAAAAGACACGAGCTGCGGCTTCAGCGGGAGTTATTTCCGTGAGTGGTTGGAGTCAGGCCGGCTGGACACGCACGATCCGGAGTCCGCGGTGGATAACGACCACCGAGGCGGACACGCTCCGATGACCGAGTCTCGACTTTGCGCGAACGTCTCCTTGTTTACAGTCGAAACAGTCGCAGTGACTCTGCAACAAACGCTGTTCCGGTGACGTCAGCAGCCCAAAACTCACAGTGACGTAACTATCTGGCGCTTACAACAGTGGAGATACATATGTGAGGTATTTGAAACGCATATGAATAAAACACTTTCGCATCATTTCATATATGATACAAAATGGATTTTTTAATGATCTTTTCTTGTTTTTTATTTAATGAAATGATGGTGTATCAATTAAAAATCCTTTAATTCTAAGCATTTATGAGCACAGAATGATAGTAAAAATCTAATTTGCCAGTAAAATTTTACCTACATAAAAAATGACATATCTTTCTAACTAAACCATTCTACTGATCATTTTGTGCAGCTACAGGTGTGAGTTCCGCCCGGGCCTTCTGCAGAACCTCTCAAAGGTCTACTGTGCTGTTTGGGCAGTGTTCCTGAACTCTTTGGTCCAGCTTCTCCCACACCAGTTCTATGGGGTTCAGATCTGGTGATTGAGATGCCAAGCCATCACAAATTTCAGTATTTCTTTTCCACATAATTCTTGCACAACCAGGAGAAAGGCATGGGGCCATTGTCTTGCTGAAAAATGAAGTTATCCCCAGTCAGTTGTTCTCTAGAGCGAATGGCATGATGTAAATGCGAAAAACATTAGGTCAGCAGGTTGATTTAGATTTTATAACCTTTCTGTTTTCTGAGTATTGAGGAACATGTCAAAGGATATTACAGACACCTTCCTTCTTTCTCCTCTGCATCACATCTAACAAATAAAGATTTCCCAAAAGCGACGTGCGTACAAAAAAATGTGTATATTGTAACCGCGTATGTTAATAAGTAGTATCTCTGCCAGTGGTAGTTTTTCAGTTCTTTTCTTTCTGACATACAGGCAGTGACATTGCACAAACAGCATCCATGCAGCTTAGACAATCTAAAATATAAAGCAATATATCAATGTTTTTTGACATAGTTTGCAACTCAAAAACACAGAGCCTGAATGAAAAACACAGCATTAGGTCACTGTTACATAACAGGCACCAGACAGCTTTGTGCTGTGGAGAACAAAGCTTGGCACAGAAAATTGGATCCACATGAGAACTTCTCTGCTCTTAAAGGTACTATTCTGTTACTCAATAAACTACTAAATCACAATAAAATATTGTGTTTTTTCAGGGAACACCCATCACGTTTAACAGTCTCTGAAATGGATTTCTGTTAGACAGGGTAAAGGTAATGGTTGTTCCTAGCCTCTGTGATTGAAATTAAAACAGTAGTTATAGTTTATGAAATATGAAAATATAACAAAAAAATAACCCACTGCAACCATATAACTAACTGATGGGTTTTATTTGTTTTTGAACAACAGTGGAGCTCTGTGGCAGAAATGAATAACCTCCTGGATTCACAGATGTTGTTGGTCAGAAAAGCAAATTGTTAATGAAACAAGAACTCATTACAAATGGTTGTAACTTATATTATTCTTCATTTGGCTGATCCTGAAGTCAACATGCACTTCACTTCCTGCGGTGAACTGTCTGGATATTTTATCGCACAATGCAAATACACTACGAGGGCATGCTGCGGCCGTGGACCAATCACACGTCGCCAACTGGACGTTGTTCCCGGAATGTTCTGCCTCCGTCCAACCAGAGGAAAATGCGTGGTAGACTACAGAACGTCTTGGACTTTTCGACCAATCAGACGGCGGTATAGTATGACGTGGCACCGGGAAGCTCGCACAGTCATCGCACTTTACCGGCGTCCGTGCTGAAACACTGGTGGCGCCTCATGAGACACGCAGCGGCTACGGTGAATGGTTTAAGCGGTTTTTTACGGCAGTACTTCCAGCCAGAATGTTGCGTTTAAGCGGGTTGTCTGTGGCTCTTGTTCTCGTTCTGGTGCCGGGTCCCGCCGAAGGCCTGAAAGAAGGAGAGTGTGAAGGTACGTCTGTGTGTTAGCTTCAGTTAGCTTTAGCATCAGCTTAATGGCTGCCTGATTTACCAGCAGCAACTTTTTAAAAACTACTCGAAGCCGAAATGTCCCCACACAGAGCCCGGAGCTCTGCTGTAAAGCGTAGAAACAGCTGTAGATAATATGATATAGATATCAGCTGTGAATGAGACGTTCAGTTCTCCACACTGAATTTCTGTAGGGACAAATCTGTCTGTCACTTGGCTTCTTAAACACTGATTCGACATGAAATCCTGTGGATGGGTCAGAACCGTGTGTTCGGCCAGTCTGCCCGCCGCGGCTCATACAGTAACATTACAGCACCTCCGCCTCAGCTGTAGCCGGCGCCTCTTACAGAGCACAGCATCCCTGTTCCCCCAGAACACACCGTCCTCCGGTTCGAGCTCTGGAGGCCTAAAAGTCAGTGGTGGAAGAAACTGTCAGACGTTTTATTGAAGTCAAAGAAATACTAATGGAACCAATGAAAGGTATAGGCATAGAATATTTGTGTATAAACAAACCAGGCAGTAAAGTGTAGTGAAGCAGTACAATATTGCCATTGACTGTACTCATGAGTACTTTTCATGTGAGTAAAAATAATGAGTGACATCTGTGTGTGACAGATGTCTGTCTTCACATGTGTGGAGGTAAAATATTCAATCAGCTGCAAAAAGAGGCATTTAACCTTGTCTAGAAATGACAGGCAAATAATGTATGTATGTATGTATGTATGTATGTATGAGAAGACAAAATCAAAGCAACATTAATAAATGCAAAAACAGTTGAAACATAGACATATTATGTTTGACCACCAATTACAGGTAAATAGAGGAGCTTTGCAGTAATGGACAAACATTTGCATTAGTAGAACGAGGTAAAAGCAAAGAAGCATCTGCTCTATTTTAGCCAATTTTAATGCTTGGGTCAACTCCGATGCCTCGGCTCGCTATGGGGCATCTCCACTTACTGTGTGTTCATTGTGCATCTTTGTTTCAGTGTGTGTGACCTTCCTGGGGAAGTTTTACCAGTCACTTCAAGACGACAATGTGAAGTTTACCAGTGCAGACATCGAGAATGCCCTGATCAAGAGCTGCAAAGATGCTAAAGGCAAAGAAAACCGCTTTGTAAGTAAACTCCAGACTCAAGTTTGGAAGTGGAGAGGGTGGAAGTGGTGCCCCAAGTCTTTTTTAGTTTAGCGGAAGTGTCTCTCTTGCTTCCAGACAGTGATTATGTTACAGTACATGGTGGACAATTTGCATTCAGCTGATGATATCGGATTAACCTGTTGTGTAGTTCATATTGTGTGAGTAAATGTTCCTTTTTAAAAGTATAATCAGCAAGAGTCAGTTCTCGACACTTAACGATTTCCAGGAGTAAAGTGGATTTGCTGTATACAATTCAAATTTTTCAACGTCATACAGTACCAGAAACAATGCAATAAAATATTATTTTACCTGAATCATAGTCTAACTAGACCAGTATATGCTGTCTGTATAAGAATGGGTGGTGAAGACACCAGTTAGTAAGCAGAAGGCCCAAAAGATCAGGGCTGTTGGAAAGACTGCTCACATTACCTGGAATTATAGTGACACAAATGCTCTTTAAGCCCCGCCCCCACAAACTTGTTGCGGTACCGGTACAGGTAGTGAACAGTAGTGCTGTGAGTGGTGTCCTGTAATACATTCTTCTTTAACTAAGGCAGTAACGCTTAGTTTATTTACAGAGGTAGTCTGGCTGTGTGATCTTTTGGGATGCTGCTAAATTGTGTTGCCTCACACAGAGAGATATGTTCAACCCATTCATTTTTTTGTGACCAAATCACTGAAACAGCAGGACATTGTGTCCACAATGTCCACATGGGGGAATGAACTCCTCTGACAACTGTTAAACACAAACTAAACATTATCATATCACGAGGGAGGATTTGTGGCAGGACTGTTAATTTTAGCTTGCTGTACCTAATAACCTGCCAGCTGAGTTTACGTTGTTTATTTTGATTACTAATTATACTCTTCCTAAAGCTTTCATATTCAGTGGCTGAGATCTATAAAGAGTGAATACAGACAGAAGTAGACTAAAAGCTACTGAGATATGTTAACCCCATAAAACAGCCTAATGTTTTTTTTTATTCCACATGTCTAGTGTTACTATATCGGGGCAACGAGTGACGCAGCCACCAAGATGGTCAATGAGGTGTCCAAACCACTAAGTTACCACGTCCCCGTAGAGAAAATTTGTGAGAAACTCAAGAAGAAGGACAGTCAGATCTGTGAGCTGAGATATGGTAAGGGAAGGAAATCTTTTGTTCCCCTTGTAATGTAAAACTACTAGTGTGCATGCTGTTAGACCCAATAACTGCTTAAATCCTGCAGTGGTCTTAATCCAGTCGTATATAAATGAAAGCAATTCTTGAAAATTAATTTGTGGAAGAGCCTTATAGCCAAATGTGTCATACGCTATCTCTCTCACATTTCCGTTTACTTCCTATCTTGTGTCCATAAAGGCTGAAATGCCCAAAGCTTCTTTAAAAAATGAAGGAGTTTATTCAAGGTGAACTGGCTTAAATAATAATTATTACTGGCTATTATTACTGTAAGTGTGAATATTACCCCATTCGCTCTTAAAATGAGAGTTATCTCCTGTATTTTTGTTTGGGTGAAATAGGTAGATACTTTCTGTACCATTGTGCCGAAAAAGCCAAAGTGTTATGAATGTGGATGGAGACAAATCAGTACTGCTATAAATGCTATAATGAGTAGTTAGGATACCTTAAACTCCCAGCTCCCCTCTGTGCACCACCCTGATGCACATCAAATATATTGTGCAACCACAGGTACTATGTGAAGTGTCATTATCAATACACAACATGAATTCTGTAATAACTAAGCATCTAAGAATCAATCCTGAGCTTTGAGCTGAAGGTTAAACCCAACTTTGTAGGTTTAGAGGCTTTCTGTGTACACAGGTAATGTAATGCCAAAAGTCACATATTGGCTTATATCTTATAGGATACTCAGTAATATGATTGGATTAAACAGTTTATATAATTATAATGAACAATTCATATATAAACAATCTTAAACTTAAAGTGATAAGATTCAGCTGTGCAACATCCTTTCATTGGCTCCCTGTGATGTGGTGATAATATGGAATTTATTTCTTCTTCACCTGTGTAACTCTGTAGTGACACCTCCTGTTAAATCACAAGTTTTGTAGAAGGAACTTGTAACAATAAGTCTTTGAAAAAGCTCCACTGTGAGATTTTTTTTTTTTTTTAATCAATTGGCTGGGTGAAAAAAATATTGCTACCTAAAAAGAACTCAATAAACCCTAATTTGATGAGTGGTGGTTTTGTCGTTACTCAGAGTTGAGTAATGTAAAATAACAGTCTATGGCAGAATGATGATCAAAGTTTTGACTAGATGACTAGATGTCCACAATTATCTCCTTGCTATTTAACTCAAATGCGTAAAACTAGGACCACATCAGTCACACTGAATGCTTTTGGCCTGTTAACACAGATTTCCTATACTGGAACAGTCCAAGTAACCCAGTTAAACACATTTAGAAATCCAACAAGCACCGTTGCTATGTCGTGATTTTGTGTCACTCCTTGTATGTTCCATGTAGACAAGCAGCTGGACCTGACCACAGTGGACCTAAAGAAGCTTAAAGTGAAGGACCTGAAGAAGATTCTGGAGGAGTGGGGCGAGTCATGCAAAGGCTGTGCTGAAAAGTCTGACTTCATTCGCAAAATCGTAGAGCTCATGCCCAAGTACGCGCCTGCAGCGGCCAAAGCACGGACAGATCTGTAACAAGGAGCAAAAACAACCATGCCACTTTGGACTTGACTTGCACCAGACTGTCACTGTCCAGCGAGGAGGACCAGGAGAGGAGGACGGGGGGAGCTTTGTTTGACATGTTTGTCTCGGTCTTATTTTGTTGTGGAGGATTTCCACTCATCTGGTAATATTACGCAGACTCCGAAGTACATATATTAGTGTCTTTACATACAACTAAAGTTTAAATTAAGTTGGAGGGGAAGGGGTAGTCAATAAATGTCTAAGTAGCTGCTCAGATCTCCAACATCCGAATGTGTGTGTTGTTCCCAGTGCTGCTGAGGGTTTCCTGCTTGATCCAGGATTTGAATCTGCAGCCTGATAATCACACACCCACATCTCCAGCCTCTTAGCACCCTGATAAATGCCAGCAGGCTTTATGGAGCGTCATCTTGTTTTGAAGAATGTGTTTCGGTCGGTGTAATATTGATAACTTCACTTTTGGCATCTTGTGGAGGAGGACGACAAATGCACATGGATGCTGGTTTGCAACCAAAGGAACAGTTTGACATTTTTTGAAACAATTGAGTTTTCTCCCATTCACTTGAAGCTACAGCCAGCAACTGCTTAGCTTAGCATAAAGTCTGGACAGAGAGTGAAGCGGCTAGTCTTACAATTTCTATACAATACCAAGCTCATGGTGTTGTTCAGTATAAAAACGTCCACAAAATGTCAAACCTTTTGTGTTAGTGTAAATAAAAGCTCACGAGACATTCAGATGTCCAACACTCTCCCCTTTTATCCTCTCAATTTAGTGTTTCAAATTAATGGTAACAAAGTCACCCATGTTCCAGTCAAAACGTGCAGCTATTTTCTTCCTTTTGTGACACTTGTACATCATGTGGCTTCATTTATAATCCGTCGAATTAGCCTGAATACAGTTTACAGCAGCACAAATGCAAAATCCTACACAGTACGGAAAGATTCCTTGTATAAAACTACTTCTACTCTACACACACTGTAGTGAGAGGGGACCCCGAACGTACACTTGGTTCAGTTTATTACAGGAAAAACAACAGTGCTGCGTTTGAGAGATACAGTTTGTAACATCAGTTAGAAGGAGGGACCAAGCTGTCTGAGCTCCGCTAGCTGCTGTGATTCCACACTGTCTTGTATAAATGGTTCTTCTTGCAGAAAACAACGATCCTTACAGAACTTGGAGTATGGGGAACTTATGTTCATGTACATTTTGCTAGTTTGGACACAGGAAGGTTCCCCAGTCTTTCCACTCTGAGCACAGTAAGAAATATTTGGGTGAGATATTTATTGAATTTATTTTTAAGATTTTTCTTTTTCATTTCTAAAATGTAACAATGTTTTTCCTGCTTTGATTTGGGAGTGAGGGGTTTTTTTTTTTTTTTTTTTTTTTTTGGCCCCACGATCACTTAGGTTGTCTTTCTATTCATGCTTCAAACCCACCTGAGCTTTACTCCTGCCCACATTCCACTTCCAAGCAGCACTGGGATCACTGGCAAGCAATCCAATCCGGAACCGGATAACCCGAAAACAGGTGATTTGTGTGAACTTGATCCCACTCACCCACTATCATGTCACAAATTCAACAGATGAGAATATCTGTGGTTTCTGAACACGGGGGAAACCACATCTAAATGTTTTTTCATGCTTTGTATGGAATATGTAATACTGGACCGCCCCAGCCCCGACCCCCACCACCACCCTGGACTGTTGTGTGTTCCAGAAGAGAGAGAAATGTGATTTCTTTATGTAAATGAGTGACTTGTACTGAAATGACATAACAGGTTTGATAAGGCTACAGGAAATGAAAAGTCAAAATACTCGGTTGTTTCACATTGTAAGGCCTGGCAATTTGTTTCTACTGTACTATTCTACTTTTTCATTAAAATATGTAAAAACTGGAGTTTTATGTGTTTGTATATCTGGGCACATGCTGTACAGGATATGTGCACTTTAAATAAGGACGGTGGTAATGTGGATGTTGTTTGTATATGTGCAGATGTAGGTGAAGAGAGATGTCAATGCATAGACCTTAAATTATGAGTTCCCCATCTTGAGGACTGTTTTCTTTTAGACTCTGTTGCAATTTACATTTGCACAGATGAAACAAGTTCCAAGTTATGTTTGCAGAGCAAATTCAAACTATTATTTAGCATTTAATCTTTAAAATGGTGAAGCGTACAATTGTTGGGGCTGCTTGTTTGTTCCCCCCTTTCTCTCTGTGTGTATACATGTACATAATTTGTACATTTACAAAGTACAGAGTACTTGATCTTCCGTGAAGTGACACTTTTGTTTCCCCTTGTAGGATCAACTAAGTACTGTACTGTAGCAGGAAAGTATCTTACGTACACCGTGACAGTACTTGGTGTTAGATTTAAGAAAGTCACAGGCAGAAATCATTTTGCCCTCGTCTTGTAATCGTAATTCGCAGCACTGCGTGGTGTAGCTTGTCGTCACACTCCGGGCCTAAGACAGCTGTGGCCTTTATACTGGAAAAGGTTCAGTTCATAATAAAAGACCAATAAAAATTCACTCGACTCGTGTTATGCACTAAAATAAAGCAAATAGTTTCCAGTAAGTGCTGCCTAGTTTATAGCCTAGTCTGCTGCAACCTACAAGGGACATCCACAAAATTTTGAGAATAAACTGGTACAGTAACATTCACAATAACCTGCTCGCGGACCCTTATACTCACTATTACCACGATATATTCTATGTTACACCACCAGCAATCAAATCACGAACCCTGCAACTGGTGGATAACTACTCTTCGTTCTGATCGATAGTCACCCACAACATACATGTAGTGTGCACACAAAAGGCCTAAATGGAATATGCAAAGAATATATTTTAGTAGACAACAGAGCTTTACTGTTTTAGCAGTTGGCATTATTGTCTTACATTTTATTATATACAATTGTAATTTAATTCAATATTTTAGATTGCCAATTGATCCGAAGGTACCTTAGTCTGAGTGAGGAATTTGAAGGGGAACGTGCAGTGCCCCCCCCCGCCCCCCGCCCCCCCAACAGCTTTCCTGAATTTCCTGATCCTGAGGCGTGGCGCGTCATGACGTCCGACGGAGTTGCGTCACCACATTCCCCGCCCCCAAAGGGAAAGCGCACATTCCTATTGTCCAAGATGGCGGCGTTGGTGCAGCTCCTCTGATGCTGACATGTTTTTACACGAGTTTCTGCTTTTATTTCGGTGTTCATGCAAATCTCCCCCGGCCGGAGTGGGCCCGCTGCTCTGCCGAAACTGCCGACTGCCACGTTATCTTTGCCAACACCCCAGGAATTCGTTCCCCGGGCCGGATTCCCGTTGAAGGCACCGAAAAGTTTGAGCTCCATCATCCCTAGAAAATGAAGAGGCAGGCCGGGAGAGAGACGAGTCCGTCCAGGGCCATCGCCAAGCGGATGCGGGAGAGAGAGCGAGACAGTGCGCGGAGAGAGGAGCTGCCGCCGCCGCCGCCGCCGCCGCTGGCTCTGCTGCTGGCGGAGACCCGGTCGTATCACCGCCGGAGCCGCAGCAGGGAGCGAGAGAAGCCGCGGCTGAGGGAGGAGCGGACGGCCGCCCTGGAGCTCCACCACCGACACGAGCTCAGCCTCCTCGGTCGCCCGCCGCTCCGGACCACGGCGGCGGCGGAGCTCCCCGCCGCCAGGCCGGGCACTCTGGAGTACAAAACGCTGCTCATCAGCAACCTCGGCTCGCAGGTCTCGGACGAGGACGTGGAGGACGCTCTGTTTCATGAGTTCAAAAAGTTCGGGGACGTCAGCGTGAAGCTGTCGCACACGCCAGAACTGGGCCGGATCGCCTACGTGAATTTTCGCCACCCGGAGGACGCCAAGGAGGCGCGGCACGCCAAATCCTCCCGGTTAGTTCTGGGCGATCGTCAGCTTAAAGTGGAGCCCATGTACGTGAGGAGGCGGAGCGTGACACCGCCGGACGTCAACTATTTACCTCTGCACGCACCGTACCCCTACAGGCAGCGGTCCCTCTCTCCCCCGGGGCCCGGCGTGAGCAACATCAGAGCCAGGCATTACGCCCTGGAGACCCTGGGCCTGAGCAGGGACCGGGAGAGACTGTTGGA
Organism: Channa striata; assembly: GCA_033026295.1. NCBI lineage: Eukaryota > Metazoa > Chordata > Actinopteri > Anabantiformes > Channidae > Channa > Channa striata. The sequence continues at coordinate 1,083,381 of CM065168.1, forward strand.
TTATTATGGTATGCTGGATGACCGGGGCCGACCCTACGGCTTCCCTCCAATGCCTGTAGTGGAGGATCTAAAACCTGAGGATGACCAGAGGGCCACCAGTAACCTGTTCATTGGGAATTTGGATGGTAACGTTACGGAAGCCGAACTGAGGAGGGGCTTCGACAAGTATGGCATTATTGAGGATGTTGTGATTAAACGGCCAGCACGTGGACAAGGTGGGGCGTACGCTTTTGTGAAGTTTCAGAACCTGGACATGGCTCACTGGGCCAAAGTGGCCATGCAGGGACGGTTGATCGGCGGCAACCCAATAAAGATTGGCTACGGCAAAGCTAATCCCACCACCCGGCTCTGGGTGGGGGGCCTTGGGCCTGGGAACTCTCTCGCCGCTCTTGCTCGCGAGTTCGACCGCTTCGGAAGCATCAGGAATATTGACTATGTTAAAGGGGACAGTTTTGCTTACATCCAGTATGAAAGTCTGGATGCTGCACAGGCGGCCTGCACTCAGATGAGGGGCTTCCCTTTGGGAGGCCCCGAGCGTCGCCTGAGGGTGGACTTTGCCAAGGTGGAGGAGAGCCCCTCTCGTCCCTTTCCCGCCGGTTATCAGCCCCCTGTTGCACTCCCTTCCCACTACGACCTCCTCGGGGAGGCCTACAGTCGCCATCGCAGCCTGGAGCGTGAAGTGAGGGGAGCCAGGGAACGCTCGTCACCCCCCTCCCACAGCCTCCTCTCCCAGAGGGAGAGGGAGAGGGCTCTCCTGGAGAGAGACTTCCCCACCAGCCCCACCCGTAGTCTGGAGAGGAGAGCGGGAGGGGTGGAGGCGTTCGGAAGGAGTGGGAGGGGGGCAAGGAGCCGCAGTCGGAGCAGAGAGCGGTGGCTGAAGGAGAGGGAGGAGAGGAGGAACAGGAGGAGGAGCAGGAGTCTGTCCGCTGACAGGCAGACAGAGGAGAGGGAGAAGGAGAGGGAGAAGGAGAGGGGGAGGTCCAGGGTGCGAGGCCCAGGAGGGGCCGCGTCCCCTGACGCAAGCCCAGACAGAGCGCGGGTCAGAGCTCCAGACTCGACAACCGAGCCAAGAGACCACTCCCCAGACAGCGGCGGGGGGGGGCGTCACTCCTCCACCACCAACGAAGAAGAGCCACCATCTGGCCGATACCACAGCAAGCGGTCCTCCAGCGAGCATCTCAACAACCACCACCACCGACACAGCGAAGGCATCGCCGCCAGCTCTCCCACGCCCCACACGGACACGCACACCTCCTCTTCACCCAGCACGCTGTCGGAGTTCGCCCAGGCCTCGCTCTCCAAAATGTGGCACGGCTTCTTCGCTCTGAAGAACAGCAGCTTCCCCACAGACCTGTACATGCTCGAGGGGGGGGCCTCCTTCTTCAACACGGTGATGAAAGACAGCCTGAAGTTGCAGAGCCAGAACCAGCCCAGCCAGCTGAAGATCGCCCAGCGACTCCGCATGGACCAGACCCGGCTTGACGAGGTTTCCCGGCGCATTAAGCTCGGACGCCCCGACGGTTTTGCCATCCTGCTGGCCCTTCAGGGCCCCATCGACCGGCAGGCCCCCGCCCCTGAGCTGGGACTGCAGGTGCGCTTGCTTCGCCACCTGGTGACCTACCTGCGGAATAAAGAAGCGGCCGGAGTCGTGAGCTTGCCCGGTGCAAAAGAGGGGGGGCCTGGGGCGATGCTGTACGCATTTCCCCCTGGAGAGTTCTCCCAGCAGTACCTGCAGGCTGCCAAGAGGACTGTGGGTAATCTGGAGGAGGAGCACATGGTTATTGTAATCGTTAATGACACTAATTGATTAGTCCACATGTGTACAGACACTTGCAGGCGTAAACGCACACTGGCAGTGAGCTGAGAGCCGTTTTTAGACGATTGCATTTAATTGTTTTTATCCAGTGTCTTATAAATGAAACACAGCAGACGACACTACATCTCTTCCTCTGTCTTCTGTCTTCACTTTATATGTTCCTCTGTCTCTCTCTCTCTCTCTCTGATGCTCATTCGTTCATCACATTCACAGACGGATTTCTGCAGAAAGAGAAGGACCCTGCAGATACAGAGGCTAAGCTGTAACATAATACACTAAATCTGAGGAGGTTTATATGCTTGTTTACTTTATTGGTCTTGTTCCTTTAACCTAAATTTATTAAGTTCTTTATATTCACTATCAGTGGGACTGAGAGCTTTTATATTAAGGGATTGTACTATAAGCTGAAATCGATGCCAGCTCAGGCGACTCCAGAGTGCGACTGAAACCAGTGACTTTCCTGACCCGCCCCTGTGACTGTAAACTTTTAAAGTAGTTGGTGTTTCTATCAGTTGAACCATTCCAGTTCTTTCACTTTGAAAGGTGAGAGTGTGTCGTGTGTGTTGTTGCATGCAGGAAAAGGAAAAAAGGTTCTTATTTTGTTTGTTTAAAACTGTGTTGGGTTTCAGCCTGCTGGACAAACGTGTTCAGCAGTTTTATTGGTGCAAGATCATATTACTGGTTCAGATTTTATACTGTGTACCAACTTTTGTTCAATTCCAATACATGAATCCATCCATCTGTTATCCATCCACGCTCCTTTTTCTTTTCACCTGCCTTCACATCAGCTTCTACAGATCCTCTAACCTAATGCAGAGGCAGTTTTAGCCAAATGAAACCCCTGAGAAATTCATAATACAGATATTTGTAGAAAGCATTTGTGGTCATTTTAAAGAAAATATGTCCAAAATAGATTTTAACACTGAGCTTTTGGGATTGATGTGGCTAAACTTCCCTTCATTTCTGTCCTTCTTTTTTTGGTCAGACGTTGGTGTAGATTTTTGTGCCAAGACAAAACACTTGTTCCCACCAGATGATAATTGAGTAAATGTCGGATGCTAGAGAAATTAAACAAAAACTGGACATGCTTTCCTTTACCCCAGATTCTGAGCATATACTTTATCCGTTGTCATGGAAACGAGTGTTGTTAATGTGTATACGTGTAGATGTTTGCCTGCTTTTCACCTGCACTATGAAAAAACAAGACACACAATTTGTTTACAACAGCCAGTTGAAAATGTGTATTTTATTTGGGCTGCAAATAATGTTTATGTATTCCCCAATTCAGTCTAGTTCCTCAAAGTTCTTGTTTGGTCCCAAAACATTTCAAAACATATATTTAAAACCATGTGCGACAAAAGTGTCAAATCCTGTAACACTTGCACAAATTTTGCCTTTTTGGTTGAAAACACAAATACTAAAATGCTGAATCGCTTATGAAAGCAGATATAATTTATATATGGCAGAGGAAGGAGGAAGTACACAAATTTAACACTCAGGTAAAAATGCCGGTACTGGCCTAAAACTATTCTATTATTAAGTAAACACTTCAAATCTTTACTCAACTTAAAGTTCATGCTCTGTAGCTGCTTAGTCCAAAGGTAAGATCATTATTGTAAACAGTATGGAATTTGATGCTGCTGATAACATTGTTCCACAGAGGTAAAAAAATATGTCAAAGAAACATCTGTAGTAATGGACAAAAATGAGTGTTACTGTCGAGACTTTTTTTACTAAAACCAAAAAAAGTTGTTCAGAGCTTGACGTGTCCCAGTGTGTTCACGGTTTGGTCGTTTCATATTCATCAGTGGATATTGAGTGTGTTGATGCATTTAGGATGTGGTTAGAGACCAAGACGTGTCAGGTGGATTTAAAGCAGCTAGTGTTTTACAGTGAAGACGACCTACAGGACGAGGCGAAACACCACAAATGTGTAGACGTGGGTTCAGGATCGGAATGTGCCCAATTCCAGTTCCAGCCAGGGATCATGTGCATTATGAAGTCGTGTGATGATTGTTTTACTGTTTGACCTTTTAACATGTCAGAAAAAAAGTCGGTTCTGATTGAAGGCAGAGGCTTCAAAGTCAGAGCTGTGCAGCACGGACACTGTGGCACGGACAAGAGCTTCAATCTGCTTCACGTTTGTGTTGACGGACCAGTTGTTTCACGCTCGTGTTCTCTAGTTTCTGTAAAGTCCTCAAAAACCCAAGTACCACAAACTGAAGTAATAACCTGTAGACAAACGCTGCTTTACAGGGTTTTGGACAGTGTGAGTAATCAGATTACCAGCTGTGGAGTAACTCAGCTAATTTACTCTAGGTTTGAATCTCACTTGATTATGGGTCGATCAAAAAGTTCCACTTGGAAATATTGGACTATATTTGTCTGACAGCTGTAGTTACTCATTAGTTGTGACTGACGTGTTTTCACTTATTCTTTCTAAAAAAAAAAAGAAAGTCAAAACCTGCCAGTGTAGTGGAAATATTTTTTAAATATCAAAATATGCCCTTTTTAAAACGTGGTTTAATCCAATTCATTCTCACAAGCTCATATGAAATTAAACTGCTTTAAATATTCTCACTTTATGACAAAATATGTTTTTAAGACTTTCTCTTGAAAGAAGTTTGTCCGTTTTTGCATCGGTGATAATAACAAAACACAAATGCTGTTACCAGATTGTTTCAGTTTACACTTTGACTACATTTGTATAGTCAAATGTTTCTAGCATCAAAATGTCTATTTTGTTGTTTACGTTTTGTAAAATTCTGTCCTTTTTTAGTTACTTTGTGTGTCTTATTTGTGATTTTGTGTTTTTCCATCGTCTTGTGTTTATAACGAATGTGAAGTCGCGCCCTGCCATCGTCGCTGTTGGGGGACGTGGGCGCCATGTGTCCGTTTACTTGTGTCTGCTACAGTTGGCAGGATGTGTGACCTGCATATTTTTGTTTGGCTAAAAAGTTTAAATCATTCCAATGTTAAAATGAGCCACTGTGAACAAAACCTCCAGCCCAGCAACAGACCAGCAGGGAGAGTCTGTCACTGCTGGATCCGGCACAGACGGACTTTCCCTGTTGGCTTGAACATTTGATGGTAACTTTGCTCCACGTGAGGCTGGTTTCCATGTCGTACTGTCTGTCTGTCCGTTTGGTTTCCTTTAGGGGCGACGCAGTAGGACAGTTCAGTTAGTAACTTATCCAATGTCACGTATCGTAGTGTTCGTACTTTGACTTAACGACAGGATCTGGACACTTCTACCGCCGCTGGTAACTGCGGCTGACATGGACAAGGACAACCCACTGTGAGGATGATCAGTGTGTGTTTCCGTCCTCGCGGCCCAGAAACCCGGACGTGAAGATGAAACTCCCACTGGTCGTGTCGAAATCCACCAGCTTTGTAGGACGTGCTGGTTCCGAACAACTGATGATTCGCTGCCCGTTTCCTGTCTGATCTGAACTGCTGGTGTGTTCCGAGAGAGAGTTTGAATCCTTGAGACAATCGGATTTTGTACAGATTCCCTCCTTGGTTATGATTTGTGTCGAACCATGTCTCCTGTACTGTACAAGGAAATAAACATTGTATGATCTTTCTAAGACTCGCTCTGTAGTTTTAAGGTGTTTTACAGAACGTGCAGCACGTGTGAAACTGATGCAGGTTCCTCTGATGTTTTTTTATTTTCTATGTCACATTCATTTCATTCGGCTTTTAAAACTAACCACTATCTGTGATTTTCCTTTTAATTTCTGTAGTTCTGTCAAACTAAAAGAGTCAAAGTTAAAACTGCCGATGTTCATTCAACGTTTCAACGGTTCCTCAGTTTCCGGTTGTCACTGACGGCACACGCGCGCTTCCTTCCGCCGCACGTGACCATCATCATCCAGGTGATTGGAGACCGGTGAGGTCGGCGTGTTGTCATCAGAATCAGCTGGACACGAACCGGAACAGGTCGGAACACGGTCAGAACCCGCAGGGAGGCAGGAAATGGACGTTCCCACAGGTTGGACTCATGCAGAGAAACGAGCAGGACAAGACACGCCGGACTAACGTGAGTCAGTCTGTTCACGTCTGTCCGTCCGTCCGTCTGTGTGTGTGTGTGTTTGTGTCCGTCCGTCTGCGTGTCTGTCTGTCTGTCTGTCTCAGCGCGCCGTGAGATGTGCGCATGCGCAGTGGCCCGGGGTTTGGATTTGTGGTCACGTTCACGCACGTTTACGTAGTTTTACTTTGTGTCAGTGAGTCACTATGATCATAATTGTGTTTTTGTTGTGCAGGTGTGTGTGTGTGTGTGTGTGTGTGTGTGTGTGTGTGTGTGTGTGTGTCATTTCCGTTGAAAACGGACGTGGATTTCCGTCGCCTCTTGTCATTTCGTGCCGTTGTCCTGTGTGTCCTGGACGTGGACACCAGGGGGCAGCACAGGCAAAGAGACGCCACCACACAAAGCCGAGCCAAAGAACTTCCACTGGTTCTGTGTCCCATGTTCTGCTTGTCGGAACCGGCAGCTGTACGTGGATTAATCTAACAGGTCACAAGAGTTTGTGGCTGTTCAAATAATCATTGATTCTAATGTGAACGTCGACAGCGTCAAGTTCAGCAGTAATGAACCGTGGGTTGATGCCCAGAGACATTTTGGACACGGTTCTGAAGTGGCACCTGCACCTTCACATTGACTGAGTTTGTCTGAGGCTTCTGAGTAGGACTGAAACGGATCCAATGGATCACAACGCGTCGACCGTCAAAGGGTTTTGTAAGAAGCAAATTATCTTGATCGTTTTAGTCTGATAACAGCCCGAAGACCAGGGTCCTGGTTTGAGTCTTCTGTCCAACTCTGACATTTCTCATGATTCTTCATTTATATTTAAAAGAAAAATGTGAGATCTGTGCTCACATTAATTCTCTGAGAGTGTTTTTAACGGACTTGGTTGCCAAGTGATATTAATGTTTAGTGTGTTACCAGGCTGCAGTAGAAAACCACACTACGGGAATATTTCAGCTCATTAGATCCTCGACGGGTGATTCCGTTTCCCCAGTGTGTGGCCTTTGATTATGAAACTGTCTCCTCATTATCCATCTTTCTGTAGCCGACACTCGCAGCCTGAACCCACGGCAGCGTTAGGAGCATTGTTGTTGCTGCTGCTGCTGAGGCTTTTGCAGTGAGACAGGAAATGGAGGGCTGATGAAATATTAATACGGCATCATTGGAGGTCCACTTAAATCGATTACATGGCTCAAATCTATCTCTCCCCAACTGACCAGCTGGAGATACAGCTGATCTACAGTGTGAAATGAGGCTCATCGCCTCCAAATCAGGACTTGTTGAGATTCTGACCCGTTTTATTGTATTAATATTTATTGAGACCAAGCATTAACATGATAATTGTGTAGTCAGGCTCTGATTGAATGACGTGATACTATTAGAATCAAGGGTTTACAACTTTTATTATGAAGTCCTTTAATGAGGACAGCAGGAGAAAACCCTCCTGAGATGCTCTGACTTTGAACGATCGGCTGCAAGAAGTGATGCAGAGATCAAATGAAATCCACCAAGACCCAGAATCAATGGACTGGAAACCTCTCCACTCTGTGTATATATCAGATACACATGTCAATAAGTCTCTGAGGCGTCTTGACTTTCCCACATCTATACATAAAATCCTGCTCTGAAACCAACACCGGCAGACTCGGAGGCAGCGGTTTCTCTCACATTCCTGTCATCAGTCCCCTTTTCTCTCTTTTCCATCTCCACATCCTCCTGGTTTTTGATGCTCGCTCTCGTATCTGCGTCCAGTTTTGATGGCCTTTCTCCAAACCTCAGTAGGGGCTCCTCAGCACAGCTGAACCTCTGTCAGACAGAGGGCGACAGTAGTAGTACCAGAGTCACTTTCTGTCCCCCAGTGTCCACAGTTTGGACCCACGGTTTGAGAGGGGACTATGCGAAGCCATTCGTGTTCACATTGAGAATCCATCTCTAAACTGATGAGGACGATTAAGACCGCTTTACACATCCACCAAGAGGTCCACCCCATCTTAGAGGATTGGGGCATTGGGGTCATAGCCGTGGCATCCATCTTATTTTCGCCTCCCCTTCTATTCACTTATGAGCCTATTTAGGCCAGGTGAGGAACAAGACCTCTGTGGAGGATAGAACTGGGTCCCTTAGATAATTTCCCCTCAGAGTGAAGAAGCTGCTTGGATGAGTAGTGAAATATATCATGACATGATTCAATTTGAATGATCAAAAATGTCTGAGAACCTTCAACAACCCACATTAATGTACCTCCTCGGGCTAATTATTGAACCTCATGCTGACTGTGTATCGTTGAGGGGTAAAAAGTTCCTATATGCTCTACATATAACGTACAATTTCACTGCACAAGTATATTTATGGATGTGGAAATTTGCTATTACAATTACTGTCACACTCAGTTTTTGTTAACGCTCACCATCGGCGTATGGAAGCCCCACGTGTTTGAAGTGTATGCTGTAGAGCTGGTAGACTGCGTGTGCGCTCAAGTGGCAGCGTGTACAGATATTACCACAAGGGTGCAAACCAGTACCCAGTGTGTGGCCGTCTAGAGGGTTCAGCCCAGGAACGAGCTCAAAAGGTTCAACGGTGTTTCGTACTTTTTGTTTTTTGTTGATAGTTAAGTATTGAGCGGCGTTGAGTTTTTCTCCCGGTATTCCTGACAAAGCTCCGCTCTCGCTTTGAAAGTAGAGGCCGTATTCCAACGGGAAGTCTTCACCGTCTCCGAAGCTCCTTCATCTGGATCTCAACGAGTGGATGAAATGTGCAAAATAAAAGCACAAACAGCAGGAGCCATTTTCCAAATTGAAAATAGCCTTTGAAACGTAACTCCAAGCAGAGCGACGACGTGCTCGACGCTGTCGTGCACACAAGCCGAACAATGCCACAGATTTCTAACGAGCCCTGGAGAGGAACGGTTTACTGCTGATGCTGATGAATGCTTCCTAAATATCACAGCTGTCGGAGCCGAGCAGGGCAGGGGGTGATGAAGGACGAGGGGGAGCGGATGAATGGGAGGAGGCGTGAGGAGGTAGAGGAGGAGGATAAAGGTGGGAATCTAAATCTAAAAGTTTTAGAATGAAGATAAAGGGAGAGACGGGATTGAAAATGGAGCCGAGATGAGGCCGACGCGTTTATAATAGACCATTATCTGCTTTATTGTACCGGCGGTGCTTTGTTTACCTCTATGGAGACAAATTAGTCTCCAAACTCTTTGCAAATGCATCTTTCACGGTTTCACGTTCTGAAAAAGTACAAATAGTTCGACTGGATATCAAAGTCTCAAAGATAAAATCAGCCCAGCTCGAACAAGTGGATTAAAAACTAAATCTGCAGACGCTGAAGAAGAATATTACGTTAGTGAACCTGGATTCAGAAGAGATCCCTCCAAAAGACGCTTCTGAAAAACCTGCTTCTGTGTGAAATGTTCATCTCGACAATATAAAGCTTCAACCCTTAAATTTAGTCACGTTAGGTGGAAATTTTCCCAAGTGGCCGCGTTTTTAGAACCAAATTGCCTCTTTTTGTTAATTTCCGTCCACTGCAGCTCAACGGGCAAAGAGGAAAACTTGCACTAAAACCACTTAGGAGGATTTCTACTTAATTTAATAAAGCCATTCTGTCAAGGCCTCATATCTGCTTTAGAAACACATTTGAAAACCTTTCACCATATTTTTGTCAATTTGTGGTAATTTTGAATGGAATTTTAGTTTTACATTAGTGACCATAAAGGAGATGGGAGAAAAAAAAACGATCTACAAACCTCCAGAAAGGTTTGGACACTATGTATAATGCAAAAAGACATTTCAAATAATAACCAATAATCACTGCAGTAAAAGCAGACGTGCTTCTGTAGTGAAGTCACAGCATGGATTCCGTGAAGGTCACGGAAAGAAAGAAGGAACGTATCCCCAAATGTTGGTTTTGTATAAGGTCCATAAAAATAAGTTAGCTGTTTGGTTTAATGTGTCATCTGGTCACTTTGCTTCTATTTTTTTGATAGTTGATGTTTAGTAGAAAGCGAGCTTGCCTCAGTTGTGTGTGTGTGTTTTAGCCCAACAGCAGTTATTGCGATGCATCACCCTCCGACCCAGAGTCTGACTGAACTCACGAACTTCAGTTTTGTGTGATGATGCAGCTCTTGTAAGTCAGTCGCTCGTTAGTGTTGGTCTGGTAGCTGGTGCTTCGAAGTTCAATCTTTAAACAATCTTTAGAAAAAATGTCTAAGAAACATAAGCACTGCAGAGATGTTGGGAAATCCCGTAAATCTCTCATTAGGGGGATTTTTGTGTCTGAAACTGAAGTAAATATTCAAAGTAAATATTCAAATTAAAGCGTTTGCATCAAGACTGGCGCCAAAAACCTCAATCAAGTCATCAGAAAAGATGAGATGAGGGGGGTTAGGAGGAGAAGGAGGAGGCAAGAGGGCAAAGAGGAGGTGACTGGAAAACAGGAAGGGGAGGAGCAGGCTGACATTTGAGGAAAAAAGGATTAACGCTGAATCAGATGGGAAAGAGGTGGTTAGGGAGCATGAGAAGGAAGTCGAGTAGGAGTGGGATGATGGGAGCTCACCCACCAGGCTGGAGAAGGACGGGCGGAGCTGCTGCTGATGAACGGTGGTTAAATATCAGAGGAAGAAGGTGTTCGAGGACGAAGGAGCTGCTGTTTTCAGTTTTCACTGTTGCTCCTTCTTTATTTTTAGCAGAGAAGCAGCAGTGAAAGGAAGATCGTCACCAGCTGTGGGTCTGACTCAGGCAACTACAGGAAATATTTCTGATCCAGCGCAGGAAAAAAGACATCAGCCATAATTATTATTATTATGGGTTCAGTTTGCCTGTAATAAGCCCATAAGTTATGGAGTAGTGACAGATACAGTGGAGGACAAATGAAAATGCTTTGTCACATGTGAGGAGGTGGATCTCATTTTGGCTGTAAGTGAAAGTAGGAATTAGTTTTTTTTAATAACTGACGTTGTCCAAAGTCCAGCCCGGGACCCGTACGTCCAGTGTGTTCACCACACGGGGGCAGCACCACCCTCGACTTCCTGCTTGAGCAACAGGACACACCTGATCCAGGTGCTCAGCCACGACGAATCACTAAAGCTGTTGAAAACCATCATGAAATATGATGATAAATGCTTGAAATCCTCGGCCCCTCGGAAGCAGCAGCTTTTCACTCTCCTCCACCTACGGAACCTTCACTAGTGTCTTTGTCCAAACCTCTCATCAACTTTTGTCTTGTTGTGTTGGAAAACTCCTCCAGTGTGACTAACAGGATGACATCCTCTGAAAGGAAGCTTCCTCCAAGTGATGTCATCTGGAGGTACTTTTCTTCAGCTGGAAGAAAAAGAGATACTTTTAAATATTGAAGTCAGAAGGAACTTTAATGATGTAAAGATTCAAAAAAAGTTAGTTCATAATCAGTAAAGTCGTCCTCTACAACTTTTTTAGTCAAAACAAGGATTTGTAGAAATTGATCCCATTTTACTGAACTCTCCCTCCGGGTCACAGTGACGGGCTGAACACTGTTATAATCACTAAATCTGCATTGTGTGTGTGTGTGTGTGTGTGTGTGTGTGTGTGTGTGTGTGTGTGTGTGCGCCCCCAAACATTTTGGAAATGAAACTGTTGTTCTTGCAGTTAAGCAGCAGGATGTGCTGCTTACTGCTGCACCTCGGAGCCTCCATCCCACCCAGCGCATCATCGCTCTCCTGTCGTTACCCCCCTCACTCCTTCCCCCTTTCTGGCTTGTTTTATTGCAGCCGCTGCCCCTATTTATGCCCCCCCCCCCGTCAGCTGTGATGGATAGGCTCTTGTGATTGCCTTGTCAGACCTCTGGAGCATCTGTTCCGCAGGGACCTTTTTCTGTGTGTGTCTGGCCCCTCGGTTGATTGGATTGGATTGCGTTTACAGGCAGAAGGGCTGGACGGATGAATAAAGCATTGTCAGTCAGGCCAAGCCCCCCCCATCCCACACATACAGTAAGCTGTGTGTGTGTGGACACTGTGGACAACGCTGCGCCCTCCAGCAGAAAAGCATCATTCCGTCTCACACAGATTAGTATTGACCGACAAATGTCATTGACAAAGATTTTTGTGTGTTGCTTTTTGTTCCCATTTATCGTTGGTGCTGTGCTGCACAAGCTGTTGTAACCACATCTGGGTTGTTTTTAACTTCCATCTTGGAAAAACCAGACATCAGCGCCTTAATTGTGGTTTCAGATACTTAATGAAGACTTGAAGAGTCAAACTAAACCAGTGGGTCGTCTGATCAACAGAGAAAATGGAGGAAAAGGTTGAAATGACTTTTTTTTTTTTGCATGAAAAATTATTTTAGTCACTTTTTTTAAACAAATATGAAAAAAACAATCCAAAAAAAGTGAATCAAGAAGCTGCTTTCTTTCTTAGATCTGTCACAGCTTCCTTTAATTCTACTTTCTCCCTCTTTTTTGTGGATGCAGTTACACGAAGGAGCTGTTGGCAGTTGATCCCATTGTGATGAGACGTAACGGTTTGTTTGATTTATGTCAAATAATTGGTTTCATTTATTGTGACGTATCTTCCATCTGTTTTCTGTTTTCCAGCATTGCGGCTCGCTGATCTCATCAGCGAACAGTGTGGAGGGCTCTTAGCAGTGTGAAGCAGCTGCTCTCACACGCTCTCGTTAATTTCTGGCTGATTTATCGACGCCCATGTTCTTCTGTAATCAAACGGATCCTCCGCCCAACTCTGCCAAAGTCCGGAGTCTGTGAGGGACGTAGCAGGACCCACGTCGCTGCTCGACTTCCACGACTCGACACTTAGTCAGTTCACACAATAAATCTGCATAAACCTGTTCGGCAGATGAGTATCAGCTGTTCTCCTGACGTACTTTGCGTAAGTACATTTGTTGTGCAGCTCTAATGACTCTGCAGATGCAGATAGTTAATTGAAAATCATTTGTTGGATGCTGTTTTGCGTTATGGCAGAGATATAAAATCATCAAGTGATGCGTCCCACACTGACTGTTGCACGTTCGGAGTTAGTTAAGCTGCTCTGTGCCTTAAATAGTCAGAGCTAAAACCCACAAACAGCGACTTGATGAAACCAGCAGCTTATTTCCACTTCATCCTTCACTGTGCCATTATTCCTCCCCTGCTGCTCGGAGCTTGTGCACAGACGTGACATCGGTATAATTATCTCCTCCGGTCGAGTTGCTCGGGTCGTCCTGTGAACAGGCTGCTCTAATTGTAGTTTAAAACACAGACTAGAGCCACTGTCCTTGTAATTACTGTCTCCCTGACTCGGTTGTCTTTGTCTGTTTGGTCAATCAGTCAAACACACAATCAGTCAAACACACACACACTAACCTGTTCGTACAGAGAAAAGTATCTGTTAGTCTTTTAGATTGTCAGTATTTACTTTACTTATGATTAAAAGGAAAAAATTGTAATGTTCATATATAATAATGTTCAATTTGAGCATGACTTTGACTTTAACAGACAGCGGGCTCAGGTGTCACGGCTTCCCCGTTGACGTGTTAGAGGTGAAGTATAAGTAATGCAAATCCTCCAAGTCAGTAACCAGCCTCAGGTTTAGTGATGCAACGCAACAAATGGACATAAAGTTTTCACTGACAGACATCGAGGAATATTGTCAACACAAACCTCGTTCTGGTCTTTTCCTGGATTAGATCACATTTATGGACAAACCGTGTGACTTCCTGTAAAAATGCTCTTCTTGCTGAGAGTCACAGAAACATATGCAGCTGTAGTTCCACCTTCGTACAGTCCAAGTCCGTCCTACATCCACGTCCACCTGGAGCAAACACAGCTGCTGCAGAAACTATCAGTAGTTTGTGTGTTTTTATTTTTTTTTTTACACCTACACGTGTGATGAGGTCAAAGTTCACTGATCCCACAACAGGAGACAAACCAAACGTCAAACTCGTTATCTGTGAAGATGACAAGTAACAGAAGGTCCAACACACTATTTTACTGTATGTAACATCATTTAACAATAGTGACTTGCTCTAAGGAGTGAGTTCTGAATATATCAGTAAAATTTCAGCCAACTCTGGATTCCTGCTTCATAACCCCCTCCTTCCAACTCTCCCAGGGGCCCAGGGAGGACACGGCCCTCCCCAGACCCCCACCGCTGCACTGTCACAGTGGGGCCCCTCTGCTGCTCCAGGTGCTGGGACGGGCCGGCGTCGAACCTGACCTGCACCAGCTGATGCCTTACGGACAACGGACACGAGCGACCACACCGCGCCACCAGACACCCTTCGCACTGAGAGCTTCTCTCAGAGGGAATTTAAAGTCTTCACTTTGGCTGGTGGGCCTTTAAAATTCACTGAAGGATTGAACCAGTGTCCTCTGTGTTACCAGACAGCCCTCTAAGAGCCTGAGCTACTTGGTTGACATGTCTGTAGTTTATCTGAGAGCTTTTCATATTTAACTAAAGACAGAAGCCTTCAAAAGTCTCACAAGGATTGAACCTACGAGTCCCGTGTTACCAGGCATTCCTCTAACAGCCTGAGCTGTTTGAGTCCTTCCCTTTCTGTCCTCGAGGTAGTTTCTGAGAGCGTCAGTGTTGCACTTGAAAAAGAATCAAGGCCAAACCTTCAGAGGTTCACCAGCCGCAGGAGCTGCTGGACTAGTCTCCAACACAAAGACCCTTTGGTGACAATGATCCACTGTCAGACGTAGCTGATATTAGCTGGATGTTGAGACAATAATCAACTACAAGCATGTCTAAAATACATAAGGGACTGGATGACGTATAATTTCCTTCTTCTAAACTCAGATAAAACTGAAGTTATTGTATTTGGGCCTAAAACTCTCAAAAACATGTTTTCTAACCATATCGTTACTTTAGATGACATGACTCTTGCCCCCAGTAGTACTGCAAGGAATCTCAGAGTCATTTTCGACCAGGATTTGTCATTTACCTCACACATAAAACAAATCTCTAGAACAGCCTTCTTCCACCTAAGAAACATTGACAAAATTAGGAGCATCCTGTCTCAAAGCGATGCTGAAAAACTGGTCCATGCGTTTGTTGCTTTTATAAGCCCCAGTAGCTGGGAATGACTGAGTGGGATTTGTTGGCTTCCTTTACGCATCTGTACAGTCTTGACTTTATGTAAAGTGCCATGACATGACTTTGTTGTTGCGATGTGACGTTATGTAAGAAATGTTTGTCCTGCTGCACTGACTTTCTGTTACAGCTCTCTGCTCTAAATCTAAACTGTATGAATACAACATCAATCAGTCAGTTTCATTTTTCAGTGTGGGTTTTATTTATTAGAACATGGCGTGAATGGAAAGAAAACAGGATCACAGACACATTAGGCTGATATACAAAGAGCAGACCTCCCCATGTTCACAGGAAGGCACAAATTAAAACAGAAAGATGGTAGTGCTTCACATCCGCGAGAGAATATCTTGTCATAATGGAATTTTCATGTTCAAGTGCAATACAATATTCATACCGTACTCTTTGTTCAGCTGTTGGTTCAGAGTGAAAGTGTGTTTGGGTTTATCGCTGTGTCTGTGTGTTTCGCAGTACATCGTGGAATGAGGGCGTCATCATACAGTAAACGTCTTCTCCGTGTTGGTGAAGCCTCCGCCCTCTGTCCTGAGGGTCGGATTCGACTTTTTTTCACCTCTGAGGCATCACCGGGCCAGACCTTGGATTTAACAGGTGCAGCGTCCGGCTGCCATTTTGATTAAGAATCTGTAATAAGGGAATTCTGCCCTGTGTTTGTAGGTAGCTGCAAAATAAAGCTCAGACCAGAGGGTTGAATCATTTTCCTCCATTAGTTCAGATTTAACAGGTCCAGACTTGGGTAACGTCCAAAGTGTTTAAACAGCAACAGGGTGAGGATTAGTTCCAGAAGTTGCAGTAAACTTTTTTAAATATTATTTGTAAACTAGAGATGTCCTGACATTTTCTTTGGTCCTGATCAGAGTCCTGGCATCTGCTGATACGGCAACACGTCAAATACCAAAGGTAAATTACACCGAAATAGCAGCTGTAAGTTACCTCTTCATTTCCAGAGCTAGTTCCAAAAAAGTGGATAGTCCTAGTCCAAAAATACGAGGTTAGTCAGAATAAATTTTAATCTAAACTGACAGTAAAGGAACGTCTATAGTGAAGATGTATTTCTGTGTAACGCTGACTGTTTTTATAGTTACGGAGAATCCAGCAGAGTCTTTGAGGTCAGACACTGGCCTCAGAGACAACAAGCTGAAACACCGTTTGTCTCTAGAAGCAGTAAATGTGTTGGCAGAAGCTGTTCACTGAGAGTGCGACAGGAAACCACAGACGTTCACCTTTTCCCCAAGTCCGCACACTGCAGCGAGTACGATACAAGTTCTGAACGGGTTTACCCGTAAAATCCTCATCAAAACAAATGTGGAAGCAACTGGTGTTTCATAAACGAAAATTACTTCAATAAACTTTGGCCGTAGAAAAAGGAAAATGGAGGATCGAAGCATGGACAACATGGACCGTAAGAACTTCAGGTCATGTTCTGTTTCTGTATATAATCCTTGTTGTGGCCGACGTCAGTTGCAAAACCTTTCAAAATTATCTTGAGAAACACGAGTTTAACAGTATCTAGATCTTTTTGGACGTCGATTATCTTAAAACAGCTGTAAACCGCAGACGATTGTCCGCCGCCAGCGTCCTGCAGACGTTTACGTGGAATCAGACACACTGACAAGTTTTACGAGTTTTACACAGGATCAGGCGAAGCATCTGTAGCTCATCTCCTGTTTGGTGCCGTTGCTCAGGGCTCTTCCTGTCCTATTCCCATCACCTGTAGTTTTTCCCGACTCTAAACTTTTCACGTTTGTGACTAAATCGAACCATGTTTTTTCATTTTTTACCTGACACTCAGCTTCTCTGATTTGTCCAACAACCCACATTCATCCTTTTAAATTGACTTGTCGACTCGAGATTCTTATGTGACTAAAGGTCCGTTAGACTTCGGTTACTGCACAGCCGTGTCATGGAAGTAAACACAAGTACCGGCTCAGTGTCTCTCAGCAGATGCTCAGGATTCCAGGACTCTGATGGGGACGTCCCTTCACAAACACATCACCAGGACGGATGCAGTGTGTCTCAGAGCCGTCGTCTCCTGGAGCCCTTTCATTTCAGCTGCGCCCACACATGGATCACTGAGCTGAACCACGCAGAGATGGTTTTGCATAGACATCGATTCAAGTCAGACTCATGCAAATGGCAGAAAGTCACGTGGACAATGACCAGAAAGTAAAAAAAAAACAAACAAGAAATGTGAAGAAGAAATGTGGTCAAAGGACGGACGAGTGACGTGATGAAACACACAGTTCAGTTCATCAACAAGGTTTTCTGACTTTATAAAAATAAGTGAGCTTGTTGAATATTCCACATGATTATTTTATAAACAACAGAAGGAACAGAGAACTCTTCGCATCGACAACCCATCGGGATAAATAGTAACGTATCTGTACACACGGAAATCTGCCCGCCGCTGTCGCCCTGCAGCGTGTCGCTACTCTTGCGGCTCTGTTTAGTATTGCTTCGAGTTCAGTGAGGAGGGAGTCAGTGCAACGACCGAGACCTTTAGAGTGTGTGTGTGTGTGTGTGTGTGTGAGAGAGAGACCAATTTATCAGGAGCATTTTTGTGTGTATTTACACGTGTGTGTGTGTGTGTGTGTGTGTGTGTGTGTGTGTGTGTGTGTGTGTGTGGCCAAGCAAACATGCAGCATTAGTCTCGGACGCTTAGCATCAGTTCAGCTGGAAAGACAAAAGGTGAAGGCTGCTTCCTTCTTTCACAGGCCGAGGACGACGTCTGCCACAGAACTGCAACAAGCGGAATGTGGTTCAGGAAGTCTTCGGATCAGCACCCGGCACCCGCATCCACGTCACCTACAGTGCAAATACTGCAGGAGAAATCGGATTCCTGAGTCACGGATGCTGGTCCGGTTGGGTTTCCTCCTTGTGCACTTTACACAAAACTCTCAGCGGTTTGTTGATGGGGAGAACGTGGTCTGACCCCGGTCCCGCCCTCGTTAGCTGGGGGAGCGCCGGTCCTCAGCGAGGAGCCTCTGCACAGGCGGAATGTGCCTGGGAAAACGCTGTTTTAGAAACTGTTTCTAAGTCACCGCTCACGTGTGGTGACTCTTCGACACGGCGCACACCAGTGTGTTTTTACACGACCCTGGTGCTGCTGCACACTGTGCACATGAGGGCGACCCAGTTGGAGAACAGGTTCTGGAACCAGTGTCGTCCCTATTGTAGGAATTTTAACATCCAGCTCTCGCCACTTTCTTTACTATTTAGCATCAATGGTCAGTTGGTTTGAACCGTAAATATTATATCTCATCAAATCTTCTCCATCCGCTGTGAGTGATGGACTGACTTTAAATTCATAAAACTATTTAAGTTTTGCGTTGATAGATTTTGCCTGCCTCGAATCACAGCCTGCTCCTAAAATTTCTCCTAAGAGCTGACAGCAGTTTTGATCTTCAGCACTGATCCAGGAATTACTTCACAAAATGTTAAAAGGATTTAAAATTCAAAGCTTCCTGCTGCAGACACCAAAAAAGAAGAAAAACCCTGATTTGATTGTTTCTGGCATTTGCGGATGACTGCAGCACATTTAAAATCCGTCTCAGGGCATTTCAGTGTTGGATGGTTGTGATGCTCTGTTGTAGTTCTGTGGACGCTGAAAGCTGAGAAGCAGCCAGACCTTGACAAACACAAGTCAGAGAGAAGTGTGTGTGTGTGTGTGTGTGTGTGTGTGTGAGATATTGTCCAGTTTGAGCTCACAAGTGAAAACACTACTAACAGAAACATCTGACTATTAGCATTAATGATACAGTGATAATTATTTTTTTTTACCAAAACAAGTAAAGTTTTGTTCACACAACCAAAAAAACTCAAATACAGTTTGACAGTATTTACCTGCAGCCATGTTGGAAAAAGTGTTTCCCCCCTAAAACTGTTAATGTAATACTCCTTTTTTTAATAAGTTAAAAATAATTTAAACACATTTCAAATGAGAATTGGGAACATAAACAAGTAGAGACAAAAATCTATAGGTTTTTAAAAAACAGTAAAACAAAAAGCTCAAAATAAAAGCAACAGGAAGCCGAAAAGAAAGCGTCACATACAAGCAGACGTCGTGTACAAAAGCCGAGTTGTTCAGCTCAGTGTTAGTGACCAGTGGTAGAAACTCTCTGAGGGAATATTTCATATTAGTCAATAAATATGAGCACACACGATAGAATAAGGAGCAAAGAGCAGAAAACAGACAAATAGTCTCTATGGCTTTTACAGGCTGTGTGGCCCGAAGACCCTCAAAAGTCATCGGCAGCCACAGACACCAGTCACTGTGAGGAGGGCAGAGCTGCAGGAAGAAGGAAACGGAGGGAGTCGTCAGCGAGGGGCGTGAAGTGGGATAATTGGAAAATCCGTCTGTGTGTGTCCAGAACCTCGCAGGACGCGAGTATGGATGGACCTACAGGAAACTACAGAACCCGGCACGACTTTATTGGCCAAACGAAAACTGGGCCCGTCGTCGGAGTAACGTGTCTCGTTCCTTTCTAATCAGTTCGAGGCTTTAGCTCGATCGTCAGTGGACGCATTCGTCGGACTACCGCCACCCACCTACTTTGTCAGTTTACACCTCACGGTTTCCTCAATGATCCATGGAAAATTCACAAACTGGACGAAAACCTGCGACGCTGCCACATGCAGGATTAAAGGATCGTCGTCACTGGCAACACATTCATCGTCTATTTGTCCTTACTGTTCATTTTCCACGTGAAGCTTCGATCAGCATGAAACACTGAGGGTCCTTCACCTGAGAAGAGCCTCTGCTGTCTGGTTTCTGGCAGTTTGTCAATGTGTCCTTCACTGGGACGAGTTAACAGCAGGTGCGAAGCTAATTAAGACTTTAAGAGTCTGCAGAGGAAACGACTGAGTCTTTTATTTCGTTCTGGTTCTTTGGCTTCTGGTCCCCGGCCCGGCCGTTTGTCTACATCTACGTTTCGGTCCTGCTTATTTTACCGTTGAACGGTGACGGTCGGCTGGATGAGAGCTGTGTTCACGTACGTCCGCTCCCAGACGTCCGACCTCTAACCTTCAATACAACGGTGTTTTCCGAGGATCAGTTTTAACAGCTGCAGGTTCTGAGGTTCTTATCTTTACGTTGCTGTGAAGTGCAGCAGCAAAACCCTGATGCTCACGGCTTTCGTCGCTTTTCTTTTTGGCTACAACAGTTGGAATATTTCCAATGATCCCACTTTTTGTAAAAGGGAAGAAGTGAAGAGGCAGAAAAAGAAACTAAGAAACCAAAACTGCCCTTAACATCTAGCCAGGCCAGACGCTACCTCATCCTCCCGCTCCTCCGTCGTTAGTACGGAGCAAACTTCTGTCTCTCCGGCTTCTTCATCCCGTTTGCCGAGGAGGAGATCTTGGCCGTGTAGGACGCCAGGGCCGCCGCTGCGTGAGCCGGAACCGGGACGGCCGCCGTCGTCGGCACAGAACTCTGTAACACTGGCGCCCCGATGGCGGCCGCCGCTGCCGCCGCCGCCGCTGCTGAAGCAGGAGGGGTGGAGAGTGCCAGGTATGGGATGGATTTCACTCCCAGGAGGCTGGAGAGGGGGAGGGCATAGGGAGCGCCCAGAATGGGAGCGTGGGGCAGTGCGGCACCCATCGCTGCCAGGGGGGAGGAAGAGGAGGACGAGGCGGAGGCAGGGGGGGCGGGCTGGGTGAAGCTCATGGTCAGGTCAACGGGAGACGGCATGGAGGAGGACTGGGCGGTGGATTTGGCTGTCTCTAAACTGGAGGAGGGGGAAGGAATGGGGGGTGGAAGGAAGGAAGGAAGGAAGGAAGGACGGGAGGGAGGGAGGGGACGGAGAGTGGAGAGGGGAGGGGAAGGGACAGGGAGTTTTGGATGGAGAAGGGTTAGAGGGTCAAATAAAAGACATGTTAAAGAAATCAAGAGTAAAAACTAAAAGGAAAATTCAACGCAAACAACAAAAAATGAACCAACAGACCAAAATCAAATCATAACACAGGCGTGTTTGCTGGAGGTTGCAACAGATTATTGTAGGGGGTTCGCTGTACGGATGGGGGGTGTGCTGTTTAAGTTGGGGTGATGGCTTGGGAGGGGGCTTAGGGAGGAGGGAACAAAACCATGATAGAGACATTAGCATGGAAGCTCTGTCAGACGGGAAGCTGCTTCAGAAACAGGAAGAGGAAGCATCAAAACGATTTGAATCCAACAACCCCGGTGAGTCCGTCTGAGCCGACGCTCACCCACAGAAACTAGCACGGTGGCGCCGACAGTCCAGGTCACTACACTATTCCTTCGAACCACAGCAGCTAGTGGACACGAGGCTCAGACTGCTGGCTGGGTTTGGGGCGTGTCCCTGGATTTGGTGTCTTGTGGGTGTGTGAGCTGACACGGGTCAACTGTCGAGTCTCCGCAGACGTGAACTTTGGAGGCGCACGACACAGTTGCAGTCATTTGAAATGTCAGTGCCACCGTACGCCACAGAAACGGGCGAAGCTCTTTAAAATACTCGCCGTGCTTTTAAACGTGCTGCAACGACATTTTTTGGGAAACATTTATTAAATGAAATTTGATCTCTCTTTAAGAACCAGGCCTGCTCTGCTACCGCTGCACTGGATCGATCAGCACAGGTGAGCAGACTCTGGGAGGACGCTCGCCGGCTGATTCCAGCTCAGTAATTACAGCCTGACTGACAGAAAAAGGAAAAACCATCTGAAATAGGAGCGGATGTGTCGCCGTGTCACCTGCTGTGACCCGACATTTCCGACTGAATGAGTCTGACCCCGTCTGTGTGTGTTTTGCTCGGCCTATTCTCCAGCTGTCAGGAGCAGTAAAAGTGTTAAGTAAAATATCAATTTCACCCAGAGTTCAATCATGAATTTGCATATTTATTGTGGTGCTATCTGGTATTAAAGCTGCCAGGCAGTTTTGGTCCCCTGCCCCTCATATTCACAGCCCGACTGAAGTGGAAACTGTCGTGTTCCCTCTGATTTTAAACTCAAATTGTTCTCAGGTGATGCAGAGAACAACGTCGTGCTGTGATGTCGCTCCACTTAACCTGCACTAAAATCGAAATGTCCCGTGCTGGCGTCATTTCAAAGGTGTTCCGTTTAAATGAACAGATTTACGCCCAGACGAGGCATCAAACCTGCACTGACGTCAAATTAAACCGGCCACTAAAGTAGAACTTTGACTGATCGCAGCAGTCACACGAGCGGCTGCAGCGGCGATTATGTACAAACCACGTTAGCGCTCGGAGTCAGCAACATCAGGCCCCGTCCCACTTATCGTGGCCGTCGTTTTGTTCTGTAGATGTTCGGAAACCAGCGGTTTTAGGTTTGGAGGGTTTTTTCTCCCCTCAATTCTTTCCTGATGTACGATCTCAGCTGCTCAAAACGTCCGGGCTCCAGTTTAGTCGCCACAGACGAAAAGTTCTTTGTGCTGTGTCTGCTAATGCTGTCCCGATGGAGGACAGAATGTCTCTGTCCCCTGCAAGACACAACGTCTATAACTTCTAAAAAGCTACATTAGCCCCGTCCTTCCTCCTCCTATAGAAATTGGGTTACCGTGTGCTGCTGGAATCAAATTCAAAATGACCATTTGGCATTTTGTCTATTATTGGGGGGGGGGCACAAAGTTGTAATCACATAAATGATGCAGGATTTCATTAACATACATTTAACTGTACAATTACAACAGAATTTAAATAATTTTACAATTCAATCAATAAATAGGATATAGTTATTTTTATGGGCCAGATAAGAACATTTAAAAAAAACATTTACAATTTCTTTAGCAATTAATAGAATTAGTGTTTTGTGCTTATCACTATGGCAACGATGGTCCCGAGTCCTGAGTCTTTTTCTACAGCGTTGGATACAGCAGAGTTAAACCTGCTTTCAAGGCCGGTTGTAGTTGAAAGCCAATTGTGAAACAAAAATGAAAAAACTATTTGTCGTTTTTGTGGCCCGCACTCGACCTTTGGGACGTTCGCTCGAGTCGCCTTTGATTCGTCAGTGTTTCTTACAATAAACGGAATCTGTTCTCACAACAACAGGACGGGAGTTAGTTTACAATGATTTCGTTCTGTGGCCTGTTTACATATTTTTCCCTGAATTATTTACTGCATACAGCACATGACGATTATTAATAGGAATCATACAGACTCACTCTTAAAGGTTTTGTCCCCAGTGGCCTTGAATTAGTGCAGTTCTCTGACTTATTGGGTTCACGGAGTGATTGAACATACGATTTGGGGAAGAAAGCTCGAACGTGTTGTTTGATCTTCGCTCTGCCTCGTGTCTGACGATTCTTTGAAACTCTCTTGCAGTTACAAAAAGAAAAGCAGCAGAATTTTAACTCTCAGAAAGGTGAGTCAAGTTGGTGGGAGGAGAAATCTCTCACTGCAGCGACTGGACTTTTGAAACCAGGACGTTTCGTCACCCCCCCCCAGTCTGGACACTTACCACGAAGTGATCAGGTACTGGGCCAGGTTGATGGCGATCGGCGTGCCGGTGATGGTGACGTGCCGGTCGCTGGTGCTGTCGATCTGACTGCCGATCTTGATCTGGGCCCCAGACACCTGTCGGATCTCGTTGATCTTGGTGCCCTGACGACCGATGATTGAACCAATCAGCTGCGGGGAGAATCGGGCGGAGACGATTAGATGGGCGAAGCGCTTTTGCGCGTTATTGAATGTCAGTGTCGTTTCTTTAGCCTCTGCATCCAGCCCGTCTTATTGTCTCCTGTCCTTGTTTAACGATTTAAAATAGCAGATGTTGATCTCTGACTCATCCGTCATGAGCTTTGTGTGTGTGTGCGCTTCCACTTTCATATCTTGGTTTCTGTCAGTTCAGACCAAAAATACGTCTCATTATCTTCATTTCTAACAGGCATCGTCACACATGAGGCTGGGCCACGTCTCCCGGGTTTCCCCCCCCCCCCCCATCAGTGGAAGCATTAACAGCAGTGATGATCAAACGGGACCTGGTGTCACTTTGCTCTGACAAAACAATTAATTTTAATGACGCTGCCAATTTTTCCTCTGCCGGCTCTGAAAAACAGTGACGGCAGAGATGATGAGTAATAAAAATCTGTGTCAACACCACAGAGGATGTAAATGTAATCCACTTAAAAAATAGAATAACATGGTGTTTTTTAACGACCCCAGTAAGAGAAGCTGCTTGTGAAGAATTGGCATTTAAGCGGCTAATTAACCCTCGTTACGGCTCATTTAACTGAAATTTATCACACCCAGAGACACACTGAAATAACTTTTACATTGAATTATTTGTTTACTCGCAAAGGTAATTAAAAAACAATGATTTAATAATTCTTTCCCTCAGAGGCTGGTGATTAATTTCAGACTAATAACTTGTAATGGCAGGAAATGTAATTCCCTTTCACAATAAAGTTATCACGCAGTTTCTTTATTGATCTCAGGTAAACAGAACTTGTTCTGTCCAGCGTCAACACACACGTTTTGGACCATTTTCGACTGAATCTGAACTGTACGACAGAGAAGAACGATTCTCTGGATACGACAAACGGATTCAAGTGCAGTGATGCCGATCCTGAAAATATCAAAGCGTATGGGGTTTATCATGCCGGTCTATGGACCGCACCGGCTCCCAGCAGCTGGGACAGAACTCTGGCTTATGGATTTGTTCGGACTCTCGCAGCTCTGGGTTCAGGCAGGTAGAGGACTTCCTGGTCGTGGAGATTTTAGCGTTTGCATTCATGCTAGTGTCCGTTCTCTCACACAGTGTCTCATGTGTCAGTGATTCTCTGGCTCTTCACCCAAACATTCCTCTCCCCACGTGTTATTTGGCCGACAGGCTCAGATGGAGATCTGTGTGCTACTGTGGACTATTTGTGGAAAGAGCCTTGATAGAGAGAGTGTGTGTGTGTGTGTGTGTGTGTGTGTTGTAGCTCTAATGACGCTGTGTGCGACAGGAGACAAAGTGCCAGCTGACAACGACCAGGTCACGACTGTTTCGGTAAAATCCACCTTCGTCCTCACAAACAGCCTGGTTGAATCAAACTGCCTCCTGAATTATCACCAGCAGAATCAGACAAAGAAAAACTCACAGTCTCCGTCTGTGCTCACAGCTTAACCTCACTGCACTTAACTACCGGGCCTGGACAACATTTGGTGGAACTGCGGGGAAATCCAGTTTGCTTTCAGGTATTTGCCGTTACAGTTTTCATGATTCTTGGGTAATTGGCCTTTTTTAAATATTTTACTAACAGCAGGTCGTTTGCAGAATTCTTCAGTGCAGATTCTGTGTCTGTGTCTAAAAACACAAGAATTTCCCCACTGTGGGATTAATAAAGTTCTATCTTATCTCTCAGAAGCAGGAAATATGCATCGCTGCATGAGTCAATAAAGCTCCTGTGTTTCTTCCACAATTTACCACTTTGTGACGGTCAGCTCCTGACTCTCCTCGTACGGGACGGTGGCCGCTGCTCTCACACTCTGGAACATTCTGGAACCTGTTTCACCAACTTTCTGTGGCTTTAGTTCAGCTTGTAAATGCACATTGATGCTTTTAAACGTCCCTCTGACTTCTCTATATTAATTCAGCCAGTTCCTCCAGACGACGTCATCATTGGGAGTTCAGATGATGTCATCTGGAGGAGCTCTGGGAAAGCAGGTCGATTATTATCTCTCAACTAAAGGTTCCTCCAAGTGATGTCATCCTGAGGTGGTTTTCAAGTCAGAGGGACGTTCGTTGTGGACGTGGCAGCAGCCCGTCCATCTGCGTGAAGACGTCCTCTGTCTGTCCCCGACACACTGCTCCGCCTCAATCCAAACACGTTTTATCACCAGCTAGACGACACTTACATTCCCCGACACAACATTATTGGCAAACTGAATACGCACAAAATGACCCTAATTTCCCTTCTGCTGCTTTCTCCGAAATGTCTCATTTTATTTTCCGTCACTTTTTGAAACGTAATTGTGCCATTTTTCTTCTCCACAACGAGCATGTGAAGAACGAGGCTGATGTTGTGCCAATAAATGCTGAATCATGACTTTGTGCCACGACGTCACTTTCTCACCACCAAACTTCCACCAGTGGCCGTCAGATTCGGCTTTGACGCTTTTCCTGGACATACGAGCCTCCTGCAGGCTGCAGTACGGTTCTGTGTGCGTCCCCCCTCCGAGCGGCGTATTCTAAGTGCTGTCGGGTGAAAATCAGCTTGAAGCAGAGGAGGAAAAGGACGGAGTGAGGGCTATTTCTGGCAGAGTCCCTGCTGGCCTTGTAATTTAGAAAGCTTTACTGAGTGTGTGTGTGTGTGTGTGTGTGAGGCCTCTGACGCTGAGCTACAGGATGTCATTAAGCTGCTCGGCTTGGCCTCGCTCACTCTCATGCTCACGGCCTTCAGCTCCTCTCGGCTCCCGGTAGTTCTCCTCATTCTCTCCTCGACGTGGGTTTACAAGCTAAAAACACAAAAGCCTGAACGGAAGCTCGAAACGTTCTGGTCGGAGACGCGAGGCTGACAACACGACCACAACACGAGTTGTGTGGAGGAATAAAATAAGTGATATTGTTCAAAGGTTTCATACAAACATCTGCATTCTAAAGAATAAACGATAAGACAAGGGAATTTTCAGCTTTCTTCCTGTGGCTTTAGTTTAGAGTGTAAATGTACGTTCTATTTTAAACTTTGTCTGCTTCTGGCTGAAAAGTTCGTCCAGATGACATCACCCGGAGGAGTTTCATTTGTCCCATTGTGGGAACAATAAAGTCTCATCCCAGATGAAACTCTGGAAAACCCGGCTGACCATCATTACAAACTCCATAGTGTGAGGACATAACCTGAACTGATGGATCCACCGAGTGATGTCGTCCCGACGGGTTTCAGATATTTTAATGGCTTTTATTTGAACGTCTTAAACTAAAAACAAGAGAATGAAGTTGAGTGAAGGCTCCTTTAACGTCTTTAGAATTTTATTTTGACCAGAATTCCATTTCTGGTTATTGAAAATTATACACCAGTTGAACTTTCGACTAGTAATATCTTCAGACATTTAAAAGAGCTAAAACTCAACATGATGAAGCTGCTTTAGCTTCTCTGCATGTAAAATATGGAATGAGCTGTCAGAAGAACAAAGACAATTTGTTTCAATCCAAGCCTTTGCTTTTGTTTAAACGCCGTAATACTTTAATTTCACATGGTTCAGTTTCATAAATTCCATCCGTATCTGTATTAGCTTTTCCTGACCTCCTTCACCCTTAATCTCCCTCTATAAAATGTCCATCTACAGGCGATTCAGGGTCAGCAGTCAACCCGTCACACACGTCTTTGGCCTGTTGCATTAAACCCACGTGAGCACGTGGAGAACAAGCGAACTCCGAGCAGAGGAGCCGGTGTGTCGCCGCTCCGCTGCATCACGTTTTCTCCACCCGAAAACCTTTTTTCATCATCGGTGAACTAAAAGCTCCGATGATGCAGAAACATCTCTTTGTAGCGGTTCCCAGTTTGGTTCCGCTGGGGGCTTGGTTTTTTGTTGTCATCCTCGTACACACAGTACTTGTGGTTTGCGCCGTTCGTCTGGACTAAGTTCATTTTGTAATAACTGGGGGGAATTTCGGGAACCTCCAGGAGCAGCCTGCACTCTTCATTTTTGAGTACTTACGTCATTTGGAATGAGAAGCTCCTGAGACGTGGTTTGGGAATTGGCTTCCACCGCTCCTGAGAGACACACACACACACACACACGGTTATTCTCATCAGAAAAATGGTGTCATGGTCTTTAACGTAAAGTCTGACATGTGGAAAAGTAACGTTTAAAAGAAACTTTCTATCTCACTCCGTTTCTACATCTTCCCATTTCTCCATTCTCTCCTGCTTTTACTCACTCCTTCCTCATCTCTTTTTTTTGTTCCCGTCTTCCTCCCTCCTTCCTTGGTTGCCTTCATTTCTTTCTCTACTTTTATTCCCCCCTTCCCTTGTTTCCTTCTTCACTTCCTTTGCTCCCTCCTTTCCTCGATTGATTTCTTCCTTTATTTTTTTCTCTACACATGCAGCTAAACCAACAGTGCCTCCAATAACGTGTGAACGAGGTCTGTGTGCGGGACCAAGACTGATGAGTTTTGTACCTGGGGCATAATTGGATAATCAACCATCCATATCCCCACATGATAATTTGCTCTTCTTTCTCTCTCTTTTGTGCGTGTTTAAAAATGACATCAGATGAAATAGTTCAAAGAAAACGATCTAACCCGACTTAAACGAGTAATACTCCACACGAGCATGTTAAATCCTGACTCAATCAAACAGTGGATGTTTGATTCGGGATGAAAACGTCTGCAGCGTAAAAAAAACTTTGTGGACTTCAGCTCTGCTCAGAGACAAGCTGTCCCAGCTCAACGTGCCCAGGTGGATCACGGCCTTCCTGACAGACAGACAACAGCTTGTGAAGCTGGGGAGGGAGGTCTCTGACTCACTGACCATCAGCACTGGATCCCCCCAAGGCTGCGTCCGCTCTCCTCTGTTATTCTCCCTGTTCACCAACAGCTGCACATCTGGACATCAGTCTGTTCAACTCCTGATGTTTGCAGACGACACCACCCCCTTCAGCCTCATCTCTGATGGAGATGGAGATGATGGTGATCTCTGTGGAGTCTTCTCGCACCACCCAGGACCTCAAGTGGGAGCAGAACATTGGCTCCATCACCAATAAGGCTCAGCAGAGGCTGCACTGCAGCGCATCATCCACTCTGCTGAGATGAGGATCGGCTGCGACCTCCCATCTCTTCATTAGCTGTACGTCTCCAGGACCCGGAGACATTTCAGCTGACCCTCCTCAAACCGGACAAGAGGCTCCGGACCATCAAGACCAGGACCTCACGCAACGAGAACAGTTTCTTCCCCACTGCAGTCAGCCTGCGGAACAGTGACCAAATCCCCCCCAGATAACCCCCCCCCCCCAACTTACACACAGTCACTTTAACTTTCCAAGTTGTCCTACCTCACCTTGTTCATTCACTTATTTAATTGTAATTTTTATTGTATTATACCGTTTCTGTACATATTTCATATTGTGTCACAACTTTGCACCTTAACTAGTTTCTGTAGATTTTGTGTTTGCATCTGACACCAAGTCTAATTCCTGTCACGTGTTTTTAACTGTGGCAATAAACAGTTTTCTGATGCTGAAGAAAAGCAGGAGTCCTGCTGCTGCTGTTTCTCTTTGTTTCAAACCTTAGAATTTAAACCCAAGCCACAATCTTCCGTTAAATCTCTCAAGTATTATTACTGTACAATAAAGGTCTGCCGGTGACGACGCGGAGCAGAGCCCTACCAACCCACATCGGTGCCTCGGTGACAAACTCAAACACCCAAAGTGCCTGGGGTGGATAAATTGGTTTAATGTGTGAGCTGTTCTGTAATTCTTCCAGCGTGGCTGCATGAGTCTCTGAAAATCATTTGTATTCTTTGTTAGACCTTTGATATTTTAGCTGTTGGCCAATTAGCAGAGTTTCATCGTCAGAGCAGCGTCGCTCCGCGGGCAGAGTTCGAGTGGAGAGAGCTGCTCTACAGTCAGCATGTGAGAGCCGCTGGATGCTGGGAATCAAAGCAGACGCACAGAGATTATAATGCAGAGCTGTGCGCAGAAGTCATCATTATATAACATTTATCTTATTATGCAGCTAAAAAGTTTCTCACAGAATGAGAGGTTGCCACGGTCGACAGGAATAACGGGATTAATTCAGTGCATGTCTGACAAAATTGCAAACATCTTCTGTGTTTCTGATATGGGGAATGATGAAACTCGAGGAAATGACAGGGTTTTTAATGAAAAGGGGATTTCAGCATGAAACCTCTTTTTTGGTGAAACAACTAAATAACTTCAAAGTGAAAAGTGAGGAGGCTGAACATGGATCCACCTGCTGCTGCCACAGCACATGGAGCTAATAAACGGACAGCTCGGTGCTCGCTGTCATCCGAACCGTCATCGACATCCCTTGAAATAAACCGTCTCACATGTCACATTTTCAGACTTTGTCTTTGTTGTCTCCGGATCTTCACAGGTGTGTGTGTGTGTGTGTGTTACAGAGCTGTCACTTTTCAGAAAGTCAGGTTTGAGTGAACACAAACACAGAATTCCAAACCATGCAGCAGCTCACAGAATCTGCCCGTCCAGCTCCGAAGAACGAGGTTGTAATTTTGAGCCGTTTCTGTTGCTGCCGCTTTTCATAAAGTTTTCAAAGATCCCAGAACGCACCGACCAGCCACAACATAAACACCACTGACAGGTGGAGTGAATGAGATTATCTTGTTACAGTGGAGCCTGCCAGGAAGGGGGTGTTAGACAGCAGGGGAACAGTCAGTGCTTTCAGGTGATGTGTTGGTGACTCAGAATGTCCCAGAAACAGCCTGCGGGGTCAGTCCTGGCCAAAAGTCCACGGGAGGATAATTGGTGAACTGGATCAGACTCGAGGCTCAGCGATGCAGGTGGGCAGTGACGGCAGCTGCCTGTGACCAACAGGTGTCATCCAGTGCCGGCGCTGACCCCGCCCACTGCAGTGGGCCTCCGACTGGACCACGGACAACTGGAGCAGGCCTGATGATTTCTGTTTTGCATCATGTGGTTTCCAGCTTCGCGGTGGTTTTAATGTTGTGGCTGATCGGAGAACGTCAGTGCTGTGATGAATGCGGATTTATTTATCAGTGTGAATGACTGGCCTGGTCAGGAGAAGGGCGTGTGTGTGTGTGTGTGTGTGTGTGTGTGTACATACCGGGCAGGACCTGTGCAGCTGATTGGCTGAGTGGTGCCAGGCCCTGTTGCTGCAGTGACAACTGGTGGAGCTTTGCTAACTGAGAGAACAGAGGACAGAGAAAGGACGTATTCAACAATGACAAAAGCCTAAACTCGTCACCTGACAGACGCTGGCGTGTGTGTTCGTTACCTCTGAATGTGGAATGCCGTAGTGGCTCTGAACGGCATAAGTCTGAAACAGAAGCACAAAGACGGACGCGTCAGAACGCAGCCCTCCATGGTTTGTGACATTTTTTAATCGGTTACCGTCCTTGCTGTGTTCCCCCGTGTTCAACACTTTGAACTGCATTAACCTGTACGAAAGGTGCTCAGCTCTCACGTCACACTGATGCTACTTCCCTCCCCCTGATTGGAGGGGGCTGCGTCCTCAGTTTGAGAGGAGGACTGCAGACGATAGTGAGAGCAAAGCACCGTCAAAGAATTCTAAAAATACGCAGACACAGAGAAGGCATTAAAGGAAAGAGCCCTTTGTACTAAAGATGGAAATACAACATTCATCTGATCTCTGCAAACTAAACGGAGCTTCAAGTTTCAGGCATTTTCGTCCAGTCCACAATGTCCCACAGAGTCTTACTGCAGACGATTTCATATTTGCAATATTGATTCTAGAGCTGACTAGCTACCAAAAAACTCAGAACAGTTAAATGTTTGTTTCTGGACGAGCTGAAAGTCCATCCCGGCCCACTGAGGTAAGCAGCCGGTTTGTCCCTTCGTCATCAGGATTAACGTTTCCACTAAGCGTTCCTAAAAACGCTTCCCTCCCCCCCGACTGCAGCCTCCCCTGTGACTTCTCCCTCCATCGCTTGGTGAGAGCGTCGGTGTTTATCTCTTGCAAGATCACGATCTGCCTTCTCAAATCCCAAAGTGAACTTCAAAGAGAGCGAACGCTTCCATAGGCAACGCAGAGACAGTCTGAGGGGTGGGGGAGGTCCCTGAGGTCCGCCGCACTTTATATAACCCATTTCAGAGTTGTTATCCTCGACGCTCGCTGCACTGCCGCCGCCTTTGAACTGGTGACTCCTGCTCCTGAAGTCGGGCTGTTCCTCGGGGGAAAGGAGTCCTCTACAAGCAGCCTCCACCTGCACGGCTGTGCTCGGCCTCCGGGATTTTGAAATGCCTCTCGTTGATTTGCAGAGATAGTCCTTAGTGTGTGTGTTTATTCATGTGCATGTCAGAATCGGAACAGTCTGTGCAGCCCCGACGCAAAAATGTCATAAATATTCACAAGCGGCTTAATACAGCATGAATCTGAGTTGCAGCAGGAGCAGCTTCGGCACCTCTCGGCCGATATTTATCAGAGCAGAATCATTTCTAACCAAACAATGACATATTGTTAATGCTCCTTTTATGGCTGATAATGTAAAACATCACACTGTATTCCTCACTGAGAAGGGACTGAAGCTTTTATTCTAAACGTCAGCGTCACCGACATGATGGATTTCCGAACCTCAACACAGATTTTTACATCTCATTTATTCTAAATTACAGTTTGCTGCACTTATGCTCGGAGAAATGTGCCGATCTTTTAGTGTAATTTCCCCAACAGGGACTTAAACATCACGGCTTTCAGCGAGGAAGGATCCAAGACGCTGCCTTGTTATTGGACGGTTGTGGGTCGGCTGTGTAAACTGCCCTCGTGCGTGGCCTCATTTCCGGGTTACAGATGGACAGACACATATGCTGATTGGTCCCACGACGGTGGGCGAGCTCCCAAACTCTGCACGCCACTATTAAAAGACTTGGGCAAACAAACGTTTCCTTTCTGTCCAATCCTGCACTTGCTTCTCATGAATCGGAAACTTTTCTTGTCACAGCCTCGATGTTTCGATGTCACTGCATAAAAGCGTCGGACAAATTGTATTTACATTTACATTCAGTCAGACAAAAAGGCAGCGACAGCCAAAGGAAAAGGTGACCGAGCTCTGCTCCGTCACACACGGCGCAGGACGTTTGTGCATGAAACTTTACTTCTGCTCCTCTTTGGTGAATGTGGCTCCTGCAGCACACGTGGACCTCGGCTCATCTCAGGGATTTTATCTGGAATCTAATAGAGGCTTCCACACATTCCAGCCACTCAGTCCGTTCAGCCGTGAACATGAAGCATCTGATCATGAACTTTTCAAAACTTTAATACCAATATTACCAACTCGGCTCTCACATATTCTTCACTTTCTTAACGCGTGTGAGGAATTTCTAATCGGCAAACAACAAATGGCGGATTTCTCGCTGGAGAAAACGGACGGGCCGTCACACAAAGCTACAGTCTCCTCTGAAACTTCTCACTCACTCAAATGTACTTAACGTCTGCAGGAGCTCACGTCTGCCATCACAACTGATTTCCTGCTGATCCCATCAGTAATTAATCCGCACAGCTTTAATCTTTATTAATAAAGATTCATGGTAATTCCCAGAAGTGTCTGGGTGACAGCTGCTGATGAATCTGTCAGCGGGGAACAAATGGTTTTCACCAGAAACTGACAAAACCCGATGCGCTCGTCTCTCTCTCCACCACACGAAGTAACAAATTTGAAAAAACATAATCACCATCCCACGGCTACTTGACTCCCGTCTCTCCCGTCCGACATCTGTCTCCTCTGTCTAGTCCCGTTTCTGTCTCATTCCTCCAGCTCTTCCACTCCTCTGTCCTCTGTTTCCGGGTTTAGTAGCAGAGGAGATTCACTTTTAGGAGACACGCCATCATTTCTGTCCAAATGCAGAGTACGAGTAATAAACTGTTTGACTTTTAGTTGCCGGAGAGTAAAATTCTCATTCATCCACTGCAGAGAAATCCCATGACATGGTTTCTTAGCGAGGCAACGGGTGAAACAATATGAACAAAGAATAGATTTAAGGTGAGATCCCACAAGAATATGAAGGTAAAAGAACTTCAGGTGATGTTCCAGTCACCGTATAAAACCCTTGTTTTCCCACGTCAGTCACTATTGGTCCTCGAAGCCCTTCACACTGCTGCTCATTTAACCATTCACACACACACACCGCGTCTACGCAGCAGGCCAACGCTCACTGGGAGCGACTAGGTGGGGGTTCAGAGTCTTGCTCGAGGACTCTTTGACACGTGACAACAGCAGTCGGGTATCGCACCACCTGTAGGATTGGTGGGCGACCGCTAATCTGTGGTGTTTTTGGTTTCACAGCGGATTTGTGAGGGAACTTCCTTGTATTTAAGTGCAACAGTTTACATGCGCCCCACATCCCAGACATTTCTCTTCCTGAAGCAGCTGCTGTGGGTTTAAGGCAGTGGAAGAGCTATTCCTCTGTATGTTCTGCCCACACTGACGCTCGCTCACACACTCACACACACACACACACACTCACTCACACACACACACTGCATTTCCTGTCGTTGCAGAGCTGTCCCTGCGATGGAGTAAATCTGTCTGAGTTTTGCATCTTCTCGTTCGTCCTCCTCGAGTCATTCTCTCGGCTGCGTCCAGCCGCGTCCCTCTTGTTTCCCGCAGTTGATCTGCATTTCAGTCCGGTCATTTCAGTCTTGGTTTGTCCACATATCACCGAGGTGTAACCAGCTTTGACGTGACAGAACTGGGCAACGAACCAGCACTGCTGTGACAGCGGCACACGGAGCAGGATCCCTCGCGTCGGATTCAATCTGCTGCAGTGTAACCCCAGATTACCCAGTCAGGCCTCTACATCCTGAAAGTACCAGTTTAAGCCCGTCGTTTTACTTGTATTTCCACTTTATACAAGTTTTTCCACCACTACAGTCATTTGACAGCTTCCATGACTTTACTGAATGATGAAATAACATAGAACTAATAAATGATAGAAGTTGGGATCAAACCATCGGGTTTTAAAAGTGGTTTGCAGTTTACAGCACATGTGAAATTCACTGATGAATGTTTGACCTAAAACGTTTCATTTCTATGATGTGTTTCCTTCAAAACTGGCTTTTTTTTATTGCTACCAACTAGAGACGCAGTGAACAGAAGAAATGGATGCGGATGAGTTTTCAGTAGTAATTAAAAATGTTGACCGACTTCCTTCAGCGCCGATGTCCTGGGTTCAAATCTCAGCATTTTACTCATCTGACATTAAACCGTGTCCTTGGTCTTTCCACAACCTAAACCAAGAGCTTTTACTTGCCCATCTTGAGCCACAAACTGCAGACTGCACTAATTGAAATAAACGTCTCCTAATTTAATTTTAAAAACTTGAGAGAATTCATTAAATGTGTGTTCTCACCCAAGACTGAGTCATTCTTTGTACCGAGTTCTTTGCTTTTCGGTCACGTTCTCTGTAATGGGGCCAACAGCAGCTACAGGTGGTAAACCGTGTTTCTGTGGATCAGCTGTTTTCACAGACAAAGCTGGAGGACAGGAAACGTGATCCTCACTCTAACACGCTGTGGGCGTGTGGATGAACAGCCTGTTTCTCGTGAAATGAACGAGTAACGATGGATGATCGCAGGCGGCCTGCTGGTTTGAAGGACAGTGACACCACAGCTGTTAGAAACGGACCTCAGAGGTTTGGGTTTGATGAGCACATCCTGACGGGCCGGCCTGCCCTCGACTCGACAGAATAATGCGCAGCCACGTCTGCAGAATAAAACGTTTCAATACATTTGTGTAAAGGGCTGAGATCAAATAACAGGTTGGATGTATAAATGCATAAAACCATATAAAACATTAGTATATGTTTTTTCATAGAGGTTTCGGAGCAGGATTGTTCACCTGGCTCTAGTCTTACTCGCTGCCGTCACGGACCCGATGCACAAGCATCAAATTAACAGCAAGTGGGAGGTTTGATCTCATGTTTTGTTTTCAACTTTTATTTTATTAAATTTAAACTTTTTTAAATGGGGCTCAAGTGTAAAATGATCTGACTGCCAGTTACTGTATTTGACTGTTCCTGATCTATTTTAAATCATTATGAACTGCCTCCTTTTTTAAGTAATTATTTGTCCGTGTGCTTTGTCCCATCTGTATGTGTGTGAAACTCACTCACTCTCCTTGTCCAAGAACATATTTTACAGATGAAGAAGTAAAAACGCAGCCTATGACAGTAACATTTGTAAAGAACATATATTTTTACCCGAGCTGCATGAACCTGACCTGACCCACACAGTGATGTACTGCCAGCACCTGGGCGATTCATCACAGTGTCCTAAAACAGCTTTGGACTAATGGCAAAAGTCTGTCTCCTGCCGCAGGTGCAGTTGAGGAAAAGAGCAAAAGGTAAAGTAGGAAACGAGGCAAACGGAACTCAAACCAACTCAGAATGGCATGAATACATTCAGACGCGATCACACGCGCTCGTGAAGGACGGGGCGGGCGGGTAGACGGCGAATGTGCAATCCCAGAGTGAGGTGGACACACGGCACGTGTTCCTGTGAGTCAAAACACAGGGCCGTGCTTGTGGGAGCTCGGTGAGAAATGATATTCCAGCTTGAGTGACAGACCCACGACCTGGTGGGCTCATCAGATGCCCTGATGCTTCACACACGTTTGCAGAGCTCCGACACAGACGTGGAACACGAGATTCGGATCACCTGGGCCATTTCTTTATCTTCAACTGGAGCCTTTGCTTCGGCGTTCTGCTGTAGCCTAGGAACACTGTCGCACTGGCTCCATTCAAACGAAGCTGACGGCCGTGGTTCAGAGCTCCTGATGACCCGTGGCAGACAGGGCGGCTGCCTGCGTGCGAGCGGGGCTGACATAGTAATGGACTGCGGACGCCTGCCGGGTTTGTGTGCACGTACAAAGCTGCAGTGCTGCTGGTTCCTGCCCTGACTATTCCAAATGATTACAGAACCATCATCCTACAGAATCCTACAGAACCACCCGCATTAACGCCACGCGCTTTAATGATGCTGCCACACAGGAGGGAAACAGTGTCTCCTTCATGCACAGCGTCATCTCTCTGCAGGTCCACTTCGGTGTTAGCTGCACCTGACGGACACCAGCCACCGCTCGTATTCTCGGACCACCGTCCTGCTCTGGGCACCACAAACCGCCAGGAGTTTGCTGCACTGATGAATCCATTTAATCATTAGCACCGGCGACATTTTTCAAGCCTGTGCTTGTCGCTCCGTGAGCACACAAACCGACCATCTGAGCAATCGTCACATGCGTGTCCACCGTACAGGAGGACATGCCTGACATCACATGGAACGTGGCGATAATCCTGACGGGACGCGCTCCCTGCAGTTTGAGGCGGTGTGTGGCGGCCGACTTTGAACTCACAGGCACAATAAAAGCGCCGCGAGCAGGCAGGAGATCTCCTGCTCTTCCATCGTTTTCTTTCTCCCATCTCTCCCTGACTTTTATCTTTTCCTCTGCTTCTCCGCTTTTCTGTCAAGCCGGTCTCCATTTGTCACCTTTTCCTCCTTTCTTCTCTCTCCTTTTATCTCGGTGTTTTCATACTTTGCTCCACGGCCTTCATCTCCACTCAGCCTTGGTTACTATGCTGAAATGTTTTGAAGCGGCTGATGTGAAAAAGAGGAGTCATAATAATTCAGCCTCTCTTTGCCGAAGCGTTAATCTGGGCTCCTTGACCAGCCTGACAGTCTCTTTGTGCGTGTCACTGCTGCAGTAATGTGTGATTAAATTCACCGGCTCCGGGGAGGCGGTTGTTTACCTGCGTTTCATTCTCGCCAGAGTTCCTTGAATACGTGGTGGTACAGGGCTCGCGTGGAGCCGTACTGACGATGCCGTTTCACTCATTTAGCTTTACAGGGAATGAGGCTCTACTTTGATAAAAGGCTGTTATGTGGGAGTTGTGGTGTCTGTCAAAGCCTGGGTCTACGCAGCTTGTTCACAGATTGAAAGCAGGGCAGTGAAAAAGTGACCTTTGACCCCGACCCTTTGCCCCCAGGCGGCCATACTCACTTGTTGCAGGTCCACTCCTCCCTGTGCCACGGAGAACAGGGGGTGGGAGCCAAAGTCTGGCGCCTCGAAGACCTTCAGTCGGCACAGAGAGACACAAGCAGAGTCAACACTCGAGTTAGAGATCCGAACTCACAACAAGCCAATGACGCACATCATTCACAAATCCCAGCGTGAATTCCGGAATTTAACCGTTTCAAACGTCAAATATCATTACACGTCCCAATACCTGCCATTAAACCATAAACTGTCCAACAGTGTTATATTCAGAGGATGACAATATTCATCTGCAGAGCTGCTGTTCATGCTGATCAGTGCTGTGAGGGAACATGAATCAAATAAAAGAGTTTTCTTTTCACTGGCAGATGAGAGGACAAACGCAAACAGCACAGAATGGATGGTTTATTGATCCCTGAGGGGAAACTGTCACACAGCAGCTCCCACACACGCTCCGATGATAAAGGGCCAGTGCGGCCCTGAGGGCGGATCCGGACTTCAGCCGAGGCCCAGCCACAGTCCAGGTTTCGCAGAAAAACCCGAGTTACCCTGAACCCTTGGAAGCAGAGTTCTCAGCAAGGTTCAAAATGGTTTGAGGAAACGTTATTTTCTCTCGACATTAGCTCGTTCTTCTCTGCTGTAGTGCTGCGTTATCCAGAAAAAGATCATCACTCAGACACGCAGCTCCACCCGGCGACACGTTTCTTCCACGTGCAGGTGACATTTGTCAGTGAAGTGTTTGTGCAGCTTTTAATGAACATGCTCACAGCACAGATGTGAGACACTGTGTGAAAACAACCACAGCTGGTTTTTAATGAACATTTCTTCACTTAAACACGTGAGGACATGTGGTCCTCATGTGCAGAAGTCCAGAAGTATTATGGGACGCGTGTGAGCGTCAGGTTTCTCCTTACTATGCGGGAGACTTAGGGAAATCCTGGCTGAGGTTAAATTATGTTTTTGGAAAGTCCAGACAAAGGAGCTTCATAGTTCTGAAGGTCTGAGTTCTTCAAAACCATGTCTAGATGTGAAAGCTCTAATATTTGCTGTTCTGGCTGCTGAAGCTCAGATCTGAATTAAACTTGATTTACAGCAGATGTGACATCAGACACACACACACACACACACACACACACACACGCTGCAGCAGTGTTGTATTTGTACCTGTAAACTGTTGTAAAGTTGCTGGATTAAAGGGTGTGTGCAGCTTTATTCTCCGTGTTTGGGACAGTTATTGCTCCACGGATTCTAACGACGGCTTAGATCCTCACACCGTTCAGGCCCAGACAGCTACTGACGATCTCTGCCACACTTCAATGACGTGTGACCAAGTACAGACAGATCTCAGTGGGTCTGATCTCCTGGGGAAGGTCACGTGCCGCTCGAACAACCTACGCACAGCTAAGCATCACTGCGCCGCTGAGGCCGGATACAAGACGCCTTCCACGAATTAAGCACTTTGAGGGTACTTTGAAAATCCTACAGGGGAAAAATGTTTTTTTGCATTTAAAAAAAATTTATTTTTTACTTTCCTTGATTTGGGGCTAAATGAGGTCAGAACTAATTCACTTTAATTGTCTCAGAGGGGAATGTATGACAACATATACAATTATTTCTTCATAGCTGTTCTCCATTTAGAGTCTGAGCTTTTGTGAAGAGCCAGCGTGAATCTTGAGATATTTTGCAGAGCAAGTGAAAACTTTGAACTGTTGGTGCCACTAGAAAAAATTTCATTTGAATTGTAGGTAAGAATTTGAAGCCCTGATGTTCATTTCAATCCATAATTAGATACTGTGTTTCAGGTTGGATGTTGACGCCGGCACGGCGGAACAGAAACACGATTTCAACCCTGTCTGCATCTTTGTGAATCCATCGGATTTTAGCTGGGCAGATGTGTTGGGCAGCTTCACCTCGTAACACGATCTGCTTTCTGTGAGACGGGACTAATTACCGGTAATTACGGTGGAGTTTCGACATCATTAACAGCTTTCATCACCGATCTAACTCTCATTAACATTAGCTTAGCCTCATGTGAAACCGTCTCTTTCACTCTGTGGCCAATTTCAGGTTCAAGTAACATTAACTAAACCACCAACATCTCATTACCTCGTTAATCGTGACAGCTCCTTATATTTAAGGATGTTCCGATTGAAGTCTGTGGATGTCTCAAGTTTCTATTTTGCTTATAAAATTTATTCTATTGCAGCCACAGGAAGAACCTGAAGGTTGTCAGGTCAATAACTTACACAAAAGCAATCTATTTATGAGAGATTTAAATAAAACTAATTTCTTTGAAAGTGGAATTAGCTGATAAATGCCTAAATAAGAGCCGTATGCTAATCAACAAGCTTCAGCTCTGAACAGCCCCAGCAGACGCTCTAATCAACAGAAATGGCCATTAATGTGATCACACGCAGTCTGCGGCGGCGTCTGAAACGCGGAAGCGTTCTGCTGCTTTTTGAACTTCACACGGTGCATTTGTCACCAGTGAGCGAGTGAATGGGATTGACACGACAAGTACAGAAGCAGAATCAGAACAATACAAGTTCATCAGGCGGCTTAGCCAATGAGTGTCCTGACTGAGCGTTTCCATGGAAACACAACATCTCAACTCCCGTAAAAACACAAACTAACAACGTAACATGCAGCGAGTGTGTGTGTGTGTGTGTGTGTGTTATTCCTCTGGGCCACTGAGCTCCATCGTGTCCAAAGATTATTCAAAACGTATCCTGGCTGTAGATCAGTTGGTCCCTGAACCACAGGGTCAGTGGTTTGAATTCTTGGCCCTCCTGGCCATGTGTCCTTGGGCAAGACACTGAACCCCAAGTTGCTCCCGGTGGGCCAGACGGGCAGCCATCGTGTGTGTGTGTGTGTGTGTGTGTGTGTGTGTGTGTGTGTGGACCAAATGACTGTAAGTGGCCTCGGATAAAAGCGTCTCACAAATGACTGAATGTAAATGTGCTGCACGGTGTGATGTCTTTAACATCATACTGCTGCCAAAAATACTCACTCGAGACCAAATGTGGAATATTACGCTGCTAAAAATAGATGGGGAAGTTATTAATACAGAATTTAATACTTACATTTCTGTGCAACAACACAGTAAAATATATTTCACAATAATTCTATATTCTGGACAAAGTGAATCTGAACAAACATCTTGTTTGTTTTTCAGGGGTAAGACGCACTTTTTTGTCTTTTCAATAGCACAAACTTTCACAAAATGGATCTTCCATGTTTTTAAAGTGGAATTATTGTCACCATGTTCTACTTAAAAACGCACGCACACACACGGGGTCCGAGTCACGGTAACACACGGCGTTTCCTCTGTAACCACGTTCACTTCCTGCAGTCACTGTGCTCTGTAGAGGAGCATCACTGTTCGCTGCACAGACCAGCCCGACTCACATCAGGTCAAGTGATGGTTTTTATTACAGATAATAGCTGAGAACATTTGACGTATTCCTACCCGTTAGTCTTCAGTTGCTCACACTGAAAGTCTGTGGAGATCTGTGGGTGGCACGAGTCACGCAGCTGCAGTGATTCTTCACAGCTTAGGTCACTTATCACTTTAATGTCAATGAGAAGCAACAGAAAGAAGTGAAAAGCAGCTTGTGATCAAACCGAGATGTCCATTCATCCGTTCCAACTTTAAGGCAACGGTGACTCGCACGTGACTCAGCGGACGTCTTTTTGATTTCGCCGTCGTGCATGTGCTGCTCTCACTGATTTTTCATCAATCAAATTAAAAGTCACATCAGTTCTGTGTAAATATTCCAGTGTTTGGAGGATGATGCTAATGCTGCCGATTTATGCTGATCATGATGTTATAGCGAGTTACCACACACACACACACACACACACACACACACTTTTGCAGCGTCCGTGCACACACCCGGCTGATGAATAGTCATCATTTAGAATGAATGCACATGAAAAAGAGCCTCGTTAGTTTCCTATTGTGTGGGCGGAGCTGCCTTTCACAATGCTTGACCTTTCAAGCACATGTTTAACAAGTGTGTGTGTGTGTGTGTGTGTGTTAGAGTGAACAGACATTTTCTCTAACATTTAAATTGGAAAGTAAAGCAGGTTTTTTCTGACAATTAATAATGTATCGACGTATTCATCCATCCACCATCACACCCTCTCCTCCTTTCCTTCCTCCCTTTGTCTGTTAAGCCGTTTTTCTGTCTCCGTCCATCTTCACGTTCATTAGAATTGGCTCCTCCCATCTTTAAATGCCTCCCTGGTTCCCGCACGAGATCGTTACTGCTCCTTTAACCCTGTTCCCGGAGGTTGCGGCTCTACTGTTGGTTACCTGCCGTTTACTCGTGGCCTCAATGAAGCCGCATGACTTGCCCTGTCGGAGATTCTTACCTGGTTTCCTGCGAGCAGCACAGCTCCCTGTGACGGGCTGGGTCGGTACGGGATAGTCGCTCCCTTTGGCGGAGACTGTGTAGACGGAGGGAAGCACAGAAAGAGAGAAATGAGGAGGAATGTGCGGAGAATGTGGGTGTGTCAAAGGGGAACGATGGGATGTTTCCCCAAGTACTGGACAGTGGTTAAAGACAGAAACACTGTCAGTTAATAAGCCTGAAGCCTGAGAATCTAAAGTGCTGAAGCTTCATTTCGAGTCTTTTTGGTTTTTACACTGACAAATCAGTTTGTCAAGACACTGCTGAATCTGACGGGGTTTCAATTCCTTTTTACAGTCTTATTGTTTCTCAGCACGTTCATTCTCTCAGACAAGCCGATGATTTTCTTTTCTGCCAACAGGAACATTCTGGGAGACAAGTTTGCCTTCAGCTAAATGGCAGAACTCGCTGTATATATGATCAATTTCACAAACGAGCAGAAATACAGAATTCGAACTTTATCACATTGTGTCCATTTTCTCCATTCACCAAAAAATTGGATTAATACATCAGGCCGACGTGCCCCGGTCCTTCTGTGGAAATAGATTCCAGCTGTTGTTCACGGTTAAACCTAATTTGACACCTCTTCATGCCATTAGAAAGAAGCGTTTCTGCAGCTCTGCCCATCATTTCATTCATCTTCATCTGGACTGTCCCGTCCCACTTATCGCGGAGACACTATTCACCTTCTCCAAAGCCAAAGGTTGATGCATCGTCGCCTGTCAGCTAATGTTCCGACTCTTTGTGTGTGTCTGACACAGCGGAGAGACATCAGAGACATTGTCTATAAGCAGCAGCGTGATTTTACTTTGTCTCAGTGTCACAAAACAGAGTCGCTCTTATTTAGAAGCGGCTCCGCTGCTGGAGCGTCGACGTGAGGGGAATCGTTGCTTTTTGCGCCGCACGCTGAGAGCTTTATTGCACGGGAGCTGTGTGCATGTCACATTCATCACTCCGTGGATGGAACAAGCTTGTTTTAGCTCTCAATAATGGTTTGTCAGTGCCTCAGTAAAACACTTTAGGTTTCATTGTCCCATACAACAAAGTCAGTGACGCTGTCACTTCCTGCTTTGGGGTGTGTGTGTGCGTGAGTTAGTCACATTTGTCTGGCCATTATAGAATAAGATAAACATAAAAACACAGATACAGAACAAACACAGAACCCTGCACTCAGCAACATTAGGCATCCTGCGAAGAAACACTTTGCTAAGTGTTTTCATGTGAACATAGAAAAACTGCAGCGGTTAGAGGAAGTGTTTGTGTTTAGCTGTTTTCTATGAACCCGAAGCACAATCTTTCCCGAGTCGTGTGAGAATCTAAAAATAAGCAGAAAAACACTGTTGGCAGAAAAAAAACTTTGAACCGTGTTCAACAGCAACACATCTGTAATTTGCTGTCAACATGAATGTTTCATTTGCAGCTGCTTCCACAAACTGGAGTTGGACAGAACCCGTCTTTCAGAGACAGGGTTCAACACATGTCGCTGAACCCCGATCACGCGTCCACAGGCTTATAATACACTGATTTCACGTACTCCTATCCCAGCATGCACTGGGAGGCAACGGGCCATAACGGGGCAAAAGATTTCGGATTTCGGATCAAATGGGGACTGAACGGAGCGTCTCCAGAGTAAACTCTGTGACTGCAGCCGCTAAGGTCAGCATTTTCGTTTCTTTTCTTTCTTCCACTCCTCCGTTCTCATGGCAGATTGAGATGCGTGGAATACCAATGAGCTGCCCGAGCCTTTGATTTCACCGTTTCTGCTTCTAATCTCCGGGACGTAGCTCATCTTAATGACTGCTGCCTAATTTTAATACAGGAAAGAATTATAGATTTCAGTG
Organism: Channa striata; assembly: GCA_033026295.1. Taxonomy (NCBI): domain Eukaryota; kingdom Metazoa; phylum Chordata; class Actinopteri; order Anabantiformes; family Channidae; genus Channa; species Channa striata. The sequence goes on from CM065168.1 coordinate 1,127,177, forward strand.
TTTCCATTTGGAAGATTATTGGAAAGGTGGATGGTATCTTACAAAAACACTATTGTGATGTTAATTGGGAGCAGACAGGTGGACGTCGTCTCAGAGCTCAGTGGATGGATTTTTAAAACCTCCCGTTCAGTCCCAGGTTTACATTAGCATGCGGTTGCATCAGATGAGAAAGCAAAACAAAGCTTTGTGCCTTGTTTGTCATTGAGTGTGATCATAAAAAATGCATTAGGCAGAAATGAAAAGTGACTGAAGTGTTTGTTTCACTGAATTTTTCGGGGCCGTCTGTCACATCGATCTACTGCAGATCGTCCGTCTGAGCCAATAAGTTAATGTCAGACGTGCGGACAAAAGGCAAACGTGCTGCAGCCACAAACAGAAGCTGCTAAAGACTTTGAGGTGACAATCATCCGCATTGAGACGTCGACCACTGACAGCGAGTCTGACAACACGTGTTATTTTGCACCATTACAGACACTTCACGAACGCTGCGATAAAATCAGTCGTTTCATAAAAACTGTTGTTTTTTTCAACTTTCAACCTGACAGACAATTATTTCCAGAAAGTTGGTGGGGTTCTCTCAGACGGTCCTGCAGAGTCTGTGATTCACCTGTGGACGAACAATCCGTGTGTCTGGGTGGGAGCGGGCTCGACTCTCGGGCCGCAGCCCCGGGTCCCATCGTTTGTTTGTCCACTTCCTTTCCCCTTTAACTCCACCATCTCCTTAGATGTGGACAACAGAACGTTCTGTTCTTGGCTGAAGGACCTTTTCCACAGCACAACACAGCAGCACCAAGCCTAAGAAATGTGGGGGACCTCCGCTGTGCTGTGCCAACAATCGGGGTCCGCTCCTGAGCAAAGCTCTTCATCTTAGTGGTTCCACGTTGGTCCAACGAGCTACTGAACTCTGCAGGCCAAACTAAATGACACACACCGATCCCCATCGGGCACTTAATGCCTCATAAGACATTTCATTCGGTTGCGTTTTACGTTTCGTGGATTATTTCTGGTTTTTCTCACCTCGAGGATGACGGTGCAGATGAGTTTAACACACTGGATGATGGCGTCCTGGTTCCCTGATATTGTCACCTCTCTCTCTGTGGAGTTGGGGAGGAGGTCACCTGCCACCTGCACCTGAGCACCTGTCGTCTGCACGCACACGCACACGCACACACATGCACACGCACACACACGCACACGCACACACACACACACACACACACACACACACACAGACAGAGAGCACAGATCTTTATCTACCTGTCTGATAGATGATGTCAGACGTAAGGTGGGAGGGTCTAACGGGATTTATGAATCGTGATTTTGTTTATAATTCAAAGGATGGCCAGATTGTGTTTCATCACAGATGAAGAATTAAGAGACGTTTTGAAAACCTGTCGCCGATAAAATTGAATTTGAGGTCACAGTTGTAATGGTGTTTAGCAACTTTTCTGCAGTTCTTGTGTGCAATTAAGGTTTAAATGGTTGCTATGGAAACAAGCACATACGCGACGATGCCTCTTCATAACGGCCTGACTGAGCAGCAGCCTTTGTAAAGTTTCAAGGTTTTATTTCACACTGTTTCCGTTCCTATTATTTTCAGCCTTTGTACTTGAGATGTGTGAACTGATCTTTGTCTTGGACTCCATCAGTTTCACTCTGATGAACGTCCAGTCGGTGCGACACTCACCTCTCGGATCTCCTTGATCTTGGACCCTCCTTTGCCGATGAGCGAGCCGCACTGGCTGGCTGGGATCACCAACCGCAAGGTGACTGGAGGCTTGCTGGTCACTGTGCCGTTGGCTACCAAGGCTGTCAGGTCCTGAGAGACAAAGAGGAACAGATGGATTAACGCTGACAAGTTTCTGAAACGCTTAAGCTCCTTCCGTTTGTGTTGCTGAAGAAAAACTCTGCAGCTGCTGATCTGGGCCGCGTTTCATGCCTGTGTGTTGTTGAATTTAATAGGTAACATCTGCCGCTGTGAGCGGAGGGATTAGCTGTAAAAACGCTGCAGTTGTAGGAAACAAATCACAGTTCACATTAAATAAACAGAAACGGCTTTAAATGTAACTGCGTGCTAAATGAATGTGGCACAGTGGAAATGCACAAAGAATGAATCACTCTGTGTTTGTTAACAGTCGAGCAGTTGGACGTCCAGCATCATTCGAGCGTCTCATAAAAGTACAACTTTGAATGGAGGCGTCTTGCTGAATTGTGTTGCTACGTAGCAACATCTTTGGCCCATTTGTCTTTGCTCATCCTCAGTATCTAAGAGAGCAACCACAGAAATAACTACAAAAAAAAAGGCTTTTAAAAATAAAAAACGTGTGATTCCAGCAGGAAACACGTGACAGGGAAGGAGTTCTTATCATTTCTACGCAGCAAAAGGGCAAAGAGCAGGATGAAAAAGTTTGCTTTAGCTTCTTCACCGTAATTCCTGCTCTGAGACGTCAGATGTTGGACTGTGGTTTGACTCCCTCCCTCTCGTACACTAAAGCATGACACTTATCAGCCAGAATCAGCACGGAGTCCTAATGTTGCCCGACACTAACGTGCACATTCACAGACATATTTTTTGCATCAAACACCCGGTGGAGTTTCTGATCACTGTAGCACCGCAGATCAATCAAAGAAAGCTGATGTACAACGGCGAAAAACTGACGTGACACCACGTTCTCATGTTTTAGAGCTACTGTGAATCCGCACGTTCAGTGTTAATGAAAATTGTCTCGTTCTTCGCAGCACATTTGCTTTTTTAACACGTGCTGTAACCTGTTCACCTCTAAATCAAACTTTTAACAGGCTGTTTAACAAACAGGCCCCTGTCACGGCCTGGCGTGCACGGATGCTCAATCCTGGGACTGGAAGCAAAGTTAAATAATTCCTCCCTCTCTCGTTCGCTCTGTAAGGTCAGGGATCCGGGGCAGGGGAAGGTAGCCACCAGCTTCCACACTTGTCCGTCATTCCTTTAATTCCAATGCAGATCACAGACTGTGTTTGCCCTGGTCAAACATCTCTGTCTCCCCCCGAGACCTTGACTTTCTGTGTTTCTGCGTCTTTTCCGCACGCGTCTTCTTTCTTATGATCTCGGTGTCATACTCGATATGGTCTGTGGGACTTGACGAATAGGCAGAACTCATGGCAGGATAAAAACAAGATAACAGAAGGCTCGGAAATGTCGGGCGGTTTGGGACACGACACCAAATGATTCCAAGAGAGGTTTATTGGCTCTTCTCATGATGTGGAGCACCACCTAATGAGGGAGGTGCTGAGCGCACATACAACTGTGAGAGTGATCGAATAAACTGTACCAGGATTCAAAAGGAGACCATGTTCCCGCTCAGCCACACAAGTGTCGCTCACGTGATGCTGACATTATCCAGCTGACAGGTGACGTGCGTCTGTCCCTCCCCAACGTTTCACACAGTCTCTCGTTCTGTGCCGAGCTGCAGGGATTCACAGCACGACTACGTCCCTGATGGATGTCCTGCCCAAAAGGTAGTTAAATTACTTTTTTGACCACAATGATTCTTCATTACACGACCTACAGTGTACACATGCGGACTGCATCTAAATCAGTGCATCATTCATAAAGGAAACCCTCTGCAGCTTCTGACTGACAGCAGAACCTAAAAGGTGTTGGTGCCCTCCGAAACTTGCCTGAAGTAAATGCAAAGCAGCGCTGTGCTTACTGTCACATACTGTAATTAACTGAATCACATTTGCTGCTCTGCGAGGACAGAATTATGATGCTGCATGCATTCTCATCAGAGGCATCTGGATTTATGGCCAATAGCTACGCTGCAAAGTGAACCATTAGAAACGCCCACGCACCTTTTGTTGCTTTTATTGAATCAAAACCTTGTACAGGGGTCACACACAAAACACACACTTTTAAAACTGTTCGTTTTTTACCGTGGTTGAACACAGAACCTCGTTACATCGATAACTCCCTGACAGGTTTGTATGGAAAGCTGTTTGTGTCACTAAGCGCGTCCCCATCCCCAGAGTGATCAGGCAGTTAGTGCTGAAAGTAAAGTTCAACATGCACATTGGACAAATACGCTTCAAACATTTACAGTTTTTCAATTTCTGTGTGAATTCTGATCCATGTCAAACCCTTTGATTCAAGAAAAACTAAGACGATCATAGAAAGACAAAAGTACGTAGGTGTTTCTTGAATTTTAGTGCCTTTCTAATATGACTGGGTTTTATCTAAACTGTGTATGAAAAGTGGAATGGAACGAGCAATAAAACACAAACATCCTCATCCAAACAGCAGACGGGACACCGGAAATGTCAGAATCCAAAAGTCCACACGGAAATGAATCACTCGACTGTTTGCCGACTGTTGTGGCTGGTGTCAGCAGATGATGAAGATGTAGAATTCGAGGCCTGACTCGAACACCCACTTTGTGTCTGTGTGTGGATTAACTGGCCATCGTTCGTGTTAAACCTGCTGACTGGACCTGAGGAAACACATGGACCCAGATGCTGGTCTGGATCGTGACGTCTTTGTAAATCTGCCTCTGATACGTGATTCTTATGCATCGACACGAGCGAAAGAACCACAGGGTTGCACAAAAACCTGCAGCCAGCAGTTTCAGTTAATGACACGACAGCGAGTGCCCCCCCCTCCCCACCACCACCACCGCCAGCCCCCCGCTCTAAAATCTGCAGCCACAGCCCACCTATAGTCACATATGGATCTTTGCCTTCAACCTTTGCAAAGATCCACAGCGAATCAAAGGGCAGCCAGTACGAGGTGCGTGGAGGAGCGTCCTGTAGCGGTGCTTTAATCTGGTTCGCACTGAAATCCTGCTGCTGCGGCCCGCGGTCCGACGCACAACAGGGGCCGCTCCTCCTCCACCCTTCAAAGCCGGTCCTCCCATTTCCTGGAAGTGCTGTTCTTCATCGTCCATTAGTCAGAAAAGGTTTCTCTCACCTTTTAAAAGGGTCCCATCATTAGCTCTACAGCAGCTTTTCATTTCTCCTCTAAATCCCCCTTTTCCTCCGTGGATTGCTCCCTCACCCCCAGTTCCCCTCCAAATGTCCCTTTCTAAACTCTCTCTCTCTCTCCCCCTTTAATTAACTCATGTAATAAACAGCAGCTTCAATCACCTGGTCGTAATTCGATTGGTTCAATCAATTAAGCCGAGCTGGACGTGGGGCCTCCTTGCATCTGAAATGTAAATAGCAGCACTGTCCTGTCTGGCCGCCCATCGGATGAACGTGAGCTGAATAAATCGCCCGTGTAGGAAAACCCAGCACACATTTATTTATATCAGCATGTCATTCAGAAGCGTCTCACAGACGCTTTTTCCTGTTTTTCCTGCTCTCGTCACAGTAATTGACAGCCAGCTCTGTCCCACACGTGCACAAACTGCTTCATGAGGTGCGACGACACAATCCGATTTCTTCCTGACTCTCTTCCTGACAATTCGAGTGTTTCCTGCAGGAGGTTGATGAGGTTTAAGAAATTTCCCACAACTAAAGCCGTGTTTAGTGCACGTCTGCTGATGCCCAGCATGATGCGGTGCGGCCGCCCAACTCTCCGGTGTGTTTCTTTGGAGAAGTCAACACGTATTTTCCATCTATATTCCAAAGTAAACTGCAGCAGAGACTCAGAGCTATAAACAAGATGTGAAGTGAATACAAGTTGTGATGATTTTCTCTGATTTACTTTCTCCATCCTCCATGATCCCATCTGTCTCTCATCTTGAATTTTCTTTAATCCGTGCAGCTCCCCTTTCTAACCCTCTTTTAATTTATCCCAAGCATATCGTAGTTTCTTTTCAGGATCTCCAGCTCTCTTCACCTTTATCTTTCTTCCTCCTCCTTCAGATTGTTCATTAACCATCTCTCTAACTTTCAGATTTGTCCAAAATGCCAAACTGCAAAAATGACACGGATTTAAAAGGAAATGGCGAAGAGGGGGGTGCAGCATTTTAACAACACATGCTGACATTTCCAGCACAAAAAACCAAACAAAAAGAAATCAGATCATGCTGAATATTTGCATCTGAAACGACATAGTGTTCAGCTCTGTCTGCAACAATCAATCAGACAAAAAATGACACTTCAATGTCGGTTTCGTTTCTCTTTCACTCTCAATTGTCCCACTGGCCCATTTTCTATGAACAGAAATCTTCCTGAGCCTTGACATCAATCTGAAAACGTCTTTTGGTCTTCAGGTCTAGGTTTTATGTAACAGTAGTAGTGATACAATAAGTTATGTCTGATTTATTGTCTTTGTGTGTGGGAGTTGAAATGTTGATGGAAGCACAAATTCTCCTAGAAGTGTCAAAATGTCATTATGCTGCCAAACCTTTGCAACTTTCTACACAATTCAGAAGGAGATGATTCTGGAGGGAGTGAGGGTGTGAAGCATGTCTAAAAGACATAAAGGCATGGATGTCCTCTAATTTACTACTTTGAAATTTAGACATCCATACCTCACACATAAAACAAATCTGTAGAACAGCCTTCTTCCACCTACGCAACATTGCCAAAATTAGGAGCATCCTGTCTCAAAGTGATGCTGAAAAACTGGTCCATGCATTTGTTACTTGTAGTAACTCAGTAACTCTCTAAAAAGCTTCAATTAATCCAAGATTAGTGACTGGGATTGTAAGGGAGATCATGTTTCACCTCCATTAGCTTCTCTCCATTGGCTTCCCATTAAATGTAGAATAGAATTTAAAACCCTTGTTCTTACCTATAAAGCTCCAGCCTACCTCAAAGATCTCCTTCTACCAGATCATCCTAATAGACCCCTTCCGTCCCAAAATGCAGGCCTACTTGTGGTTCCCAGAATGGGAGGCAGAGCCTTTAGTTATCAAGCTCCTCTCCTGTGGAACCAGCTCCCAGTCCAGATTCGGGAAGCAGACACCCTCTCTACTTCCGAACTAGGCTCAAAACCTTATAGTTAGTTCTAGTCCTGCTGGGGGACCAACCCCTGATGCACTGAGACACTTTCCTCCTCTCAGCCCACGTTTATATGTCACCATTGTAAGACATTAATTCTGTGTCTTCTTTCTCCCGCACTTGTCCTTCTTCCCCTCTCTGTCCCTGTCTTCAGGTGTCCACGCCTTTGGAGCTACTGGTCCTAGCAACCTGCCCAATGTTTTCCACTCAGCCACAGGTCAAGGCAGATGTCCGCCCACCCTGAGCCTGGTTCTGCTGGAGGTTTCTTCCGTTTGGCAGAATGGAAGTAAACCCACGTCTTCCATGCTCCAGCCTGTGTCACAGCCCCGTTAGTCGAGCTGTGATGATTCTCATTAGCTGAATGGAAAACTCTGTGTATGCACTTGCGGAGCAGCAGCCCTGCAGCTGCTCAGACAGTGTTGTGCTGAAGAACACTTGTGAGGCTCGAACCTCTGTGGGCCTTGCCACTCCCATGGACTCCTACTTATTGCCATGATCATCATTTTCCTCCTTGTTTCTTTTCATCTTTTTAAATCTCATTAACTTTTTCAGCTCCTACAGCACTCTTCTCTCACCTCTGTATCTCTTCCAATCTCTCTCTGCTCTCTAAACTTTTCTTTCTTTCTCCCTCGATGTTATTCTCTCAGTCTCCCTCACACCATTTTTATCCTTCCAACAACCCACCTCCCTCTCTCTACAACACTGTCCACTCTCTGCCGCTCTGCTCACGTTTTGCTCCCAATCTGATTTTCTTCCATTACAATCACCACGATTTAAACAGTAACTCAGCGGATTTCAATTCTCAGCATCCGACATGTTCTTAAATGACGAGTAGACTCTCAAATTCTCCACAGCCAAAACCACTTTGAGATCATTTAGCCCACATTAACCTAAACTAATTTTCTTTAAGTAATTCATCAGACTTCATTTTGCTTTCTCTTCCTGTCTTGTCACGATGAAAGTTTCCTCCTTTCTTACATCTTAAGTCAATAAGATGTCAATACACTGTCAATACAAAGCCACCCCCTCCCTCAACATATTTTAACCTGACCTTTACGAGCAACAGGACTATTTATTCTTGTTGGCCATGGACCCATTTATAACTGAATTCCAGTTGGAGTTTAGCTGCAGAATAAAGCATTTCGCCTTTGGTTGCTACTTTGGCACAACTACAGTATAAAGGAGGAAACGACTAGTTAACGATGGACTGAGATTTGTTCTTCTCCATTGGATCAGCCAATCCCACCGATGTACCCCCTGTACAACCTCAATAACATGCAGCAAAAGATTAAGAGAAGATGGTTCTTCCACAAGTCTCTAGACCCAGATTCTTTACCCTCTTAACATGTTATCTGTTGGCATCACAACCATAAAAATGGGTCAGCAGGTCCCTGCTCAATAGGCTGTTAGCATATTATATAGGGTCACAGTCAGGCACATGTAATATTAACTTTATGTCCAAAAGGTTTATCATTAACATGCCCATCAGGTACGTTGAGAACTGATCCATATCTGTGTGCTTGACAACAAGAAATATCTAGTCATTTATTGTCATGATTACACTTGGCTCCCATCTCTTCGCAGATTTGTGCCAGACCGTTGTCATCACAAACAATGGTTTAGTTTAGTTTAATGGTTAGTTTTGGGCTATGCTAATAACTATAATGCAATAATTAGACTCTACCTTTCCTTTTTACTAACCCATTTCCTAACACACCTGATCCAGGTAGTCAGCAGTGGGTTGAGCAGAGAGTGTCGGAGAACTTTCAGGACAGGGACTCCATCCTTTTCCACCCGCCTGTGGCGACCACCCAACTGCTTAAACGGTTTCTAATTCTCAAAGTTTTTGGCTTTATTCTTGTTGGACTTTGACCAAAAATTAAATTGTATGAAATGGTCAAATTCTAACAACGTAGTGACAGTGACAAAGGTTTAGTCTAACAAACAGCAGCTACATCGAGTGAAGGTTACACACTTTAGTCGGGAACACCACAGGGAGTCCAGTGTGTGTGTGTGTGTGTGTGTGTGTGTGTGTGTGTGTGTGTGTGTGTGTGTGTGTGTGTGTGTGCTGCACGTACCTCCTCTAGTTTGAAGGTGATCATGGTGAAGGCTCTGAACACACAGTCGGTCGGTCCCGTGATGGTGATGATCCTCTCTGGACAGGAGCCCTCTGAGATGTTGATCCTCGCACTGCTCTGTGGGTCCAGAAAGAGATGGAGGGGGGACAAGGGAGAGAGACGGGTGGTGGGAAAATTAATTGGGGGGAGGCAGGAGGGAAAGGAGAAAGGCGATGAGGGGGATAATGTAGGACATCACGGAAATGAGGGAAAGTGGGGAGCAGAGCAGAGGTGAGTAAGAACAGAGGGAGAGGAACGAAGAGAAGGACGATGGAGTACCATGGATGGGGGGGAGAAAAGACATTAGTGGGGGGGAGGGATGTGTGGACCAAGACAGAGAACAGGAGAAGCTAATCCGGTGCACACTGCTCCCCGCTCCCCAAAGGAGATTCATCTGTGATGCAGCAGGACGGACGGATTACAGGGGGGCCGGGAGGGGAGGGGAGGGGGGCGAGCGGATGAGAACAGTGGTGTAGTACATCAATGTTTTCAGGATACTGAGGTCAACGGGGTGGGAGCAAGGACAGCAGAGGAGAATATTGGGGGAGATTAGGGAGAGAAAGATTAAGATGATTCAGACGAGGAAATGGAGAGAGATTTATTAAGGAAGGAGGAGGAGGAAGGGAAGGAGGAGGAGAGAGAAAAGGTGGTGAAGCTATAGAGAAGGTGCAGTAACAATCATGTGAGGAAGGACGGTCAGTTAGAAGAGAGGAGGCAGACAGCTGGGGGGGTCTGATGCCGTGGCTTCGGTAAAAATAACTTCTGCTTCGAAGGATCCTCTGCCCACGTTTTGACGCACTTCACACGGTTGCAACATGTAAATCCACAAGAACCGCGAGACAACAGCAGCAACGCAACCCAGCTACAAGAGCAACGTTCAGTTCGTCAAACACTGAAAAATGTCGAGTCCAAAAGTGGCAGCACTGCAGCGAGTTACTGAAGAATTGAATCACTACGAGCGCGGATGCTGGTGATCACGTTTCTGCCTTTTCATTTACGATTACATTCAAAAAGACGACCACTTCACAGGATTCATTAAAAAAATAAAATCTAACTCCCGGGTTCAGTTTGGCTTGTTCATTTAGTTGTTTTGCTTTTTCTAACTAATGCATTTTTCGGTTAGTTGATTGGCTTTTGTGTCAGTGGGGGGGACAAAGACGTCTCCAGACACTTCCTGCATGTTTTTGTCCTGTTCCCTGCTGTTTGTGTGAAAATTAATAAACTAATAATGAAACTAGAGAGACGGATTTCTGGCCATTTACTTAGAAAAACATTCACTTCATTTCTTTTATCTACTAATTGTTTGCAGCGATATAAAAGCAAATGTCAGAGTCTGCACACCCGGAGATAAAAGGAGAAAATATTATTGTCAATTCATTTCACGTTTGTGCTGCAAATTGCAAACAACCATTTAAAAATATGTCTTCGACCACTGACCTAAACTTCGCTCTGCATTGTTTCACCCTAAAACATGCGACCAACCTTCTGACGGGTGCGTGGAAACAAGGACTGTCTCATTTTTCCTGCTACTATCAGACGTCAGGATTAAATCCTGTAAGTCAGGGGTGTTTGGACTAAGACGCGGTCAGAGACTGAGCCGAGCTCGCCCCCACCTGTCCTGCATTTACAGCAGGGGTCTCCAACATGCAGCTCGCCAATGAACCTACATAAATTTGAAAACTCGATTAGTCAAATTTGAGCGGTCACTCTGCGAACCAACTCACATGTACATCCAATCAAATTCACATGTGTCCCGCCCTCAGGATTATCTGACAATTAGTTATCACAGTGGTGATCAGTGTTGCCAACTTTGCAATTTTCTCACTATATTTGGAGTTTTCCCTCTTTTATCCCTCTCGAATCTTTTATTTTAAAAAAAGGCAACTAGCCACAAATTTAGCGACTTTTTCCGGTGTTAATGGAGACCTTGGGAAACCCTCCCACCTCCCAAAACACTCACCGCTGGTACCCAAACTGTATGGAAAAAATACACAAAAACACGTCTGTGAGTTGTGGACATCAACATTTTGTAAAGGTTCAGGAAATGAGATTATGAGCTTGTTTGGGCGGAAATAAGCCATGAGAATAAATGTCCCAAACACGAGCAGATCTGAGGCCTTTGTCATAGTGTAAAAGTAGCTGTCAGGAGAAAAAAAGGCTGGAGGCCCCTGATTTACAGAGACTACAAACGAGACATCATTTATGGCATTTTATCATCCATTTTCACTTTGTCTCCATTTGTGGTCATTTGTATCGACGTTTAGTCATTTCGTGTCGACTCCGATTGATTGTTCTCTTCGTAGTTTTCTTGCCTCTGCTTGCAGTAGATTTGGCCTTTGGCCTTTGGGAGCATCCCTGACCACCTGGGCTCAAAGGTTCCGTAACTCATTCGTGACTCTGTGCGTTGGCTCTTTATCACGCTCTCAAAGGGACGGTGAAGGTAGAGAAAGAGGAGAGAAAGGCTTCGGTAGTTAATGAGTTAGTGGACGGAGCCCAGTGCTGTGTGTGCTTCACTTACAGCTGATCTCTTTATTACCAAACACTCTCAGAGAAGGAGGAACAGAGATGGATTGATGATTCACGGGACGGATGAGTGGCAGAGGCAGAACGATGGTCGTTTATCACGTGAAGAAGAAGGACGGGCGGGATCTGGTCCCGATATGAAGGGCTGCACCCTGCACAGTGTGTGTGGTGTGCAGGACTCCTGATGACAGCTGTGTGTGCGTCGCCATTAGTGCGCACGAGTCTGTCGGCTGTAACGATCCATCGCTCTCCGTCAATAGACCGAGCACATAACCAACAATTTCATGTCATTAATGCAACATGTAAAGATCGTTGCACATCATTTCTTTGGCAGCTAATTCCCTCAAAGCCCCAGTTTCGAAATCTGACAAATTCTGTAGCAGCAACTTATAGCCAGAACAATTCACCAATAAATACTAATCATCATCATGAAGCAGGAAAGCCTCCATCTTTACTGGCACTTGCATAGTGAGACTATGGCGCAGCCTCTCTCTGCTTGCGTTTGGCCGAGGGCTGGAGCTCAGCTCCCGAACATCTCTGCTCGTTACTGTAAAACGAAAGTCCTTCATCAGGACGCCCACACGCCCTTCAAAAGGACACGCCCTTATTTGTACTTAAACAGTGAAAGGGGGGTTGGACCTACTTAGTTTTTGGTTGGATTTGTGTTTCGATATTTGTGTGAAACATTATATCGATCGTTTGCCTTAAACAGGGGAGAGAGGTCAGCGTGTCACCAGCAGACGAACCCTCGAATCCCATCAGAATGGAAAAGCTTGGACATTCTTGTGCCAAAACTATGACGGCAACGAGCGTCGAGATCACGGACCTACAAGGGGAATTTTGTCTGCCGACTGAGGCAGACTGGCACCAGGACCGGGGCCGACTAGATCCGAGCGATGGTCTCGACTGAGTCGCTCTACAGTTGTGTGTGCCTGCTTTTAGCGAACAGATGCTGCACTGTGACAAAATGTGTGATTACTCAGGACGTCTGGTGTTCGAACACAGTCGCAGCGTGTGCACAGTGCTACACACACACAGCTGGATGGACACACCTGCTCGTCTTTGCTTTTGTGGGATTCTGTGTGTTTTGGTGAGACTCGCCCCCTGTTGCCTCCTCCCATCATCCCCCTGCAGACTGGAGCCTCGTCTCATTGTTATGAAAATAGAACAAATATATTCTCTGGGTGCCGGTGTCTGTGTGACTGCTAATAAAGCAGTTATGGAATAAATCTCCTGCTCTCGCCATTTATTTTCCCAATAAAAATGCATTAGCTGGCGTCTCCCTCTGCTCCTCCGTCTGTCTGTTCATGTCTCTCGCCCACATCCCTCCATCCGTCCACCTTTCCTCTTCTCTCCCTCCTCCCTTTTCATCTGTCCATCTCATTGTAACTTTGCCCTTCCATCATCCTTCTACCCGTCCTCCACACTAGTCTTCATCCTTCTCTCCGTCTCATTATCCATCCCTCCACCAGTAACATGCTCCTCACCAATCACTCGTCCATTCATCCCTTCCTTTATGTAATCAGTCTCATTGTTTGTGATTTATCGATATGCCTCCTCCTGCTGTCGCCCCAACCATTATCTCCCACATCCCTCCGTCCTTCTCTTTCAGCCCCGTTTCCCTCCCTTTCACTTTCTGCATTACGTTGTATCGTGGAGTTGGCTCCTTCATGAAGGATTTAAAGTTCAGGTCTGAGACGCGTAATAGAAACTGTCTTCATTTTCAACTAGAGTGATGACATCTCCACTGATGCATTGGGGACGTTCTTATTAAATTTGCCCAGCGATGTTGGAGTGAGGAAGCTTCAAATAGCTGTATAATAATAATAATTTTTAGAATGTGACGTTGCTCACTGAAGAGAATAATAACAGTTTTTAAGGATTTATTAAATATTTTTAGCAGCAATGTTATGTATGTAAATTGTCACCTATTTGGAAACAACTCCTCCCAAAAACTGCTTCATTTAATTGATAAATTGCCCGGAAATTAATATTTGCGGCTGGAAATCAGCAAGAAGGCGTAATAACACAGGTGCAGTCTGTGCTTCAAGTGATAATTAATTTTCAGTACATTGAATTTGACAAAGTTTGCTCTGCAAGTCATGGGCAGCAGCAGTTGGCTGTTAAATCCTGGAATCAGTAAAAACTATTCCTGTCGCGGCTCGTCTGTCTCTAGCTCGTCTCTAAACCAAACCTGAACGTGCCGCACGTACATTATTAATTCGAAGATTTGAGTGTCAACGTGTTAGTGTGAACCTGATTCTGCTGGGGCATTTGGCTCCACATATGAGAACCTGGGAGGTTCCGTGTGCTGCACCATCCTCCCCCGCACCCCCCCACTTCCTCTGTAATGACACGTGCAGCACGGGGCGGCTGTCTTCATTACTCTTCATTTGGAGCAGAGGAAGGGTGGACATCCATGTCATTCAACTGGATTAGTCCGTTCTGCTTTATTAGGGGGAGTCATGCTGCCAAGGGGCGTGTGTGTGTGTGTGTGTGTGTGTGTGTGTGTGCAGAGGCCACGCGTTTCAGTTATGATTCTGTATGTGCATCCTTGTTTAAAGCTTTTACAAAAGAGTTTGAGCCTGACATCTGTGTGTGTGTGTGTGTGTGTGTGTGTGTGTTTCCATATGATGCTTCCTGATGTGCCAAACGTGTCGTTGTGTGAAAACTCTTAACACATTCAATTTCATATGCAGTCATTAGAGGAAGCAAACAATTGTGTGTGTGATGTATCACTGTTCAAAGGCAATGAATGAGACGTCGACGGAAGGAAGACGCGCGGTGAGAAGACGCTTTTAAATCCAGTGTAACTGTATATTGAGTGTTTGTCCTTGAGAGGCAAATACCCGTTTAAATATTCATGTTTCCTGCTCAATGAGTTGCGCTGTCACACAGAAAAGCTCGGAAAAATAGTTTTCGTTTCCTCTTCAGCAGTTTCTCTTCTCACGTTCCTTTCTCGAATCTCATCAGGCGGCTCCTCTCTCTCTCAGACAAAGTGGGCTGTTACAAGCTCGGATCTTCATTGAGCCGTTACGTCTTTAAGAGTCTAACTAGGTGCTCTGACGTTTTGTACTTTGGTCTGTGATGGATTCTGTGTTTGTTGTGGCTTGTAGGTGGATTCACTAGGGTCAGATGTTCCATCTGAATAATTATTTTTTTTGCTTTTTGAACCAAGAGAAAATGTGATTTCTTCTTTTTCCCTGTCACAGCATCAGCAGCTGCCTGGCTTTCCAGCAGTAAAGTAAAGCAGCCCCCGTTTCTCTGGAGACGCCCGCACGCGCTTTGGCTTTGCTGGTCAACAAGCTGCAGTGACGGTGGCAGCAGCAGGTAAAGACAAGCACAGCTGACGCATTCAGGTGCAGTGCAGAGGGTAGGTCATCTGCACTTTGGAGGCGTTCAGAGGCCAGAAACACACAAACACACACAGATAGAGTCTCTAATGAACCAGCACTGGGGGAGGAAACTCACGCCGGGGCGGGAGAACATGCACAATCCACACGGAAGGACACGGTGAGTCGGGGACGGAAACCCACAACCTTCTAAGTGAGAGGCGGCAGAGCGGAGCACCTCCCCGGTCCAATCTGAATTTTCTTTATCCATGTGTGTAATAATGGCTGAAACCCAGCACAGGTTACAGCAGCACAAAAAGAGACTGACTGACACGGGCAGATTGTTTCCCTGACAATCGGACTGATGTGACGGAACAACACGACAGCGTGTAACTGAAAGCACTGTCCAGGAGCCCACCGATGAAAACGACACGTGGATCCAGACCGTTCCACTCTGCTGGTGTCTGGACGCCTCACAAAAATCTAGTGGACGAAGCCTCTCTGCTCAACAACGCCCACGTTCACAATGGACGTTCATTTTCACCTTTCACCAATACGACAAACGTCGGTGAATCACTTCTATCATTGATTCCTTTCATGCTTCAAACTGTCAGTCGGTTTAGTGAATACAACACAGTATTAAATATGTCTAATTAAATTTTGCCACATGTATAGTTTTAGTTTTCCTGCTTGTATTAAAGCTCATTTATCAGTTTCCCCCCTTTTCTCTGCTGGTTATTTTACTTTCATGCTGGAGGTCGACTGATTCGTAAAATCCATGTTTTTTTTTTTTTTGACATTTCACAAATTAAGTTAAAATTCCTCCGATAAATGCCAGAATAACTCCCGCTCCTCTGCCTCTCTCCAAATCTCTGGAGTGTTGATTCATGTGCAGACGTCCTCAAACCGTTTTTCTGGAGGACACACATTTCTAAAATAATTTCTCCCTCCAGAATGTGTTTATGGGTTGTTCAACATTTTCCAGGCGAGCAGGGAGCTAAGTCGAGTACATTTAGGCTCATTAAAACATAGACGAACAGAGTTTCTTTGTTGTCGTCGTAACACCGGAAGGAGTTGTGTGACCTATTTGGAGCTAAAGAAAATCGGGAATATTCTTGTCTCACATATCTGGCCGCTTCCAGCTGCTGCGGCAGCCTGCAACAAAACAACACGGATTTAGGGACACAACACATCATCTTTATGTCAGCAGCGTGATGTGAGGCAGCCATTTTATAACCACTGCACCCTAATGTGACCACATCAGAACGTGTCCTCGGTTTCTGGGCATTTGTTCTGACTCGGACATGGCCTGGGTTCATCAGGATGGACACAAGCGTCTCAAGTTACACATCTGTAACGTTTCACATTCACAGCTGTACCAGGTGAGCAGACTGGGAAGCCAGTCAATGATTCGATTGTCAGCTATTAAAAGTAGTTATTACATTATTAGTATCTAATAATAATATTAGAATTAATATGGGTCATTTAGCAGATGTATTTATCCAAAGCGACCTACAAGTAAGTTGCAGACACTAGAGACGACGTTGGGGTTCAGCGTCTTGCCCAGGCACACTTCAACAACCACGAAGCCTGTGGTTTGTGGAAAACTGCTCCACCAATTTTGGTTTATTTAATAATGCAGATTTGTTTGCTCGATACTCTAGTATGTCACAGTGTCTCTGTCTTTGACGTTACCATGAAAGGAAAATTTACTTTGGTCTCATTTCATATCCTAAGAAAAAAGGTGATGGAGAAGTCTTTCTTGATTCCCTGTCTGTTTCCCCGGGAAGACGACAGATAATCCGCAGGGAAGCTTGGCTCTGCGCTGCCACGGCACAGGCTACTGACAGCGTAAACATGGCTGACGTCCCAACAGGCGGCCAGCAGTGCAAAGTACACCTTCAGTGAGCAACGTCACATTCTAAAAATAGGCAGATGTGGAGACATGTTTGTGTGAGCAGCTGCAGCAGATTCGGATAAAAGCTGAGGTTGATTGTCAGGGCAATTACACCGAACGGCATATTTAATCACGCCGACTCCAGCTGATTTTCATGCTGCTACTTTCCACAAAAAGTAAATGTACTAAAGTCACTGCTTCTCATCTCGAACAGTTTCAGCTGGACTCTCAGATTAAGCTCTAAGTAGTCGGATGCGTGTGAGCTGCTTCTGAAGGTTTATCGCGGATTAATAGGAGAAAGAGACAGGTGAAGGAATGTACAGGATGGGAGCGGGGGCAGGCTCTTACCTCTTCTCGTATTCTCTTCACGGTTTCCCCTTTCTGTGGGAAGACAAGAAATGTACGAGGTGAGTGTTTTCAGGAAGGTCCTGTTTATTTCAGCAACACCATCCCGACCCACATGTTACAACAGCATGGCTCCACGGGCCTGGACAACGTTTGGAGCATTACGAGAGCGACAATACGCCAACAGAGGCACCAACTGGCCAGCAGGAAATCCGACAGCGTGTCTAGCGAGAAGGGGAAATGTTTCACAGCGAAAGCAGTTGGTCTCCTCAGTTCCCAAACAGGTGATGCAACACAGTGGTAAACCCCGCATTTTTCTGAGATGTGCTGCCGCTGCCGCTGCCATCGAATTCAACACTTTCCCATTAAAACACTGTTGAGTGTGAACTTAAATACTTAGAGTCCGTCATGTATTAGGTGAAGATTAACTGGGAAGCTGCTTTAGACTTTCCTGTGTAACTTCGGGTTGGCTCCGGCCTAACAGGGAGAGAATCAGTCATACATGTAACTGTGAGAGAATTCTTTAGAGGCCCATAAAATAAAAATGTGTAACATTAAAAGCACGTTCTTTTTTCGTGCATCTTTACCAGGGAGAAACCTGCTAAAGCTGGAGACTGCAGAAGCTGGAAAAATCCAGGTGAGGGAAATGAATCAGTGATGCTTTCCGCCTACTAATCAACAGCCAGCGGGTTGCCCCCGAGCAGCTGCACAGGTGGAGGAGTTTCTCAGCTCTGAGCGTGAACTAAACTAACACTCAAAATACAATTATGTTTGTTGGTACATGCACGCTCTCGGATTGAGACAAGTCCGTCTCACGTCAGCCTGTTTAATCCAGGCAGGACGGCTGAAGCGCGGCAGCCTCGGGTAATTCTCTCCGAAACCCTGGAGAGCAGCTCGGGGAACAGGCCGACACGACCCAGCTCGAGCCGCAGCGGAGTGATGTAATTTTCATGCTGTCTTTATGTCAGACTGAGAGCGAAGAGACCACACGGCGTAAGTGATGAGGAGGGGGAAATCTAAATATACGCTGACAGAAATCAGACCCAATCAGGGAGGGGAAATGTGCTCTGAGGCCAGTGGTCATTATCACACTATATATATATATATAGATATTTTTAAACACGTCTACAGATAAACTGAGTCGCATCCCTGGAGTACAGCTCCTTTTCAGTGAGGAGAGATTGGAGTGACATGGCCTGACTGGAAATTTTACACACTATTAATGCATATTTCATGGCAGCTTTATATGGCAGCAGCAGGATTATGTTGAACATTATCTTGAGCGGCATGCCAATTTTAGAAAACCGCAGTTTGAAGATGGCTGCGATTTCTAAATGTATCATTTAGAGAAATGAGAAGGATTTTCTCTGTCATTAGTGCTGTGAAATCCTTCAATTCAACTTTATTTATACAGCGCCAATTCACAACAAAGTCATCTCGAGGCACTTTACATGATAAAGGAAAGACGGAAGATATGTGGAGAAAGCCCAACAAATCCCCCACGAGACGAACTCACATATCCCATCACATATGTAAAATGTTTTCTAATGCCGCTTAATTAAAATGCGCATGGGACCATTTGCATTTCACTCTAATTTAACGCCACAACACTGAGTTTCTGGTGGAATGGTAAAACAGTCAGGCTTTTAGCTTTGAATGTCTGAGCTCACGGCAAAAGGAAATAGAACTACTCACCTTGCCAATAATGCTTCCTACTTCCTGTGGAGAAAAGTACAAAAACAGAAGGTCAGAGTCACAGAGTAGATGTTCAAAATGAGAAACAATTGTGCTTTAAATACGCTCGTTTTAGTGGAACTAGACCAGAACCTTTCCTGTGTTTTACGTGAGCCGTGACTTACACACCAAAATCTGCTTTTTCAACAACAGTAACTGGGATCTAATGCTACTCCTCCTCCTTCAGGGTTCACAGGGGAACATCTGATTTAGAGAAATACTGTGGCTCACAGGGGTGAAAGCGTTTGGACCAAAGCTCTGGAGCTCTGCACATAGGAAAACATGCATCAGAGTACTTGCTAGTACTTGTTAGTTCTTGTTAGTACTTGTTAGTTCTTGTTAGTTCTTGTTAGTTCTTGTTAGTTCTTGTTTGTTCTTGTTTGTTCTTGTTTGTTCTTGCTAGTACTTGTTAGTTCTTGTTAGTTCTTGTTAGTTCTTGCTAGTACTTGCTAGTATTTGTTACTACTTGTTAGTACACGTTAGTACTTGTTAGTAGTGCCCGTCTCTTAAAGACGCTCCCTAGAAATCTTCAGCTGCACTCTTCTTCTGGACGTGACTTTCAGCCCCCCCCTCACCTTTCCGTGCATGAGGAGGCGCAGCGTGAGCGTGACTCCCAAAGCCCCTTCTCCAAACTCCTGTTCACAGCTCATGGTGGTGGTGGTGGTGTGGTGGGTGGAGGTGTGGGTGGACTCTGCTGCTGGGAGACGCATGAAGGTCTGAGGCCCAGAGGCGTACGGAGCTTTCCAGAACACCACAGTGAACCCTTTGGTGAACCCGGTGAGGAACCCCTGGAGAGCCCTGGAGCTGTGGAAGGGGTGAGGGGAGTTTGGGTTCGGGGGTGGAGGGGGGGCGGTACTGACAGAGCAGGTGTCGGGGCTTTTATCCTCGTTCCTCTTTCAGCTCTGTGGGAACGACACAGGAAACAGACACAGATGCTGTGATGATTCAACTTTTACACAGAATGTGACTTTTATAAAAATCTTTACCTGGACCAGATTGTTCGTATTGAATCACAAGAATTTTCCCACTATGGGATCAATTAAGTCATATCTTTCTTAGCAAATAATACTGAATAAAAAGTAGCCAAATTATTGTTGTTCATCCTGTGGGAAACATGAACATAAAAGAGGCCATGAGGGATCAAACATCCACACATATACACAAGTGAAGTGAACTTTACACGACCCATCTTACTAAAATAACGTTAAATAAACTGTAACTGCATTGATGTTTTTGTGGGGAATGTAATCAATGGGTCCACAATGTTCCAATGCAACATTATTTTTTGAACCAAACAAACAAAGAAAGAATAAAAACTGCAAGGAGCAGGATGTGAGGTCAGACAACAGACCATGTGAGATTAGGCAATTAAAAAATTATTAAAAAGCAATGATTACTCAACTCATCAAATACTAACATTTATGACTTAGTGATTATTTGTTTATTTATGTAAATGTTATGTTTATAAAAAAACATCATCCCGTTGTAAATATGTTCTCTACACAACTAAACTATGACACATCGACACTGAGAAAAGCGGAGCCCTGGTTAGACTGGACTAAATGAGAGCACGTCCGGTTTTTAAGTCTGACTGATTGATTCTTTCATCTGGTTGTATAGATAAATATATCTGGGTGTCGTCTAGAGAGCAGCTCATGTGTCGGCCAACTCATTTATTTGGAATAGCATGGCCAAAACATTAAAACCACCTCTCCACTTCAGTACAAACTTCACCAACCACTTTGACCTCGGTAAAAACACACGTCAGAATTCTGATGGTTTCCACTCACAGTCAATTTTTAAAGTGCAAAGGCTGTAAATGTCGAATTCCTTGCAGAGATTGTGCGGGTCAAGCCAGCGAAGTGGCCAGTGACTGCGGACAGTATGTGGGCGAGGCACAGAGCTGAAATTGTCTTCGCTGTGAACTACCGGCGTGTTTGGCTCTTTAGCCACGAGGACTACAACACATTTTATTGATTCAACATCCTGAGCATTATTCTGAAAGCACCGCAGGGGCGAGCTGCCTCCGGAGGAGTAAGAGTGGTGGAAATTAACATAATTTCTCAAGTGTCAGAAGCTAGTCAACAAGTCAGTGCGGTAATTTAAAAATTAATTGGGAGCCATGTTTAAAAAGCTTAGGGGGGCTGAATTAAATAAGCTTTGGCCGTGGAAATGCCACTCAGGCGTGATGATACTAACGCATTTCCTTTTACTGCGAAAGCCCTCAGAAGGAGAAGGAAAAGCCGATTTCTGCCACTCCTGCACACAGACATGCCGTTTGTCCCCGTGTGCTGCTTATGCATCTGTGTCGCACAGGTCACTGCACACTCACGCACTTTCATCATTTTGTGTGCGTTTCTTTGAGCACGAGTGTGTGGTTATATTTCTGCGGGTTGTGTCGGAGAGCAGCCTTTCAGCCGTCCGTCTCTATGCCAACCAGGATCCATAGTGACATTAGGTTCGCAGATGAATAAACAGAGGTGTGTGTGAATGGCTAAAAACATGCCTTTATACATAAATATATATATGTGCATTTCCATTTTGTGTGTGTGCGTGTGTGTCTCCATTTGAGTGTCTGCCTCTTTCGCTCTCATAAAATATGCACACACTGAGCCAAAGTAGGTCACAAATGCGATGCAGGCTGTCTGGCATGAAGACGAGCAGCGTCTCAGGACAACATGCTCACACACACACACACACACACACACACACACAAAGAGAATGCTTTTAACTTCAGAGGTAGAACCTGAGAAAGAGAAGAGTGACGAGAGAGGAGCGTGAAGAGGAGTCGGATTTTTAAAAAAAGGGAAAAGGAACGACAGGAGATTCTTTATACAAGCAACTGTTTCGAGAGGGAAGGGGCTGAGACGGTTGTCAAAATGAGGGTTTCATCAGTTTCAGGTGAATTCATTTCATCAGAGCACAGGTCAACAGTGTGTGTGTGTGTGTGTGTGTGTGTGTGCTTGGCTACATGACTGCATGGATTTAGGAGGACGTGCCTAGTCTTTTTGTCTGGACAAAGTGTGTGTGAGAGAGAGACCATGACTGAGTGAGTGATGCAAATACAGAGCATGAATTATTGAAACATGTTCAGGTGGTTGAGCACAGGGTTAAAAACCCACACACCTCTGTGTCCCGTATCGCCGGACAAACACACACACACACACACGTACCGTCCCTGTGGACCTGTCCTTGTAGAAATGGACTCCTGGGAATAAGCCATGAATCAGCCATGAGGTCAGCACAGTGTGTGTGTGTGTGTCAATACACTTTTATTACTCTCACAAGGACAAAGTCTCAGTCAGTCACATTCTGGCAACTCATCTCTCAAACAAACTGACCCTCACAAGGTAAACCGTTCAGTTTCCTGGCACTGATCTGGCTCTCAGAGCGGGGGTGGAGGCCATGTTTGTCGTGGTTATAACGGATTAGTTCAGAGGAGCATAAGAGTGTTTTTCTCCTGTCAATACAATAAGAAAACGTGTTCTGGCCTCATTGCAGCCACATTACAATCGAAACTCACGGGTTTTAAGATTACAGCTCCTCCCCTAACTGGGGTGGAGGGTTACCTGCTACTAAACCAACTTTGAAAGTACCCACTTAATTTATGCTTCGAGGGAACTTTAAAAGGGACACAGCCAGCGATTAGAGCAGAAACTTAGATTAGGGCTGTCGCACGTTTTCCTGCACCGAGCGGTTTGGCTTCTGGAATGAGTCGATCCACTGCGGTTAAAGCAAATCTTGCGAGAACAGAAATTCTCACACGTTTCTCTGAAATGAAGCAAATACGGCAGCAACCAGTGTTTCACGGAGCATTTTTGCTGCAAAGAGCTAAAGGAAAGATTCAGGGTGAGATCCCGGATGGACAAGCGTGGACAACATGGACTCCACGGGAATATGAAGGTAAATTAATTTTATCAAATAAACACAACTTCGGGTAAATGGTAAACGCTCTGCACTTGTGTTGCGCTTTTCTACCCGTTGGTGCTCAAAGCGCTTTACACTGATTCTTATTTAACCCATTCACACTCACACATTCATACACCGATGGGGGAGCTGCTGGGAAAATACTAAAGGTTTTTAAAAATACTGAGAAACACGAGTATGACTGTTCGTTAGCGCAGCAGAGTTTAGATTCAGCTTTACTTTTGTCCTTCATCAATTATCTTCAAACAGCTTCAGACCACAGACGTTCGTCCACCTCCACCAACCTGCAGAAGATAACGTGTCACTAGGTTTTCACTTTCTTATGATCAGGACATTCATAACTAGAAGAAGAAGAACCTTTGTTCGTCACTGAGCACACATACATTTGAACATACATGTTACAGTGACATTTGTCCTCTTCGTTTGACCCTCCCTCTAGTGCAGTGCTTCTCAATTATTTTCTGTGACGCCCCCCCTAGCGGAAATAAAAACATTCGCGGCCCCCGTGACTCTGATCACGATAAACCCGACACCATAGAGCTAATCCTCCCTGCACACACTCTGAGAGCGCCACTGCCAACTACTGGACTGGATCTGCAATTACACTTTATTCTAGTACGGAAAAAAAAGCATGTTCCCCACGGTCTCACGCGCCCCCCTGGCAGCGCTCTGCGCTATTTGAGAAACACTGCTCTAGTGCTGGGTGAGTCGCTCAGGGACACACCTGCTGGGTGGACGGGGGATTTGATCCCGCCCAGTTCTGCATCGTATTCACGTAACCATCCAGCTGCTCGACCAGGCCGCAAACTAAAACCTATCATCACTTACATGTAGGCACCATCTGCATCAAGCTCAGAGAGAAAAACAAGGATTCGCAGAACGTCTCCGTTTCGTGTGGACGCAGCCTCAGACTAAAGATCCACACACTGAGCTGAAGCTAGTTTCACACAAACGTGGGACTTTGTCAGATGTCAGAAGAAACCGTTATCAGCGTCTCCAAAACAAGTCATGGAAAGTGAGGAAGCACAAAGACGGACAAAGGGAGACGAAGGAGGAAATCGGAGAACAAACACGGTCTGAACGTATTTCATGGCCATAAACTAAATCGCTGTATTGGATTTGATTAGCAGGTGGGCAGGACTGATTGATTCTGGCCGGCAACAACTCATTTCTAAAAACTGATTGGATTAAACGCTGAGCCGACAGCTCATTCCTTACAGCTGAATGGATTAAAACGGCAGCCAGCTGATTTAAATCACGTCGCTGGTTAATGGTCAGCGGCAATGTCAAGGACGGACACTTGTTAAATTATATATATGTATGAAAAAGACAAGTATGCAGTGTGTCTAATTAAAGAGCAAACCTGTGGGACATGTGAGCGTGTCATTTCTAGTAAACGGACACTATTACAGCTATTCCACAAGCTTCTGTAACTCAATCTTTCATGCAACATTTTCTTACTTTTCATATTTAAGCTTAAATCAGCTGCTACAGGAAGTTAAATTTTAACATTTAATCTGTTCGCTCCCGTTAAAATGGACCTTTTCCATCTTTGGGTCGTTCTCCCAGGATTCCGGCGAACCTCTGGGCCGTCTACAGTCCTCTGTCATCCTGTCGATTTTTTTATGACTTTCATCATCATGTCTCTCTTCTTTGTTCTTTGGTCTGTTTTGTCCTCATCATCATGTCCCTTTTTGATTTTTTTGGTCCTCAGTCTTTTTCTGGTCATTTCAAATGATTATTTGGCGGTATTGTCTTTTTGAAAGGGTCTTTGTGGCTCTGTTGGGGACTTTTCCAACTGTTCTTTGGTCATTCTGTGCACTTTTAGATGTTCATGTGGATTTATAAAGGCTCATACAGTCAACAATCGCTCGTCTCAGAATGTCTAATACTGTTGCCTTTACTGTTCAGATGTATGTCTGTGTGTTGGAGCTTGTGAGTGTTTGCAGTTGTGCGACAATGTGTAAGCGTTAGTGATACTGTGCGTTTCTGTGTCCTAGTGTCTAACTGTGTCTCTTCATCGTGGATGCATAGATGTGTTTTTTCCACAGACCTTTAATCAGTGGCTTGACGTGTGGGTGTGTTTGCAACTAACAGCATCAGACGATGATGTCATGGCATGAGATGGCAGCTAGAGAGAGGGAGTTGACATATCACCGCCTCTGTGTGTGTGTGTGTGTGTGTGTGTGTGTGTGTGTGACACCAGCCTCTATTTAAAAAGAGCATCTTCTGTAACAAGGGGAAGGGGAGGAGTCCAAGAGTGTGTATGTTTCTGTATGAGACAGAAACAGGCAGGAAATTTAAATGCTGGATTGTTTTACATGTGTCAAAGGAACATGCCGAGGAGGTGAGAGAGTGGGTGAGAGACAGAGCAGAAAGAGGAGAGGGAGGTCACTTTGTGCCACGGGCCTCTTCTAATCACTGTAATTACAAGGACGGATAACACTGTAATGGAAGCCAGGATGCTAAAGCTAAAGCCGCTCAGATGGAAGCCAAAATGCCAGCGTGGTAACGTGAAGCCGAAAATAGAAACTATGAGCAGACAGCTGCTCCAAGAAAGATAAAGTTCCAGCATTTGGTGCATTCACTATTCATGATTCACTTTGGGTTAAAGTTGTCGCTGTGGTTAGTGGCTGGACGCTCAGGCTGAAAAAGCTCCTGAATGGAGTCGAGGCCAAAGTCACTGAACATCTTAAGGCTAAAATCATCTCCCAGAAGGATAAAGGTCACGTCGCATTTTAAAGTCGCTCTTTATAACAACCTGGTTTGCTCTGGTAGCTTCGGCAAATACAGTGTAAGAATGACACGGCAGGAAACCATGTCTCATGTCTCTAAGCAACTAAGCAGCGAACACCTTTGTCTAGATTTGTTCTGGTGCACGGTCGGGTTTGTCAGAAGGTTAATGAACGGGTGTGAACGCTCTGTAATACACACCCACGTTTTCCTCTAACCTTAACCAACTTCAATCAGAGCCTAAACACAACCAGAACTCTGGATGTTGTTCTGCACTTTCCTGTAAGTTACATAATTATTAAAGACGTCATACTTTTTATATTGACATAACGATAGAGTATATAATATACACAAACACTGAGACTTTTTTCTTCAGTGTTTCATATTCAACCTCATTGTCTTTTTTAGAATCACAAATTCTGATTTAAAGTGTGTTCTAGTGGAAAAAAAAAGAAAAGAAAGAAAAAAACTCAACAGAACTTATTGATGTCGTGTCTCCAGCTGTAGAGGATAAAGTCTCACAGCTGCACATCTAGTCGGAATCAGACGGGGTTCTATACTGACCAGATCAGCCTTGGCTGGAGGATCTGTAAAGGTCTGCTCCAGCGATGACAGGTGCAGCAGCCATCAAACTCATTCATCTCATTAAATAATTAAATGTAAAATGCTCGTCGTCTCTGAACAGGATTCAGGTCATTCTTTAAATAACTCTCACGAGCACAGTGGAAAACATTGAACATTGAATCGACTGTCAGATCCACAATCATTAGAGACCGACGCTCCAAGAACTCTCAACCAAAGCAGATTTAACCAATCCAATCTTGGACAATTACCGCAACTTTTCCACAAATTAACCCACAGTCTGCGTTGTCCCTGAACGCCTCACACACGATGCACCGGAGCTGCTGCTGAGAGCTCGCTAAAGGTTGTTAGGCGCAACAGAGTGAAACCTGTGCACGCAAAAGGCAAGAGATGTAGTTAGTTCCACTTACAGTAAGACGGGGAGAAATATCTGATGTTTGGATTTTGTTTATAGTTTAGTGTCAGGTATTTCAGGCCACAGCAAGAACAAAATCCAGAAAATCTGGAGGAACAGAAAAGACGAGGTTTAAATCAGTAAGTCAAACCCCAACGTTTGACTCATTTTAAAACGAGTTCATTTGAAGTGAAGACGTCCTTTTTTTCACCTGTTGTAAAACTTTCATTGTGTGTTTGTGTTTGGGGGACGTGTGTTTTCAAGGGGAGCAGAGGCTGGACCCCATGAGTCCAGACCTGAATCTGTAAGTGACGATGCGGTTTAAGGTCAGCGCAGGGTAGGATTTTGTGTGTGTGCAACGAAGTGAAAGAGAAAATGAGTCCGTGAGCACACGTGTGTTTGCATTTGTATGACAGGTAAATGACGGCAGCGACCTCGTCATATTCAATCATTTCATATACACATTCAGCCATATACATAGAGAAAACACAAACCACAACAGAAATAGAGCAGAAAACATGTGCTGCCTGCAAACACGGACAGGCCTGCCAAAACCACTTACACACCGCTCGGCTTACAGGACACACACACACACACACACACACACACACACACACACACACACAGATACGGCTGACGCTGTCTGGCTTGTACACTGTAACTAATGTAGCTTGGACATGTAAGAGAATACACACGCACGTCCGGACAAAGGCTCTATGCATTCTCACAACACTGGCACACACACACACACACTTTTACGACAGTCCAATAAAGAAAACAGGAAATACAGGCAAAGAGAACGAGAACACATCCCGTCACGGAGCTTCGTTTGCTTCATGAAACCCCTGAACCTCCATTGTTGATGACTCATCTTGAATCAAAAGTCTAAATAATCCTGCACACGTTTCAGCAACGTGCACGACCTCAGACCACAAAATTCTGACTCAAACCCTCGGAGTAACCTCACCTCCTGACTCATCTCAACACAGTTTTCTTCCCGGCCTTAAAGACGGCAGATACGAGGTTTCCCCGGGACAGCGGTGTCGTTTTACACAGCCTTGCGGCAGCCTGCGAGGCTTAGTAATAAATCGCAGACCCAACACGAGCGTGAGGATGCATACATTTCTTCTGGCCTGCGATTATGAGGGTTCTGTGTGAGAAATGACATAAGTCCTGTTTTAATGCACACGATGACTGCAGGAGGAGAAAGAGGCGCGAGTCCGAGTCGAGGAAGGACAAGGCCACAGACACGCACGGTTTGTAGCACACAGATATTCATACTTCAACAGAACGTCTGCAGCGACTGCATGAGAATGACGCTGAGGTGACACGAGTAAAACAGACAGGACAGAGACAAAAGGCATTCACACAAATACAGACGTTACGGAGCCCGGAGAAAATCAACCGGCAACATCTGGTTTATAACAAAATACAATGTTGGCAAATCAGCATTTAGACACAAAATGAACTGAACTCTGTCAATCAATGAAGAAATATCCAAAACAAACAGAAAATCACACACGTGCGTGAAATCGAGCCTGTCTTTGTAATGTTACACCTGTCTTTGTGTTCTGCATGTGTTTTAGATGTGGGACGCGTCACAAACGGTGGAGTTGGTGAAGTTGTATCGTATCGTACCCAGGGACCCGTTTCCCAAGATCCATCCTTGGTCATCGTAGAACCAACCACTAATTCTCATATAAAGGCCGATGTTTGTTAGTTCTGCTCTGTACCGGTCCGGCCCACTCGGCGCTGACAGTCAGCAGAGACGATCGTTAAATGTGCGCCAACATTCTAGTCTTTGGTCCTGAGACTGTCAGTTGTTTTTGCAAAGATTTTGTTTCTACAGCCAATGACGTCACAGCTGGGGCAGACCTACACTGGCACAAGAACACAAAACGATTTCCTGCTCTCGCAGGATTTGGGGGCGTGTCTACCTGCAAAACGGCCAGTCGTTCTCAACCAGTCGTCGTGTTGGCGGTGGAGTTTTTGATGATCCATTTTTGTCTAAGTTGGGTTATTTTTGTGCTCGTTGTCTCTGGCACAGTTTTTCATCTGTCTGTTTTCACTTTGGATTCATATTTCATGTTTTTTCTATTTGGGTGCATGCTGTGCACACTTTGGATTCTCATGTCGTTGTGTCCTGATTATTTGGCGTTCTGTCTCTTTTAGATTGTGTGCGTGGGTCAGTTTGCAGGTTTCAGCTGAACTCTGTGGTTTTTACACAGGAAATAAACACTTACTTCATGGAGTTCTGGGGCCCGACCTCACCGGTCCGATCATTAATCCGTCCACGCCACCTTCACTAAACTCCTACTTGTAATCCTTAGTTTCTACTTGTTTTTTTCCTGCTCTGATCCAGTTTACCTCGGGCCACGATTAAACTTTCATGTGCATATCCTGTATTTATGCATTAGACACTATAGGCAGAAATACACACAGGCTTACTGTACGTCACGGGGAGTTTATGAACACGGTGGGAACCTATAGGAGACCGACGGCTGAACTGGAGGAACAGCTGCAGAGCCACACCAACAACGAGAAGCAGAACTAGTTCAGCAAAAGTGCACAGAAAATCCACCGTGCTCTGGTATTTCTGTATTATTTTTCTTCTATAATTTATGTAAAGTTGTGGTTCGTTTGAAGCCAGAAGGACAGACACACAGAGAAAGAGAAAACAATCTTTGAAACGATGATAAAAGATACAGCTGTGACATTTCTGCTGCCTCTCAGGCAACAGAATAAGGACGAGCCAGACAGAAAGTCAGAGCTCAGACTTTATTCAAATGTCACTGTCTCTGCCAACCAGGGAATATTTGAATACCACAGCAGCATATTCAGGAACAAACAGACCTTTGCATCGCATCCGCTGTTGACGTATAATACTACAGCAATCCTCCTCCGAGTCCGTCTTTAATTACTTTACTGTATTCCGCAGAGCCCAGGTGTCGGGACGTTCTGCGCTGTTGTTTCAGGTGTCAGAGTCAGTACGTTACTGATCCACTGTTTACCGAAGCGCTGCTGAAATACTCCACAGATTCAGCTGGGTCATTATAAATCTGCAACTCTTACATTTCATTCCATTTCATTCCAAACACGCTCTTCCGGTGCTAGACAAGCGGGATTTGGGGGATTTCTTGTGAAAGTGAAAGTGAAAAAGGCACGTTCCTGACATCTTAGTGACTTCCGGTGGTGACGGCGTTCCTCAGGTCGACATGCGCCTTTGCCACTGTTTGGTAAATCTAATTTATTCTATGAATCTTGGGCTTTGAAAAGCAGAGACGGAAGAGGCGAGCGCCCACACGCTGTCTAGTGCACGCTGGCCGTCGCAAAGGCAGAGAGCAGCGTAATGATACGTGCTGGTCAGAGATTACAGTATTTAAGGTCCTGTCTTCGAAGAAAACAAAGACGAGAGGACACATGACGGGTCCTTAGAATGCTGGTAATCAGCTGCTGCTGGGTTTCAGCTGCATTGTGTAACACAGAGACAGAGAAGAACCTGTGTGACCTTCCGTACAGCGTTAGCGTGTTACAGGTGAGGGATGGAGCGCTCTGCTACGAGCTTTGACACGACATGGCTTTTTTATAGGATCGAATTCTTCAAAACATTTAACAACATTGACTCTTGGCTTACGACGGCTTCATATCTGGGGAACTTTTATATTCCCGTTAAATAAAATAGAAAACGGTCATTTTGTTTTACGTGGCTCTGTTTCATGAACATGAGTTTCCACGATTATACAAAATCTGTGTCCAACTCTACTCTCTCCTTCCCTACCCCCGTATGTAACGTGCAGTAAGGAGTTCACTCAACACTTCGAATACTCAAGACTGAACAGTTCAAGCACACAGACCGTTCCCACCAACTACCACTGATCTCTGACGGTTTCTGAACGTCTGGAAGTAGCACCCATCGGACGACCGCCGACGTTTCGTAGATACGGAAACGGGCAAATCCTGCAAGAACAGGAAAGTGTCACGTGTCCTCACAAACACGGCGGCAGCCGGGAACTTTGACTTTGGAAGGAACCAGACCTGAGCGTCAAATCGGAGGAAAGAAGCAGTACAAATTGTGGGTGTAAAGGTGAGAGGGAAACAAAGGTGAAAAAGTATGAAACGTTTGGATAAAGCTGCTGTTACTGTCGGTGCATTTCAGTTGTAAATATTAAAGACGTTTGAACATTTTTTTGCTGTGAACCACTGAGAGACTGGGTCGTGACTAAAATCGTTACATAGCACTAATTTCATAAACAACTAGGGCCACCACTAATTTAATGACCGACTAGGTCCAACCTGTCGTCATTATCGGCTGTGCCGTCGTTAGGCGGACTGAGCTACTTTGAGTGTTGGATTGTGGGAAACTTACAGTGAACATTATAGTGGGTAGTTCATACAGCCAACACTCAGACAAACACACTGTACAGACAGTAGGAAGATGTCTTGATGGCCCATGACCCAGATAATGTCAAGATATTACCGGGTTATTTCCTTGTTAATTATTATGAAGGTTTTTTGTGAGACTGTAATAAAAATAAATATAGGTATAACCGACGGGTTTTTCTGCTCTCACTTGAACTTCAGCGGGACATTTGCAGCACGGGTCAGCTGCTTCTGTCCGGTCAGACATGAATTCACCCAACAACCGACACTCTGGTCTTTACGGGCGCGTGCGTCGCTCACTTTAGCTCTAACCACTAGTGACGAGGCTTTTCGTGGCGTGTGAAACGCGTGTCCCCCTATTCGGGACGGTTTATAGGCTTAAATTCCACGGCGCCGTGTGATGCCCTCTAACTGCCCCAGCCTTGGCTCAAAGACCTGAAGGGGCTCCAGAGTTCTCTCATTTCATGTCACAAAAATATTCACTCTGCTGTCCTTTATAAATTATGATGCTTCTGCCTGGGAGACTAGATGAGTCCAAACATCATGACTTTTTTATCGCCCAGTTAATTTTTTCATATCTGTAACATTTCTGCCTCAAAGTTTTGTTTTGTACAAAAGTTTCTTCTACACCAAAGAGGAGTTTTTGCCATAAATATTCTCTTTGAGGTTCTAAGTCCTTTGAAATTGGCCTGAGGAACATTTAAGGACTGACATGTCACTCTAATCCCTCATTTTCCACATCTCAAAAGTTTGAAAGAGTTTTGTTTTGGCAGCTGCAGTTGCTGGGCTGAGCTGCAGTGGCAGGTTTCATTTAGGATCAGGTCAAACCAAAAGTCTCTTAAAAGCGTATGTAAAGCCTGTGTGTGAGCTATTCCATATGAATCATGGCATATTTTGAATTATTCAGAGGGAACACGGCTTCGACAACGCTGTTGTCTCTCAATGAGCCTTTTCGGTTTTGTTCCAAATTCCAACTAAAAGAAAACCAGTTCAAAGGCCATTACACAGTTAATAAACGTCATAAGGCAAATTACATTTCAGCAGAGACAAAATTAATATAAAACCGTCACATGGGCAAACGTCACCTCTTTTGAAAAGCTGCACTTTGTTTTTATCTACGTTCGTCCAAATCAGCTGCAGAAGTAAGAAGTTCACCTACGAAACTCCTCAGCAAACGAACACGTCCATGTCTCCGCTGCCCATGTTTCACAATGTGCTTCCCATCCCAGAGCGAATACACCTCGCCACTGACTGACAAAGGCCTCCAACACCTGCTCCTTCACTGGACTCATTACTAGACCGCGCAGAAACAAGCTGGAGGAAAGCAACAGGCAGCTGATCGTGCAACGCGACATTCTGTACATCGTTTTATTCACGTAGACTTTACGTTTTGCTGCTGATAATTCTGATAATTCTACACAGTGGTGCTTAGATTTTTACTTGAGTAAAAAGATGGAAGTCTTTCTTTCACCGCTGACGTGGATGGATTGAATATATGGTTTTATTCCATGTTCCAGACTCTGGAGCCACTGTATTATTTACTATTGTCTAATGCAGGGCCGGCGGGTCATGGCCGCTGCCCATAAAACAGGTCAGCTGTGTCATGCCGCAGAGCAGCGGAGCGCCGCACTATGACGTAACGTACCGACAGACCTCAAACCAAGACGGTCATTCAAACAATTTTCTTTTGTTAACACACTCAGTCACAAAACTCCAGTGTCTCAGTCTCCCATTTTCCCCCTCCCATCCCCCCCAGTATGAAAATCATGCTCTCATTCAGGCATGTTTGCTCTGTCTGTGGTGGGAAGGAAGCTTTCCATTGGCTGCTTACCTCGAGGGCCACTCCTCTCCTCTGCGTGCGTGCGAGGACAGCAGCCGTCTGTATTTGACTGAGGCCACTGGGAAAACACATTAGAGAGAAACGGTGGAGGGCGGCTCACGGATGGAAAGTCACAAAGCAGGCGGGAAAATGGAAGTCGGGTACTTTGAGCTACTGACAAAGCAACAGAAGCACAAAACACGGTTTTAGAAAGACACAATGACGACTGCACGTTAAATAGCTCGTGAAGAAAACCTAAAACTGTGGTGAACTTCGGGAGTTCTGACCCAGCCGGGTTTCCCTCCATTAACTGTGTGCTGACCGTGCCGGTCCAGATCAGGGGGTAAACTACAGTGGTTGGTTTTTAGAATACCTGCATGTACTTTTCCCCTCCACCTAACACAGTGTAAATCTAAGGCAAACGGTCTGACTGATCTAGTTAAATCCAATACAGCAGTTCTGGCACGAATCCGACTTTCTCACGGTCATAATTTCCCAATTTTTAGGTTGAAACCGTGAGAAAGATGATAATTCTACTCCCTGGTTATTACTAAGGTCATAGGGGATGGCAGAGTTTTATTGGAGTGTACGGAGTCGTTGGTTCGATCCCCGGCTCCTCTGGTCACATGTCAAAGTGTCTTGAGCAAGACACTGAACCCCGCTTAGTTGTTCCTGGTGAGCGACGACCAGCTGCACAGCAGCTCCCCCATCGGTGTATGAATGTGTGTGAATGGCTAGATAAGAACTAGTGTAAAGCGCTTTGAGGACCAACAGGTAAAAAAAGGCCTATATAAGTGCAGAACATTTACCATTTGTACTAAGTGGTTGTAATGTTTTGGCCAATTCACTGTGCGTATAATGTAACCGGGTAGAGGATGAGGGACACCTGGTTTCCCGAGCTCGATTTCTGTCAGAAAAACGCAGATCACTCTGCCATGTACTCGTGAAAGCGTGTACATTTCTATAACTGCGCCTGCGGAGACGTTCATGCATCCTCACCTGATAATGACGAGTCTTACGTAGAAAAGCGTAGCGGAGCAAACGGGGAACAGGGCAGAGTGGCG
This sequence comes from Channa striata, assembly GCA_033026295.1. NCBI lineage: Eukaryota > Metazoa > Chordata > Actinopteri > Anabantiformes > Channidae > Channa > Channa striata. Next base: position 1,160,948 of record CM065168.1, read on the forward strand.
CTAGCTGAAGTTGTTTTATGTAGCTTTAAGTTAAAAATACATGATAATATTGAAGTAGGACAAACGTTCTCATATGTCTTTATTCTACTGCTCCACTCCGGCACTGGGTGGTTTTCGAGAGACATTAGGAAAACCATCACGAGATACAGAAATATTAACACTCTCAGCAATAAAATAACTTAATTAGAAAGAAGAAAAGTGGCAGGCCAACATACGAAGTGAGCTTCTGATGTGATGGAGGAGAAACACAGAGGCAGGGGCAGAGGCTCCTGGGCACTAACAGGCAGGAAGTAATGGACTCTTTATTGGATTAGATGCTCAACAGAACCAGAGCAGTCATTATTATCCAGCTGAGATCCTGACACAACCTCTGATAACTGGATCCATTAACCCGATTGGCTGCACACCCATTAATCACAAGACTAAATCATTTGGCCGTTTCTCTTTGTACTTTACGCTCAGTATCATTTTGTTTGGGTCGTGGCTCCTGACGAGCTTCTATAGAACCACAACCAAACTTTGGAGCCTTTGTTTAGAGCGTTTGGCATCAGATCTTTATCGCTGAGGTTTGGCACCTCCTTCGATGTTATCACACCGCTCATGTCCATTGTCCTTTCTTATCAAAGCCACTCTGCGGTCCAGTCTGTACACGCTCCACAGGCTCAGATGTTTATTATGATGAGCTACTGTCACAAAAAATATATATATATATGTGCTTTTGTTTTGTATATGCACAACAATCAGATGGAAAGGGAAACATTGTGGGGTGTGTAATAACCATAGCACAGCTTATGATTTACGCCACCTACAGCGACTCTGGCAGCCCGTCACTTACTGTGATGCTGCCACTGTCCCACATGTCCGTTTGTAGTAGCTGACCTGCCAAATCACAACTATGGGCTGATAGTGACGGATCAGTCTCTATTTATTGGCATGATAATACTAGAATCTGCTGTGTTTGTAGAAACGTTGACGAAAACCAAGAAAGGAAACTGTTTTATAAGTGTGTTCAACTACTGATTCACAACAGTTCATCAGGAAAAGACAATCACTGGACTCACATTAACACGATCCAGCCAAGTGAGGGTAGGTAAAGGAAAAACTCCATCAAACAGGAGCCAGTCACACCAAGATTATCTGTTCTTCAGCGGCACATCAATTCAGTAATTAACTCAGTCCTGAACAGACAGACTGTGTTTCAACGCACGCTCTGCACACTCGGGGTCTCGGTTCTGGTCCGTGTCCAGTATCTTCTGCTCTCAGATCTGACACTTACCCTTCACAAAGAGGTCTTTTCCTAGCATCACATTTGCGTTCCCTCTTTTCGATCTCAGTGGAGCTGCTCTGATCACACCTCACCGACACGTGGAGCATTTACGTCTGCGCCCTTTGTGTCGTGGCTCTTTTTATACGCCCGTACTTGTGGTTCAGCGGTGTAAGACAAAAACCGCTATGTCCCACTACAATGTCAAACTGGGTCACTAAATGCTGTGTCTTTATGGGGCAGCTGGGAGGGTGAAGGCTGCCCAGTAAACCATGACTATGGGCTAATAACCGACTACATTCTACTGGAATTTGTTGTTAGAATACAAAGTGTTGCTCCCAAAGAAAATGCTTTTTCATTTATCTGATAAGAAAAAATCCGGCTCATTTGCTGCAACACAAAATAACATCATCCAGCATAGCTGCTGCCCAATGAAATATGTGCACATAACATGTTAAAACGGATCCCACCGCCGACTTTCCAGAGCAGAATCCAGTCTACGTCTTATTATAAGTTGGAGTCTGACGGCTCCACGAACCCAACTCATCCAGCTGACAAAGTCTTGATGACAAGTGTCTCTCCAAATGCTCCACATCTCACCTGTGACACGTATGTGTTGAATCAGGACATTGTCAGGCTAATATCACATAGCTGCTGAAGGCGAAACTTTCCAAACCATCTGAAATGGCCAGTTAGTTGCAGCCACAGGCAATGCAGACCTGGCAGTTCCACAAGGAGCGAATAAAAATCAGCCCTTCTGACAAGCATAAAACATTGAGAGGACGTGAGTCATACAGAAGATTTGGAGAACCAACCCAACCTCTGGCAAGACAGGAAATAAGATGTGAAGTGATTTTTCTCAGCATCATTTCCTTCAGCGGCTGCTTCCACTTGACGAACTGAGGATGTAAAACGTGCCGCAACACGGCAGTGAAGCTGTTAAAGCAGAACTACGATTAAACAGAACACAGTTACCTCACCACACGTGCGAGTACGTGAATATTGTTGCAGCGCGGCTGGCCTCCGAGGGAATCGAGCCTGGCAGACGTGGCACAGACTCAGACACCGGAACACTTTCAGTTCGCCCTACAAACACGTTTTAGCAGATTTCTGCTCCTGCACATTTTCTTTTCTGCACTTCAAACCCAAGTGAAACGCAGTGTGGAGAGAGAAGAGGCCGTGTGAGACGACTTGTCAGGAAAATTGCTGCTACATCAGCTCATCTCTGCCCGCTCCCCTTTTATTAACCCGTCTTCTCGTTTTTCTCCTCTAACCACACCGATTCAAACAGTACAAACCGTTCACGGTCTTACTACTTAGTGTCAACGTGCAAAAACTACATTTGATTAGCAGCATTTAACGCAAAGGAAGCATTACTGTCATTAGAGTTAGTAAGTATCAAACATGAAACTGTTGATGCAAAAATGATGCAAAGAAACGGGGTCACATAAAAGCAACAGGACCAATGTCCACCTGCTGCCAAGACATTGCAACGAAAACCAGAGACGCCAACGAGACCTCAAACCTAAACATCCACTTGGGCCCTTTTCCCCAGGTGCACCCACATGATAGAAGACGCCTGATGAAACCGTGCCCGTTGGACAACAGGCCCAAAACGATGCCAGCTGCATCTCTCTACAACTCGACTATGATTTTTCATTTGCCCAAACATGTCAAAAATGCTGCATTATGACTAGGGGTGGGGTGAGGTGTAGACATAATCAACATAATCATTTACTAAATGACAACGATACGCACAAGTAGGAAGTAAGATGATAACCCAAACGCGATCATTTACAGTCTGCTGCTTGATTAGAACTCGACGCACCAGTTTCCTTTAACTTGATTGGAAGAAACTCTTGTTTTATTGATATTGTGGAGACACTCGATATTAGTATATGAAACATGCATCAGCAGGTAAGACTGGCCCAGTTTATGTTTGGGAAAAACTGTTGTGCTGCGCAGTTTTTGTCATATTTGTTTGTTTAAAGAGGAGGATGATTGAAAACAATATTGAAATTATTGATGAATACATTTTTTAGTAAACAAACAGTTGATATGAATTCAAAAATAAAAACACAGCATAAAGGGAAAGTAACGTATGGCTTAAGGTGCAGCTCTAATTCAAACTATGCAAACACAGCAGCCTGGTCGACTTTAGACATGAAGATATGTGCGACTGCTTTCTGAAACATAAATTGTGTACGTCCTCTCGTTCACAATAACTGTGACGCTGTTACGTTAAATCGGCGTATACGGCCCGAGCCCTACAAGACTTTGAGAGTCTGCACAGTCTGTCACTGTCCTGTGGTGTGTATTCCAATGATGGCTACAGGAAGAGTGAGACGTTCCTAGCACTCAAACTGTTGGGACTGTAATTCTAATAATGAAATGAATTTCCCAAATATTGAGACATGAGTTAAGTGGTGAACCTGACAACCACCGTTACCATCCTTGGAGTCAGGCCACTAGCGCAGCTAAATAAAAACACACACAAATCGGACAGAAACACTTTGAGAAAGGCGCGCACACACGCGTGAAACGAGCTCACACCGTCCTGCTGCTCTCTCACTTGACCCTGTGACCCCGACACGCCACCGGGCCTCCAGGTGATGAAACCAGTGTAACCGAGAGACGAAACGAGGCGAATGTCAGACACGTGGTTAAAACAGCAGCAGCTTAACCAAAGGCTCCTTCACAATTCACAGCTTATGAAATGCTAAACTTCAAGTCACACACTGAAGGGCCCTTTGTAAAGATAATCCCAACCCGCTGAACCCCAGAGCACATTTTCTCTCCAACATCTTTACACTTTCCCCTTCATTTCTACGCTCGTATCAACAGTATTTGTGCAAAAGGCGTTTTCGGTGGACAATGTGAAATCAAGTAAAACTAAGTTTAGCCATTAAAAATGAAACCCTGATGAAATATAAAACAGTTCCTATGGCTGAGTGAGCTCTGACCCAAATCCATCTGATTTCTGCTTTTTATAAAAGACATATACAGCTTTTTGAGCTTCTACACACTAATTGGCAGCTCGGCAGAGAGGGCGAGAGGAGTAGAAAGAACAAGTTTTAAAAGAAAGATGGGGAGGGGGACAAGCAGACGAGGACTGGAAAGAGACAAAGACACTGAAAGATACAGAGGGACTGAGATGGTGGAACGGCTGCAACAAAGGCTGGGAGAGAGCGGACACACGGGAGGGGACATTTTGGCACAGAGAGCAGAGCCGAACAAACAGAGCGACCACAACAAACCGAACCGCGGTTAAACACCATATGCGGACGCCACAGACCGCTTCCAAATATCATGTCGTACTGAGCGACATCAAAAAGAAATCCATCCACCGTGGAAAAATGCAACAAAGCTTATCGTTTTGACTGCACTCTAATTATACGTGGAATAAAAATCCCTCCGTGTGTGTGTGTGTGTGTGTGTGTGTGTGTATGCTGACTTCTGCTACGTGGACAATCGGGGGCAGTGCTCATTCACAACCGCCCACCGTGACCTTATCGAGACACTAAACCTGCTTCATTGACTCAATAAATCCAGAGTGGTCCAAGTAAGGAGCGGCCATTTAGCTCCTCTCTGAGAGTCCTGAGATGCCGTATAGAATTGAACGGTTCACTTCATTGGCTAAAATGTCTGTCAAAGCACGAGATGGTGGAACGTAGCGACCATTTAATGCAACTTTTCAGGACCATATCAGTCTGATAGTTATAGTTACTTTTCAGATATCTTTTGCTTTCTGTTAAACTAAAGAGAGACATTTTTTATTTCTATTGACATACAGTTGATCATAATCACACACACATTTACTTAAGAGCTTAACGCAGAACCTTCAGTCCTACTGAAGTGTGTTGATACGCATCAAAGAGCCTTATAAAGAGGCGAGAACCAGCATCCGGCAGGGTTCTCCCTCGCAAGGACAAAGGTCTGAAATTAGTCCTGACAAAGACGCAAGTAAAGCACCCCACACACACACACACACACACTCACACACACTCAGAGGACTGCGTTCCACCATCTGTGCCCACAGTAAACTGACTGAGGCGTGTGCCCATGATTGGCACAGAGTGACTGTGGTGCTGGGCTGAGAAGAGTCAGAGCAAAGTAAAGATGAAAGTCCACTTAATAAGTCTGTGTTCGTCTGGGCTGAACAGCACCGAAGTCACAGGGAGGCGGACGAACAAGTTGGCTGCGTCTTCGGTGCAGGTGCTGTGAACTGAGCTGAAGGGAACGTGGCTCAAACCAAACACTCACCAAGGTGAAACCATCTGGTCACATCAACAGATTTGTAATTCAGAGACATTGGGACTTCTGACCTGACTTCTCCACACAGAATTTATGAAAGCAGCATTCTGTGACATGTCAACAGGAGTGACTCAGAAAACCGTCAATCACTGTTGCGTTCTGACTTTGAAAGCAACTGAAGAACTTGATGTTACTTGTAAAGACGTAATCCAACATGTCTGCCAACTGTGCGCGAACCTTGAAACCCACGTGGTCCCTTTTCCAGCCGCCCTCCCCATGGGCTGCACACTTAATCACAACTTGGGCAATGCTGAATCATTTCTTTTGATGCGGCTTCTGTTTTTTCCATAATTATCATGCAGCTTGAAAAAGTCTGCTGTGGATCTGGGGAATAAATGTTTACATCAGGTGTGAGGAGCCCAGGGTTTGGGGTCATTATTATAAACATTTCAGCCTATTTACGCACAGATTCTCAGATGAGAGCCAGGGATCGAACTGGCAACTGCACGGCCGGGGGACGACCGCGCTACCTACTGCGCCACAGTCGGCCCCATTCCTGATTATCAGTAATCGGGTTATGAAAGTGCATGTGACACATCTGACTCACCAACTTCTCAGATCTGTGGACGTGGCGACATCCCCGGACGGATTCTGTAAGAAACAAACACAAGCCTTTAAAACTGCAGCAGTCAAAATCACAACTGAATATTACAATCATCCACAACAAAACAGCACATATCAATGAAATATTCAATAATATTTAATTAAGGTAGCAGAAATAAAAAAGAAAAACTTCTGGGGAAGTGTTATTATAACCAACAAAAGTAAACTATAAAACTTTATCTAACAATCACTAAGACCAAGATCAGAAGACGAACCAGAGGAGGCAATAAAAGAACACGGCAGCACAAACAGCATCAGCAGAAATCTGCAACAATCACAGTTGTTCTAATGCTGTTTGTAATTACATCCAGTTATAGGTGCAAAGTGAGAGTCTGTCCGCGGCCTGATCAGGGATTTTCCTGAGTACAGATGTGATGGACCTGAGGACTAGGAGGAAGTGTCCTTCCTGCTCGGCCCAAATCCAGCAACACACTCCACCCGCAGCCTCTCGGGTTTGTTTCGGCCGTTTAGGAAAGTCCCGTACCTGTGTGCACTTGCAGTTTATCTGCAGTTTCCTGTTCCATACACAGGATGTGACCCTCTCTGCTGCCATCAGACGGTGAAATAATAATATTAATAAAGACTAAGGACTTTAAAATACCAGAGCAGGAATGTCACCTTCAGCCAGAGTGCACAGAGAGAAGGGAAAACAGTCAAAGCTTCTTTAATGAATTCACACGGCGACAAACTGCTGATCTTCACGAAATATTTTTTAAAACTTCACATCAAAGGTTATAAACTGTGCAAATGCTTTTTTAGAGACTCTCCACAGCTGTTACTGTAGTAGGACGCTGCCGGGTAAATACTATTTTATGAATATATACAGGATATAGTACTAAGGTATTATTATTTCATAGACTAGAAATCGATTTATTTTCAAATGAGCAATAATCCATGTATTTAACTACAGTCTTAAAAAGTCAACAAAACAATGATTTTAATCATCAGATTTATGTTCGTGCACATTGAGTTTGATGGTCGAAGCTGAAACACACACGTTGCTCTTGATGCAGCTGGATTTTTAGCCTTTTCCTTTAAATAAGCGGTTCAGCAGTGGAAGAAGTTCTATCACTAATAACACGGGTTGTAGTGTGGTAGTTGTGGGTATAAAGTCTTTTTCACGTGCACGTTTGTCCATTTGTTACTGTGAAGTCTACAATTGTATTTGTAGAAACTGGAACCCAGACAGACAATCACAACTTTGTCCATTTTCAACTCTCGGTTTCTTTTGTGTTTTCGACTTCACAACTAATAAACTCCGACAAATTGCTTTCCTGCTCCCCGGAAAGCACAAAGTGAAAGCAAACAAGCATTGTGTGCTGTGGTATTTAGAGAGGAACTCCAGGGGAAAAAAATCATCCGAACGGAACTGATGTCTGACGTCGGTGTGTGTAATGCGTCAGCTGTGCGAGCAGCCTAAGGCGAGTCGAACGTTAGTGAGGACACTCAGCTGCTTAATACGGGACAACTGCAGGCAGAGAGGTGACAAGACTAAAGACGACAGCCCTGAACCAACCGAGAATTCCAGGACTTTAGTGTATGCTCGCTATGTGCACGATCCCCTGCTCAGAGAAGTGTGTGTGTGTGTGTGTGTGTGTGTGTGTGTGTGTGTGTGTGTGCGAAGGGAGGGGCAGTCCTCACATCTTCAAAGGGATGTTTGAGGGTTGGGATTTGGTTTTAGGGTTCAGATTAGGTTCAAGGTTAGAGCCCAACATTTAACTGTGATGGTTAATGTTGCAGTGTGTGTGTGTCTGTGTGTGTCTGTGTGTGTGTGTGTGGTGGTGGTGGGAGGGTGCATGATGTCATAGAGCATAATCCAAATGTGTGTGTGCTGCTCCCAGGCTGAGAATGAACTCCTTCTAAACTCTGCAGTGCCCTTTTTCAGACATTTCACTTGCGTGAGAGTAGCTGAGTGTGTCTGTGAGTGCGTAGAAGCACAAGTGTGTGTGTGTGTGTGTGTGTGTGTGTGTGTGTGTATGCGTGTGCGCCCTCTGCCCTTTCCCAGATATCAGAATTTAACTGTGTTGCTGTGTGTCTCTACAGAGCTTTAATGAAGTCTTTGGGGACGGCCGTCTATCCATCTGCTTGTCTGACCACACACACACACACACACACACGTGCACACACACGTGCACACACACGTGCACACACACGTGCACACACACGTGCACACACACGTGCACACACTGGGTAATGCACTCCTACACTCCAGTGTCAAAGAGCAGGACACCATTAGAGAAAAGGGTAGAGAGTCTATTAGGCTGCGAGTTCTGAAAAGCTCAATGTTCACTTTACTGTAATATGAGAACACAAACAGGACGGAGTGAAAATGACACGTAATGATCCACTTTGGGCATCCAGTGCTTTTTGTAGGACTCAAAAACCCGAGGTGAATACGATAAGTCAAATATAAAGGCAGAATCTTCTCACAGACAGAGCAAAGCTTCACAGATATACAATCATCAAAAAAATAAAAAAAATCATCCATTCCCTGTTACAACAAGGTCTAGCAGTTTATCTGAGTGTCTCATATGATAAAAATATTCTGCAGCAGCGTAGTTTCAGAGTTCAGAGACACGTTCTGATACGGGGGATGTTCCCAGACCAGCAAGTACTCGCCGATACAGGTACAAAACTTGATTATTTGTTCTCCTTCCTTTAAAAAAACAAAAGCATGTTGGTTTCTGCTTAACACAGGAAGTTTCTTCACTGCTGAAAATCATTTGATCATCATTTGACTAAAACTCACTGAAACTGGTTCGGATCCCAAACTGAAGTCAACGGCAGGTCGAGTAGTGGGACGGGCTTTTAAATCACGTATCCAACGCCGACCTGCTGTCAGGTCTGGGCCGGTTCAGAGCGGGTTCAACCATGTGAAGAGCCTCGTCATCACGCCACCACCGCCTCCACCTGTACACGCCATCGCTCCCGACACAGCTGTGTTCATCATCATGAAGCAGTCACACAAACTTCATAACTGAGAGACTTTTTTTTGTTTTTGTGGTCTTTACATCTTTAACCACAATCAACAAAACCTGAAGATGTTTTACACCAACAGGAAGTCCGTCTTTCAAAAAAGACCCCAAAAATTATGACAACATCTCATTTCAGTGGCCTGAAAGATGATATTCTTTCTTAAATTTTACCACAAGAAATTGTCAGGCTCTTGTAATAACTTCTATTAAACATTTTAGTTTTGTATTTCGCTGTGGTCATCATATGAGGTTTTCTTCCTGAAGCTCACGTGACAGAAAGAAATAAGGTTTTTCAGCCTCTTTACAGGTAGAGCTCGTTTGTGCCCAGTGGTGACAGAAAATCTGTTTATCCCTGAAAACTTTACTGAGCTGAAAACATCCTCAAACCATGAAAAAATAAAAATCCTAGGCCACAGAAGTGAATGTCATAAAAAGGACACAAATCCAAACATGAAAAAGCCGGTTTGAATACAGTGGGTGTTTTCTGCACATTCTCACTGCAGATTCATCAAAAACTGAATCAAAAGAAACAAATTTCTCTCTTTCACAGCGAAGGTCAGTGCTGAAACTCCAAATGCTCACAGAGCAGATTTCCGTTAATGTGTATTTGGACGACTCCCTCTTGGTGTTTGCTCAGGAAATAATAATAATAACTATGTTTACATGGCACTTTGGAGGTTAATGAAGCAGAAAAAAGGAACAATCTCAGTAATCAGCTTAAATAAAAGAAAGATTTGTGCTGCTGACACCAATAACAGCCGCGAGAGCTGACTCAGAAAACATAGCGGGTTCCCGGAAAACAAATTAACAATGCTGCTCCCGCATAATGAGGGAAATAATAAAGTGTCAGTCAAAAGCATTGCACTAAATGAGTTTTCAGCTGCGTCTGATAACAACATCCAGGCCTGGTTCACGGATCCTCTGCGAGGGCGACTCAGAGCGGACCCCAAACAAGCTGGTTTCACTGGAACTCAGCGCTAATCTCGGGGAACCACTGTTAAAGAGCACTTACTTAACGAGGAACCATCGAGGCGGAACCACTTCCACACATCCAAACAAGGAGACCGGACCCCAAGACCTGCTCAAAGCCGGCGCTTTATCTCCCATCTGGGCTAAAGAACAGACGGAATTTAAGCTGCAACCTGTTGTTATTGGATTTTTATGCACATTCAGAGCAACTTCATGAACTAATACTTGATTTTTGGATTGAGCAGGCTGCGTCTTGTCCTGCCACATTGGAAAATAAATATGACGTTGTTGTGACAGGACAGACACGGTAAAGGAGGGGGGATAACTCAACGTTTCCAGACAGACGGTCTCTGCTGGAAGACGTCCTACTGTTGCACAGACCAAACTGACAGAAATAACAAGAAGTCGTCCAGCCGTATGACAGACACTTCTCTAAAGCCACTTTTTCACTACATGAACATTTTCCCGGGCAGCAAATGCTAAAACACCTAGAAAACACAAAACTACTACTACCAATTCTATTAAATAAATAAAAAAGACAAATCAATTCAACTTGATTTACATGATACAGCATCAATTCACAACAAAGACTTTACATCCAAAGACAAGCTATGGACAAAACTACGGAGCAGGTTGGACATTCCCACATTGGAAACCAACAGCTCAAAAGCTGGGGACACTCGCATAGAAGGTTCTGAGAAACAGAACGTGAAGCGGGTCACATTCTCACCGCAATCAACCCGCTCCAAACTTTGTTTGGGTCTCATCGAAAGATGCGCCTCAACAAAATGGAGTTTGAAGTAAGCGGACTACGACGGTGGACAGGGTGGATGTGATCTGACCCTTGGCTGCACAGGTTTGGATCGCAGGGCCTCGGGTTATGGCTCAGTGAATTCCTACAGTGGAAACACGAGAGTAAGTCACATGACGACTTTTATTGTGTAAAATTAGCAGTACGACGGGATTAAACACGGGCAGTGTGGATGGAGGTGATGCTTGACACAGATACACATTCTGTTGCCAATTGTCTCTCTCCAGTGTCTAAAAGTTTGCCAGATAGTTTCTGGATAACTCAGTTTTGTGAGGACAGATCTAGTCTAGTTTGTGAAACCACAGTTTGACATGAAACTTCCAATTACAGCCCTGCTGCCATAAAACAGCTAAAGAGTTTCAGCTTCCAGCGGCACCTTGGACACTCGTGGGAGACAGATTGCGCTTCACGTTGTCCGCATAATCAACGCACATCGTCACAGTGAAACCAGGAAAACAAAAAGCTACAGCTCCGAGCGACGGCAGCAGCTCAAACTGCTGACAGAGGTGGAGTTCAGACGAGCGAGCGGCTGCGTGTTCACGGTGCACAAGGGTGAAAACACACAACGTGATCAGCTACAGCTAAGAGGAGAGGCCAGCGGATTATGCATGCAATGCTGAAATGTGACCCCGACACAGTTACACACACACGAGAATCAATAAACGCTGAGAGGGTCAGTGGTAAAAGGATGGCAATTAGGGCGAGTGTGTGAGCAGAGGTTCATCGCAGCTTAGCAGAGACACAATGTGTGTGTGAGGAGGTTTCCTTCAAAGTGCCTTTCACCATTTGTTCTCATTATATTTAGCTACAACGAAAGTGTTTAAAAAAGTGGCTACAGCGTCTTTGGAGAAGACATCGAAAACAGTGTGATTTCATTAAGAGCAACGCCCGTAAAATCAGGAGAAGTAACGACAAAGAACAGGAAGTGACTGTACTGAGCTGCTGACAGCGGTTTCAGGAGCCCTAACACAACATATGTCAGACATTTTTGTTGGTGTAGCAGCCCAACATGTTTTAAAATGCAAGGTCGGAGTCACATGACATGTGGTATTGGTCGAATTGAGCGTTGCATTTGTGGAGGGACTGATGTGTTTCCGGTGACTTCTAGCAGCAGGTATGAACGCACACAAAGCCGCTCCATTCGAAGCATCGTCATCTGCTATGACCAGCCTGTCTGACAGCAATCAGTGGGACAGCGCTGCAGAAAACACACAAATCTGGCTCCGCTAACATGGACGTGGTGACAAGTTGCTGAACGATGAATGAGACTCAGCTGTGACATTTAAAGTTGCGTTGATCCAAAAAACCAAAAGCAGTTGTAATTATTGCCTGAAATCTCTCCCAATCCTCTCGGCCTCTGCCGTCTCTCACTTTAACGTCGGCGCTGTGGGTTTCAGGCGCCATCAGAACATCATCCTCCTGATCTATCGCTCCACTTCTGCCTCGCTGGAAACGGATCATTGTCTGTCTGTTTCCAGCTTGTCTCTCCTCAAAGTTAATGACGTTACTCCAAGGTCAGCAGCAGGTTTGAGCCATCAGGAACAAACAGCAGATTGTCTTTGCTCAGATCAATGGCTCCAAAAGCCTCGTTGTCTCTCAGTGTGTTTGCCCCGTCTTTTCATTCCTTTAAATCCGTTCTGTCTTCACTCGGTTTTCCCGTCTTTTCGCCTCCATTTTGCTTTGCTCTACTACACGTTTACATGCATGTAAACTGATTCTGGTGAAAGTCCCTAATCCCAAAGCATCAGAAAACAAAATGCAAGAATTAGCTGTATCATGGATGCTTGGTGGTTGTGCTGTCACCTACTTTCCAAGTAGCTTGCCAAAGGGTTAATGAGTCCTACATGAAACTGAGAACTTGATTGGAGTGGTCACGCAAATTTGGCAAACCAACTTACACATATATGGAATCAAATTTGTGCCGCCCCCTTGTCACACAAACGACTATTTGACAATTGGCTGTCAAACGGTGCATCAAGCTTGATGAGCCAGTGGTGATCAGTGCGGCAACTTAGTGACTTGGTCACCACATTTAGTTTTTAGAGCCTCTAGTGACGTATTGGAGACGGATGTAAGAGCACGTATCCTTATCAGTCTCCTCAACGAGCAGCGCGTGCCGCCGTAGCCCCTCCCACCGAACTCACAGGCGGCGTGCAGCAGCTCGTCCCGGAGAAGTCCAGCTCTCTGCTCCGTCCATACCTCGCTGGGACTCGACGTTTTGTGAAGGTTCAGGAAAACAGCGGATGAGTTTGTTTGGGTTAAAACGGGCTATGAGAATAAAAGTCATAAACGTACTGTAGCTCCCGGGGAAAAAGGTCTAAGACATATCTCACATTCATACATGAGACATTTTCCCATTGTGCCACGTGAGGTTTGCCTGCTGCCACCGTGATCGTCCCGTCTTGTTGCCCGTCTCCTTCTTGGCTTAAATGGACCTGACTGGAGAATTCGCTCGAGCAGCTGTTTGTGACAATCTATTCTCCTAATGTCGGCCTGACTACAGGATGAACACGTGCGCCAAACCGTTTGCTCTAATTTAAGCAGTTTTTTGAAGGTTTGCCGTATATTGGGACGGAGACCTGACGACAGTTTACCGCCGAAGCAGAGCGGTGTGCGAACACCAGGATGGAGCAGGAAACATGAGGCTTGGTTGTCAGACGAGCAGAAACACTGATGCCGCTCCACGGCTGCCGCTTTCTCATGCGGATGTTAGAAAGTGACATGACGTCATTTCTTCTCTGAACAGGACTTAAAATTGAGTTAAGTTCTTTAAAGGAGCAGCAGAAACGATCCTGCCTCTGAGACCCCCTAACAATATCTGCGGTTATGAACCGCCTCTCGCAGATAATCCTGAAAATCAACTCACGGTGACCTTTTCTAAATCCACACAGTCAATGAACAACACTCACCCAAATGCTGGAGGCGAAATATCAGATCATCGAGCTCCTTGTGCGAGTGAAAGCAGCGGCACGAGCAGCCACGAGTGGCAGGGGAAAAAAGAAAAGTGATTATGATCATAACTGTGTCAAATATATAAAGAGTCTAAACTGGTGTATCCTCACGTTGGTCTTGGATCGAAATTTGTTGAAATTTCATATATCGCAACAATGTATATTTGTATATTTTTTCTATATACAAGTATGTTTGTTCTTACGCTTTATAATCAAATCAAAATGGTATTTTGAATTGAACTTTGAATTGCAGCATCATTTGACAACAAACTTGGACAACCGTCCATCTGGACTTTCTTGGACATGCTAACGTGACGCCCTGGACATGGACATGGATTATGGAGCGTTTTAAAAGTTCTGCGCAGAGTTGAGTGCCAACCACGGGGACGCACCGGGGCAAGGGATTTTTAAGGCATTTAGCTCCTCCTCCCCCGTCTGTGTACGCTGCACGTTATACATCTAGTACTCGTGGCCATTTCCTGTGCTGCAGCTGCGTGTGGACATTTCCACCAAGCGACTGGAGACGTTTTATTTTTGTGCTGCAGCAGTGCACACGTCACACTTCCCCTTTATTGGCTCCATCTTCCTCTCACCCCTCCCTCCCTGCTCTTCTCCCTCATCCCGTTTATTTTTTCCCCGGCCTGACTGCGTCTTACTCATTCTTCACTTCCTCTATCGACATCTTTGATACACGACCTGTCGGAGATTGAGGATGATACCAGCTTCATTGTCATTTCACCATATGCACAGACTTCAAATGTCATTTTGTGTGGGGGTTTGCATCTCTTCCTTATCTCGCTGTAATAGGCCTGAGTGAGTCCTCGTGTCTTTGATTTGATCAAAGAGTAACGTGCTGCTTTTCTTTCCAAAGCACGTGACTCGTCGGCCTGTGGTCTCCACAAAAACAAACCAGCGCACAGGCCCGTCACCATCACAGGACAGCTCTATTTATACATGCTAGTTATGTACTCGGGCGCATACGCATTTTCAGGGCATGAAATCAAACTCCCTCTTGCTCGAGGCTGGTGGATTTAGGAGCCTGGTGAGTGAGATTGGGAGGCAGATTCTCAATTCCATGCATGAATTTTCACCAACATTTGCTTTGGGTGTCAAGGGGAGTTCAATGAGTCTCAGCAGGTTTTCCCCTTTCTGACTCCACAGCATCACAGACGCAAACAGGGAGCGGGCGAAAGTAATCAGACAGTTTGGATTCAACGGGAACGAGTGAGGCGAGTTCCAGCTGCTGTTTGCAGTCGCCTTTTATGAAGGACATGGCGTCCACTCCTGTGGGTGTGAACGATAAATATGAATACGTGAGAGTAAAATGTGGCTGTTACTTTAATCTGGAAACTACAACTTCAGCTTTCAGATTTCTGCATTTCCTGCAGTAATTCATTTTGAATCATGACTTATATTTTAGGATTCAGCCTCGTGCAGCCAGAAAACATTCGTTAAAACACTTAGTGAAGTACTTCAGTGGTTTTGAATCGCTGCAGTGACGCACCACAAAAAGCGAAATAATTTTACTTTTCACTGCAAAATTCACACGTTTGTCTCCAACTTCTGTTGCAATCAACTCTACGTTATTCAAAGTTTAATTTCTGCACAAACTCTCTGAAATACGTCTGAAATTTACCTTTTAAATCCCATTCAGACAAACAATTCAAGACCTGTGCACACATTAAGGAAACAGAAGGTGGACTCTGTTGTGGCAAATAAAATTGAGGGTCTTTGTGTGTTTAGCGCTTGAAACATTTTTCCTCTTAATTCGATGCTGCTGGTGACGGCAGCCTGAGAGCAGCACAGTGCAGTGACAGCGAGGACGACGAGGAGAGGACGGGCCCGACTCTTCCCCTCGGCAGAGATTATACTTCATAATCACAAGCAGAGGATTCAGAAACACACACGGAAAATTACACGTCACATCTAATAATTCGGGCTGCGGTGAGGTGAGTAATCCAGTTTAACGAGCACTTAAAGACGTCCTTCAATTAGAAAAGTGCAGCTCCGTCCATTGGCTGACGTTGGCAGTTTCTGAGGCAGGGAGCAGGTTCACATTCAGGCACTAAATGACGGATGTAAATACGTTACGTACAGCGTTGAAGTGTTTGTGTCCATTTCCCCTAAATCTTAAAGGCAAATCGTCTGTGCTCTGTTCGATTTGACCGTCGACGGTTGAGGGGGGTGAGCCTCGCTGAAAAACCTCCGTTCATTCATTCATGTTTCAACAGCATCATGGTAAATACTGCTCAAATATGGTTTTTATTAGTCATTTTGAAAAATCTACTGCTACTTTTAGACTTAAAGTACATCGAAGGGCATGTGTTTAGTACTTTAGTAAAGGGACACTTGGAGTGAAGTACTGGTACTTTCACTCGAGCGCTGGCTTCGTGTACGGCCAATTCTGCTCTTCACTCACACGAATCTAAATATTCCCGAGCTGCTAATACATTTCTCCTTATTCCAAATCACCAGCAAAGCAAATCGCACTGACGACGCTTCATAAACATTGGCGTCATCGCCCATCGCCGATCTCACTTAGAGATGTACAACACACGTCACTGTGAGCGCGTCCACCTCACGTAGAATATCTTAGAGCTAGAAAAATTGGTCGGTGATTAGACCGATTGTCAATCACGTCTTCGACCTCACAAGTCTCGCTGAAGGACGACGGCGGGGTCCCCGCTGACCCCCAGTCGAGCTGGAGTGTTAAATTACTCCCATCAGCACTCACATCCTCCTGTCACTTCCCATCATCCACCTCACCACTCTCCCCTTTCTCCACATATTCTGAACACTGCTCTCACTTTTCATCTCCTCTTTCCTATAATCGTCTCAGACTCCGTCTCCCGTTTTCTGTCTTAGCCTCCTCCCCGTTGAAGCCATCTGTTTTTTCCCCATTGTTCCCTTTTTATCTCTGCTATACGACCCGACAATCGTATCCTTCCTCCATTACTCCTTCCTCTCTTCTGGGCCATATGATCCTCGGCTCCCTCTGTCCGTCCTTCTGTCGCCACACAGTAACGATTTAAAGAACTCGAGACCACCCCAGAGAGACAGACCTCGACTTACAGAGGGGGAGGACAGGAGAGACAGACTGATAGGGGACAAAGGGAGGAGAGGAGGATGGTTGGATCAATACCTTTTAACGGGAAGGGGCTCTTATTCTGACACACACACACACACACACTCACTCCTATTTCTATCTTTGTTAGGACTGTCATTGACATAATCCATCCCCCCTTAGTCATTACTCATCGTCTAACACAAACCTAAACCCAAGTCTTAACCTTCAAATAGCCCTTTGCACTCATGAAGACCAGACATTCACCAAAAGGTCCTGACTCAGTTAGAAAAGTGCACACACACACACACACACACACACACACACACACACACACACACACACAGGGAGAACGTGTAAACTCCACACAGAAAGGCTGCAGTGAGCTGGGGGCTCAAACCGTCGAGCTGTGAGACAGCAGCACCTGACACTCCACCACTGTGCATCCACACATTGAAATGCAAAAACGTGCATATTTGCAGACACGCATCACTTCCTTCTGCCTCTGTTTCCCCCCACAAACAACACAAACAGAGCACGGTGCTTCTGGGAATTTGCTCAACCTTGCTTCTGCCCACTGGTATGGAAATATGTGCGTCTCTGTGTGAGCTCAGTCTCCCTGCTGCGTTACACTGTGCACTCACACACACACACACACACACACACACACACACACACACAGGGCCACTGGGCTGCACCCGCAGACAACTTGTCTTCCTTTACTTGCAAAAATCCAGTCCCTAGTTTCTCACCTGGACAAGAGTCAAACTTACTCAGCCCACACAGATCCCACAAACCCCGTGTACATGAACACACCACCACACGTCACAGCTGGCAACACGTTGCCGTAGAGTCAGAGATGCTCAAAATGACAACGCGCCGTCGTCCAAGCTCCGAGTTCAGTCGCTTTTGTCCCCTGATCTTTAGATCCACACACGAGCTGGTAAAAGTCCTAATGTTCTAACAAATTACTTCTTTACATTTCATGACTTTACAAAAACCAAGTTTAGCATGTTACAGAACCCTTTACCTCACTTAAACCAAACCAGAAAAGCAGCATAACAGCTCATCATCCTGCTCGCCATCCTCAACTCAAACCTAAACTGGGATTTTTGCCACCGTGAATGTTTTTTTACATGCTTGTGTGATCAGACTCATTGTCTGACAGTTAATCAATGACGCCACGCAGACGTTTGTGAAATAATTTCCAGACGTTCGTGACATTCATTCACATAGACTTTGACCAAAACCTGACGAGTTCATTCTCGAGTCCCAACATTTGTGTCAAACCTTTATATGGAATAAACACGGATGCAGCTGTATTGAACCATTGCATTTTTACATTCATTTTACATTTCTGCTGTTCAGACTGTCATAAAATAAAAATATATATATCAGATTTTGGCCGCTGAGTCCGTAAATACCAGCTTGCAGCCACAAATATCACAGTTTAGCCATGTGTGTGCCTGTGTTGCTGCTGAAGAGAATTTAAAAAAGGTGACGGTTCCGTTGAACTGTCAGGAAACAGTCTGATTGAGCTTTGTAACAGAAACACAAACGGAGGCGGCCGAAGGTATGAGTTCTGTTCAGAAAGCTGAATGATTCTGCAGCTCAGTCCTTTACCGCGTTACTTTGCCTGTGTTCAGGGTTTGAAAGTGTTGCCTCGATTCATCTTCCTGCATCATTCCTGTTCGTTACACCTCATCATTTTGCAAACTTGCACAATTTTGTATGTTGAGGGTGAAATCAAGCAAGAGGTGCAAATTACTCCACTTCACTACTGACTTCATGACAGGCACATACTGATGCCGTCTCACTAAAATCCACTTTGTCCCACAACAGATGTGGGTGTTGATTTGATGAAAGTGTAGATTTGTGCTCATTCTAGTGAAGCAGGGAGGGAGACGGTGGCGGTGGGTAAGAGGAGAGCAGAATATGTACAATTTCCTGAGACAGATCTGCATCAAGCTTGAGTGGTCTGCAGAGGAATCGTGGGAGGGGAAAAAACTTCTAAAAGAAACTGCGCGTGTGCCGACTGCAGGAAGCCCTCAAAGAAATTCTTCTTTTCAGTCGTTGTCAGACGTTTGTCTCTGCAGGCAGAGAAGGACCTTCCTCATTAAAGAAGGACCTGACCAGCAAAATCCCTTTTAAGGCAAAACAGATGGGATTCCACCTCAAGGGCCCATTGTGCAGAGCGAAGAGAAACGCACCGCGTCTGTCGCAGCTGAATAAACGCACCGTGGCATCTCGACAGAGCAAGTGTAGGACTAACCTCAGGCCGCCACCGAGCCGGTTCGCTCGCCTCCCGCTTTTCTTACATTTCCATTCGTCAAACGTCTGAATGCAGATAAACAAACGCGGCGAGCAGGAAGACTTCCACCAAAGCAGTCCCTCCCCTCCCAATCATCTATTCATGACACAAATCCAAAATCTGCACAAGCTGCAGATCAAACAAACACACGCTGAGCAACATCGGGTTATATCTGTGTTTTCCAATTTCACTCATGAGCCTTTCATAATCCTGGTTATTATAAGTAGGCAGTAATTGAACCAGCGCATATCCCTACACCCCCACCCGAGCTCCAAGACCGGCTCCTTCCAGCCAAGGTAAAGTGTCTACGTGGAAAACAAGGCGTGATTGCGACGATAATAAGAAAATAAGTAAAGAGAGCCTCCGAAAACAACGAAACAAAGAGAAACGAGGAAGTGAAGCCGAGCCTGCGCTTTGTTGGATTGATAATGAGAAAATGGCCGCTTCATGCGGAGCAACTACAACAACACAGGGAAGTAATGAACACTGGTGCTAAAATCTAATTATTACATTAGGGAACTAGTGGATCAATCAAAACCATTTCCATGAACCCACTTCAAAACACGCTTCGACAGTGAGCAGGGACTCAGCTCCGTCCCATCGTTTAGATATTGACAAATTCATCATAAACCTGTAACTGGTGGAGACTCTAATCCCATTGCTGCTGGTGCTTCATATCCATCACTGCAGCGTATGATTTATCTTACGTCTACATTTAATTTGCTAATGTTGAGGCTGTGGATTTAACCTATTTATTTATGCTAATAACTTCCAAACTATCCACTCATTTGTTTGTCATACTACAGCGGACGTGGCATTAATGAAGCGGATGAGTCATTCTCCTCAGTCAGCGCCGTGACTCATCAGTTGTGATCCAGATTCTCCCTCTCTCCCAGGATTAGGTCATGTTACAGATTTATTTTACTAACAGTCTGGTGCAATGTCCTTAAAACGAGTTTTTTTTAATGTGCTTCGTGTTTTTGCCCCAAATACAATTTGGTTTCTTCTGAAGCTCAGTGTCCAAACTGCAGGTTCTGTGATGTGCAGTCACTCCTCAACGCTTGAGAAAGAAGAAGAGGACAAACTCCTCACGGCTGATTATGTACTCCTGATCAGACAGTTCGGAGCATCAAAGGAAAGCAGACATTCTTTGGAAACGTTGATTTTTGAAGAATGAAAATCAGAAGGTGAATGTGGGCGTATGATGCAAAGCAGTTATACACTGTCCAAACCAGCGGTTCTAAGTCCGGGGCCGGCTCGGTCCTGGCTTTCTACTTCCATCTACATGGATCAGGTGTTCGATAAAGCAGAAGCTGAAGATTCTAATTCACTTCGTCTTCCCCAACTCCAGCTTCTGCTGGACTAACCACACCTGACGAAGGTAAACAGCAGCGGGCAGTTCCGGGGGCCTCGAGGACCAGAATCACTGCTGTTCAGTTTAGGAAGACCGGTGACGGCTCCAGTCCAAGGCGAGTTTAAAGAAAAACTGTGGGTCGTATGGAAATGAATAAAATGAAATGAATGAAGGGCATTATGAACTTCTGACACAAATACAACAATTATTTTAAATATGACTGCAACACATTTAGAGGCCGTTATGTCCTGTGACACAGAAACTGAAGGCGGAAATTTTTCAATTTTATCTGGGGAAAAATTTCAGACAATTCGTTTCATTTACTACAAAACAATATTTACTGCAAAGTCAAAGCACATAACAGCTGAAAACTCTCATCGTCACTTTCTGGACTTAAACATTTTACATGTGACGAGAAGCATCACTCCAGCCTGCGCTAAGTCAGTGCTCGGGTCCGGAGCCATTACACTGCGATTCTAAGCTACCGAGCGAATGGCAGGCGTTCCTAAAATAGCACAGGCCTCGTTAAATATTTCAGCAACTCAGATGGCAGCATACGGCGGAGGAGGAGCGGGACCGGGAGGGGGAGACAGGAGAGGAATGGAACATCAAAAAGAGCCCCAAACAAAAACACAAATGCAGAATGATCATGTGGAGAGGGGGGGGTGGGGGGGTGCCATCATTACTTTGCCATGTCAGGAATGTGTCTTAGTTTCTTTGCTCGCGTTTAGAGCAACGCTGCTTAAAATTTCAGTGCATAAGAAACTTTTTCCGTGCTCATTTCTACAGAGAGACCGAGGCAGACAGAGATGGAGACACAGCGAGAGAGTCGGCTTTTTAAAATCATACAGTAAAGATGCCAAAGCCACGGTTGCCATGTCTCAGACACAAATATTGCCCTGCACACAAACACACACACACACACACACCTAAGCTCATTCAATTCCCAACCACATTCCCCACCGCATCAAATCTAATGGAGCACTGGGTTCCTGCTGGTTTCAGGCTGGAGATGGATTGCCTAGCTGGAAGCTGGAGGCGGCTGTGTGGTTAAAACGTACGCAGACGTCACACGTTTAGCAGCCATTTATCCGATCCGAGCCCTAATCAAGGAGCACAGCATATACAACATTTATCCTTCATTTGTTTGCAGCCAGTTTTCCACAGAGGCCTGAGGGAACCGCTGCGATGAGCTAAATGGGAAAACAGTCCCTATTTTTACACTTGGACACGTGACGCGTCCTGATGGGGATCTATTCTCGGAGAAAGATGCTTCTGATCCAGGCGGCGTTCGGTACGTGATATGACGAACCCGCTCTGTCAGATAGCTCATTAGGTACCGCGTGTTCCCTGTTAACACACATTTAGCACAGACACACATTAACATGTGACCGCCCACATGCGCTCACAGGGAGGATTCTGGTTGACTGCACATCGTTTCATAGGAAGAAATATGGCATCGTTTTATTTTCCCCAAGCACCAGCACTGCTGCTACGTTACCAAGCTCCTGTTATCACGTCCCCTTCACAGACGCGGCATCGAGTTTCAAAATAAAACTACTTTCATATGTGAAATCTGACAAAACGACGCATCCACAAACATTTGTACTCGACTGATTTAGCCTCGGCATGAGCCGTTTAAAAAGGCCTGAACCTGAAACTACAGATTTATAATTACACACAGCTGATGTTCTTATTTTGCGAAGATCAAGACCATATACACTGTAACAATGTTAGTTTCTGCCGCTATGAACGCATTAGTGAATGGGCCCACTGGGTGCCGGCACTGAGGCCTCCTTAAGGGAGGTGGAGGTGGGACCTTTGACTGGAGACGTAAACGGTGGAAAAAAATGGGCAGAAACAGACTTAATGCCTGAATATATACCACAAATGTTACAGTGGCATGAAATGACCACGACTAGGTTTAACAAGAAGGCAGCTGTAACGTCGGGAGTGAAGCATCCACAGACCACCGGGTCAGTCGTTGGACTCCCGGTCTCTCCTGGCCACATGTCAAAGTGGTCTTGGGAAGAAACCGAACACCTAGTTTCTCTTGGTTGGTCAGATGAGCACCTTGCATGGAAGCCACCGCCATTATTACATGAGTGTGTGAGTGAAAAATGCTTTGGATTGGACAGTGCCGTTGTCGTTTGGCTTAAAATTACTAATTTTTTCACGTACTGTATGTAACGTGTCCACTGAACTCAAACTCTGCTCTCGGCTCCGTAGGCGCTGCAGGTCGTACCTACAGCCTACAGTCAACGTGGCAGCAGCAGAGTGGACAACGTCCTTCACTTGTTATGAAAAGCACGAGAAATGACTCAGAGATGTGTATCTTCTTACCTATAAAGCTCCATCCTAGCTCAAAGATCCTACCATTTCATCCTAATAGACCGCGTCGGTGTCAGACTGCAGGCCTACTTGTTATTCCCAGAATGGGAGGCAGCGCCTTTAGCCATCAAGCTCCTCTCCTGTGGAACCAGCTCCCAGTCCAGATTCAGGAAGCAGACACCCTCTCTACTTTTAAGACGAGGCTCAAAACCTTATAGTTAGTTCTAGTCCTGCTGCTATAGGCTCAGACTGCTGGGGGACCAACCCCTGATGGACTAAGACACTTTCCTCCTCTCACCCACATTTATATGTCACCACTGTATGACATTAACTCTGTGTCTTCCTTGTCCCGTAGTTGTCTTTCCCCCTCTCTGTCTTCCTCTCTCTGTCCCTGTCCTCAGGTGTCCCCGGCTTTGGAGCTACTGGTCCTACCAACCTGCCCAATGTTTTAAACTTTTCCACTTTCCATAACGGGTCAAGGCAGATGTCCGTCCACCCTGAGGGTTAGTGTTTTTCCTGTATCTTTACTTTTCAGTAATATGAGTTTCCTGTAAGTGTGTAGTTTGTACAAAACATGTAAGATCTTCAATTTAATTTTCTTGAAAGTTCCAATAAAAACTGTTTTCTGACATAAATCTGGGACAGAAATTGCACATTTTTATTTTCGAAGGTTTTTCAATTTTAATCCCTCAATTTGTTGTCGTATAAAGGATATTTTTCGTGTGTGTGAAAGCACTATTTAATTTAGCTCTGGCTTTTTATTTTTTAAAAGAATGAAATCCAACAACCACCAAGGCCACTAACAAGATGTTGAGCCTTTCAGAGCAGAAAGTGAAGCAGTGCACTGATGAGAATTCCTGGAATGAAGAGGACTGTGGTGATCTGCCTCCCCAAACTATTCTGATGACACCGCTGTATGCAGGGAAATAAGCAGCTTTGGGCTTTTTTGTAGGAGAAGGACCAAATGGAAAAGTTATGAAACGGTATGAGTGGAATATGTGGCAGTGATTATGTAACCGTTTGATCCATTTACACTGCGGCTTTACATTGTGAACAATAAAACGTCCATATGTCTGTTCGGCCTGTGCTTCATGCAGAAAATGAGATTGTATGTGTTCTCATATCTGAAGTTTACCAGGAAGCGTTAAAAGCAGGTCAGCATAATCAATTTCCCAACACGAACATCAGCTCTGGTCTAATAATAGAGCTACAAGAGTTTATCGAGAAGAACAGGAGCAGCGAGACACTGAGAGCGTGTTTGACAGAGACACGGGAAGAAAAAAGCGAAGGAGAAAGAGGAAGGAATGATCGAGAGACCAAAGACGCTGCGAGGCGACAGGAAGAGATGGATGAAGATGCGAAGAGTGTGAGTAAACAAAGAAGAAAGGCACAAAGGATGCGACAGGACACGGTGAGAGCAGCTTTCCCCACAGATAATGGGAAATAATAAAAGCTGATAAATGTTGGAGAAGTGACCGAGGGAGAAAAGCTTGGAGCCACGTGAAACTGCATCTGTAACAAAGGGCCCGAGGGACCGACAATCACATCATTCCGTTCAGACGCATCCATTTATTATTTCAGCCTCATAGTTCTTACAGGCGCAAACGCCCAAAAATTAAAGATGAATTTCACGGTTGGCTGTGCTGCTGAAGATTTATTTTGAAATCTGCTTCCTTTTTGAAACAAGTGCAACAATTCCAAACATGGGTAAAATCTAAAACTGCAGAAACCCAGTGTGTGCTGACACTTTGCGGCAGAATCCAGTGATTCCACGTTCATAAACACTTATGGAAACTGTTGTGAAGCTGCTGTGGTTTTAGAAACTCTACAACAGTCCTCCATCCCTGATTTCTCATACAGCAGGAATCACACTAATGTCTCCACATGTATGCGCAAATGATTTATTGATGATGAAAAGCTGCACGTTGCACCGTTAAACCCACGCAGCCGCCGAGGCTTTTCCAAACAATCCTCGTCACACCTAGTTTGTGGGACGGGCTGCCCCAGCTCCGTCCGTCCGTCCGTCCGTCCGTCAGCCATTCGTCATTCCGCTCCCGTCTGTATAAATACTGATGTCTGGCTCTCATTAGCGAACCGGCTCCATCTTTTCCTCCTCCGTCACCGGTGCAGCATCCCGGCGGTGCATTAGCAGATTAAACAGAAGAAGAGATGAAGCACCTCCTGTCCGTGCGCCAACTCCCTGCAGCTACACTTCCTTCCTGCTTCCATCTGAACTTCTTTTAAGTTTTATTGCAGAGCCCTTCTCTTAATTCCGCTCTTAAGTGTCTGATTCAGAGCTTGTGCATTATTCTCTTTTGAGGCATTTCTAAAACCTTCGAGTCGTATTTGTCCTTTTCTCTCCGTGACTCCCTCTTTTAGTTCTGCAGCTCTCCCCCCCACCCCCCGCCCCCCCCGATCATCCCCACTGTCGTGTTTCACAGAAGCATTTGCTTTTTGAACCCCTGCTGCTCAGTTTATCTGTTTTCATTCCTCCCTCCTTGTAGCCCAGTCTCTGATTTCCCTAAATCTTGCACACGCCCTCTTTTACTGTCTGTTTTTTTATTATTTCTGCATATCTGAATTGCTGTTGACGGGAATATCTTTCACTTTTATTGGACAAACCTGGATGGAGCTGCACTCCCAAATCAGCAACATGTTATATCAATGGAAACGAGCATGTGGTTGAATATCGTTTCATTAGCATACATTTACACATTTCAGATTAACTCTCGTGCATTAAAATGTATTTGCAATCGACTGAGGCTGCAGTCGCCTGAAGCCGGCGCAGTAACTCTGCCGCTCACGTTTGGAGACTGTTTCATGACAACTCAGCAAGTTGTGATACCACGGGGGGTAAACTGAGCAATCAGCCCAGAGCTCGACTTGTCAAAGGCGCAGTGACTCAGCAGCGATGGTGTTGATGTGAAACTGGAATTCAGGCACTTTCATTCGTCTCATAAGAAATGCAGAGACCTCGATTTAAACAGACGCAGGAGAAAGACTGCACACACGCACGCTGCCAAACATTTACACAAATTTACTTCAACCAATGGAGTTTTTCATGTAAATGTGCGACTTCTGTTCATCCGTTCCACTTAGAACGTTTCAATTTTCAGACCACTACAACTCATGAACACGAGTCCTCCAGCTTCAAAATAGAAGATGAATGACGACGTCCCAGCGTGGTTGGATTGAGACTAGAAACTCCTCAGTGTTTCTTCATGCCCACGTGACCCTCGGAACTACAAAGAAAAAATAAAATGACCAACCAACATTTTTTTTTATGGAGTTAGTTTTACATTTTCAAAACCCAGCTGATGTAAAACCACGTATCACAGCTAAAATTCAGTTAAATAACATTTTAATTCAGCAGGTGAACTTGTTTCCAAGCTAAACAAACATTCATTTGAGAAACTAGGTTTCTCAGCTTGTCAGAGAATAAGTGAACATGCACTGCTGGAAATTTTGGTAAACAATAATTCGATTTCCTTTCTGCGCACAGATACAAATATGTATCCAAGTAAGTATTTGGACACAACAGAATTGGGACTCTGGCACACCCACAGTCAAGGTGAAGACAACAGGAAAAAAGGCCAAGACTGACTAAACTGGAAACACCACAAAGTCTCCTGCAGAGGTGTAAATATCTCACAAAAATGAAAGTTCAAACATCAAAAAATAATGTAAAGTTACAAAGCACGGTTGTCTGTTGTCATTTTAAAAATCACATGACTCATCCACGTGTATAAATCCTCCACAACAAAGTCGGCGTGGAGGGCGGTTCTACAGGAAGCAGGGTCTGGTGTTCGCAGCTACAGCCAAGTTGCTGTTACCGTATACACAAGCAACGATCAGTCGCAAAATTAATCCCACCTGCTGGTTTGAATATGAAAATATGATGAACCATTGTGGGTTAACCACCTGTCAGCACATAAAGTGGGTACAATCAGCCGTTTGGCATAACAGCCCCAACAGCCCTGTTATTAAGACCAGCGGTATTAAAGCTGTGGCCGATCTGGCCGTTAATAATCCGTTCTGTGTGGACATTTTTGACTTGACAGATATTAAATGACTGAATGTGACTGATATTTTCATACTACGTTACCAATGACACAATCCAGGGGGCTCGGAAAATCTGCTGCATTACGTTAAATATGTGTGTCTACATACTTTGGGATATGTAGCAAGACATGTTTTGAAAAAAGAAACGGTAGCTGAACGTTGCTCCAGAAAACCACGAGATATTTGCTCAGTAATAGCAGAAGTTTGTAAAAATGCTAGAAACAGACAGAGACATGTGGACCGGACCCTGGACGGACAGACAGAGGGAGACAGACTCCAAGTGAAAGACTGAAAACAGAGAGAGAGAGACAGAGAAGTACAGAGAGAAGCAGACAAAGCTCAGGCTTGTGACGGAGCATCAGGACACAGTGGAGCTGTGTGTGTGTGTGTGTGTGTGTGTGTGTGTGTGTGTGTGTGTGTGTGTGTGTGTGTGTGTCACTTCCCCCATCGTTCACACACAAACACAGGGACATTCATTCTGGCTTGTAGTGTGCTGCAGTCGTTTCAGAACTCCGCGTGTGTGTGCGTCTCGTGATCGATGAGCAGGAAGGTTCACAGCCATTTTGTCTTCTGTCATGACCTGCTGTAGACAAAGATGCGAGAGCGATTTCCTACATTTGAACGAAAGCGTTCAACGCCAAGTCTGTCCATTAGTAAAAGCTGCTGATGAAAACCTGTGGCTCCTCACGTTCAAAACAAGCTACTTTCAGCTTTCTGCAGCCTGAAGCTACGGCCCATATTCTCCCACTGATAATCCAAAAAGTTAAACAATAACCTTCGTCTGATCAGAGCCGACAAGTTTGTGTCTCCTCTGTTGAAAATACAAATGCAAATATTTAACTGCAGCTGCATTTTCAGTTCACACGTTTAAGACATTCTGCAAATTAACATAAAAGTCAAGTTGTGAACACACTGACACTGTTGATCACTAAAACAAAATCTCTGAGTATGCAGAGCAATATACAGCTGTCACTCAACAAGTCCCGCCTCCTCTTGTCCACAGGTTAAAGTGACTTTGAGTAAGACGCTGGGCGTTTCTCAACACAAAATTCACCAATATGGAGTTTCAGACTTGGCAAGTTTGAACTTGGAGTCAAGGTTTGTCAATAACAAATTTAATTATTCAATTCATGTGGTGATTTTTCAATTAATATAACAATTACTTTAATGAAAGGTTCATTTCATCACTCATTTACATTTCAGGATTTGATTCAATCCTTGTCTTTGAACAAATATACAAAGTCTGTCGTGCACATTGCAAAAACTAGTCCAGTCTTTCCATTAGTCTGCAAAGTGTCAGCAAAGGTTGGTTTGATTCCCGTTAAAGGAATGTGGTTCAATCTACATTTAATCAATTCAACAGCAAAATAATAAAAGTCTCAGCAGAGCTCACAAGGCGGCATGTTGTTTGACCTGTGAGTCCAACACTCCCATACTTTAGACGACCGTGGTGGAGTTTTTCTTCCACACTAGCTCATCCGTGGACTCGGTGGACACAGTCATCTTACAAGAACAAGTGTGGTCTGAATTATTAGATACATCTGGTTATTAACCGTTTCTGACCTGATGCCAGTGTTAACTACTGACAATCCACAGCCATCTTCAAGTGGAAAATTCCAACCACTTACCCGTGTAGATGGATCCTCTCTGATCAGTTCACAAGCTCACGTGTGGTTGGTCGAGCTGCGACTCTCCTGTGCTCAAAGATCATCTGCTGGCTTACAACACCACAAACACACCATGAGGTCGACTTCAAGGAAACCAGCGTGGAGTCAGCGCATACTGTAAGTGAAAAGTCACTGCCTGACTCACGTTAGAGAGAAACCCTGATTATTAACCCTGATCTGTGCTCTTACATCACCGTCGCTGAACCACAACTCGCTGGAGAAGAGCTCTATGTGCCGAAATACACACATGTTCACACACACCCAACTAAACAGAGCTGCACTCTGGAGGACCTTTAATTAAAAAACTGAATCAATGGCTGTTCCTCATCCCAGCTCTGTGAAGACTCGTTGTGTGAGCTCACTACACTGACCTGTCACACACACACACACACACACACGCACACACACGCACACACACGCACACACACACACACACACACGCAGCCTCTGCCACTTCGAACTCCTCAGATTGGAACTAGCATGATAAATAGCGTCCACGGAGGTCGGGTGTCGACCGTAGGTCAGACACACAAACACACAATCGAATGCACAGACACGCAGCTTCACCTGATTGAAAACCACCACTCGCAGACGGCTGCTGAATTAAAGCCTGGATGCTTCGGTTGCTCTCATGACACAAACAGGTGCAGATTGAATTCAGTGTCATTTTCTATATTTATATCTCACATAAGACCAAACTTTATGTTGACACCAACACAGTAAAAAGATGCTTCTGTATTTATATCCAATCGTCGTTAGTTAAAAGTCAACATTTACTTCTGTCAGTTTGAATTCAAACTATAAAAACACTGTTTAATGGAAGATAAGTGGCAAACTATAAAATCCACCAACACATTCTCAAGCTTTACTAGCAGCAGGCTTCAAAATGCATCTTCATTTCCAGGACTATAAAAGGTTCACAACACAATAATTCTAAATCTCTCAATTCTGACTATGGGTTAGTTGAGTGTGTGCAACGAAAAAAAACATCTGTTGTTTCGCATTATGTTTTCATTCATCTCACTGTGCCACAATTAGACTCTTAACAGCAATAATTGTATTGATCTTGACAAGGCTTTAGGTTCCTCCACGCGGCAACGGATGCAGGCAGCTCTTGCTCTTGCCCGACGGTCGGGCTGGTTCTACTACTGTTCTACTTTTTCAGCACCATCGAATCCACCGCGCTGCTTCGTTATCGTGTGACAAACTCGTGACTATCCAACAGAGACAGTTATTAAAGTGAAAATCCATATAAAACGTGAACCAGAAGCAGAGGGACTTGAAAGAGACATTAAGTATCGTGTTAACTGGAATCAGCTGAGAGTAGAACCCCCAACCCCCCCCCCACATACTTTTGTCAGTCCATTCTTCTGTTCATATACGGTAACAACACGAGATAAAAACTGTCAGAGTTACTGTAACACTGTACACGCTGCTGTTCACGTTTACATTTAGTCATTTGGCAAACGCACACACACACACACACACACGATGGCCGCCATGCAGGGGGCTCATCTGGCCCACCGGGAGCAACTAGGGGTTCAGGGTCTTGCCCAAGGACACTGACACGCAGCTAGGAGGAATTGAACCACTGACCCTGTGGTCGGTGGACAAACCACCTCTGTCCCGAAACGGGGAAAAACACAAATACAGGAACTACTGTAACTCCACCCATCTGAAAGATGCTGATGTGAGTCAAACAGAGATCCGGTCCTCTGTGCCGCTGTGAGTGGAACGCTCAACATCTTCGAGATAACACACTTCATTCCACCGGCTCTGGTTGTGTCCCTGCTCTGCACACACAGGAACATCCAAATAAGTTGTCCAAATTCTGACAATACATCTTGTTTCAAAGTGCTCTGCTACACCAGAATCATCAGTCACTAATGTCCTTAGAAGTCGTTGCCACTTAACACGAAGACGTTTGGGGAGATTTGTGCACTGACCTAACGCACATAAATTGTTATCAACTTCACTAGTTTTAATTGAATCAATGTTTAGGATAATTAAACCAAGGGTGTGTTTTGAGTGGAATCAACTTAAATTAAGTAGCAACAATGAAGTACTGATGTTACTACACCAGCGAGAGGATGCAAAGCACTGATCAGTACTTAGTCTGTGGAGAAGACTTCAGGTCCAGGCCGTGGTGCAATTCTGACTTGTAGCCTCAAAGACCCAACTGCCCAATAAGAACCCAACAACGGGCTACTATTAAAACTAGTGGTGTGTGGTATGACCACAATTTCATATCCTAATAACTAACCGATATATCACGATAGAGCATGCTCTGTGTAAATTCAATGAGAATATGTGTGAAGGCCAAATCCTATAGCAATTTAAGTTACATACTTGACCAAAATGCACTTACGCATCTTTGCAAATTTGCAACTAGATTCTAAGACAAATTAATAAATTAACCATGTCACTACAGTTCTTTAGCTTGTGTCTGAAGATCCTCTGCAGGTTGTAAAGGTGCTTGTTCGATGTGGACACAGGTCGTGCTGGAGCACAGAGGCGGCAGAAAGATTTGCATAATCTGGTTGTTCTTTATTTACATGTTTGCGAGCAGATGGAGATCCAGCCCTCAGTGAAGTGTGCAACAGACGCACTAAAAGCACGTGCAGTGGTCAAAGTCGAAGGTGGATTGAACATGAACTCTGAACGGAAAGCACAAACTTTCTTTCTGTCACACAGACGAGTTTAACCTCTGACTTTGTTTCAAATGCTGCTTCATTTGGTCCACACGAAGACGTAGATGAAGCCCTTTGTTCGGATCACTCCCTCACTCTCCTGTGCAGGTTTGTGTTGATGCACGGCTGCGTCCTAAGACTAAAACGGATTTGTGGTGCAGTGATATTGATGATGGAGCGTCACAACACATGCCGTCACATCGCACACCTCTAGCTTCTACGTCAGTATTATCGGAGTCAAAGTGAGGCGCATCATGAACGGAGTAACTGATAAATCCACCCGCTACATCCACGCTGACTCAGCACCCCGCTCTCCTCCAGCAGTCACCACAGAGGGACCTTCACCTCCACCTTCACCACACGATGGTTCACCACCATCACTCCGTCCTTCCGGCCTGTGTCTTATGTTTCTCACTCATCCTACACACACAAACGCACAATGCTAGTGTTCACGGCTTCTTCTTCCCTCCAGTTGTATGATCCTCCCCTCCTCTCATCAACATCTCCATCCTTTTCTCTGCACCACCATCCCCCCACCCTCTCTTCTCGAGCTTCCTCTGGGGAATTCAAGTGCATTAGGAAAAGAGCCTCTCTAGCTTGATCATGGCCTTCCTTTAGCTCACTGGTCCAGTTGTGTTTCACTCTCTCACACACACACACACACCAGGAGAAAGCACTTTCAGTGTGTCTTTTACAAAGACAGCTATTGTACGCAGCAGAATGATCGAGTCATCTCATCCATTAGTGACCATATATCCAGTCAATACCATCAAAAGTTTCTTTGTTATGAGGCAGGTGCTTTACTCATAACACTCAAGAACCAGAGGGAGGGGCAGCAAAATACTGTCAAAAGCTTTTATTACAGCTCATTTTTCCTGAGACAAAGCAGGAAAGGAAGGGAGGCAGACGCTGGCATGTCTGTCAACTGCAACAAGCCGAGCGGCACGGTTTGAGAAAACACGCGCGTGACGTAAGAAAGATGTAATAAACCAGAAAACGCTATGTCGGGGGGT
Organism: Channa striata; assembly: GCA_033026295.1. Lineage (NCBI taxonomy): Eukaryota > Metazoa > Chordata > Actinopteri > Anabantiformes > Channidae > Channa > Channa striata. The sequence goes on from CM065168.1 coordinate 1,193,327, forward strand.
GGGGCTCCCACGGGGCAACATCACCATACACGCCACAGCCAATCATGAGATATTTAAGAGCATCTGCAGATAGTCATGCACAGCCTGCTGAGCAGCCTGGAGCCACCATGAGGATCCATCGCTGTCTTTTGTGTTTAAAACTACTTTGTTTCCTGATGATTTTCCTCAGAACGAAGACACCTACACCGCAGCAGCACGACATTCTCTACTAAAGAGCACTGGTACTATTTATTAACTGCTTATCGGAGGCCGCTGATAAGCAGCTAAAAGCAAACAGCACAAGTCTGCTCGTGATGCAGTGTTTTCATTTACAGCTGCTACAAATTCCTCTTGACTATGCTCATGTTTTCATATAACATACTTTAACAAGCTCAAATGAATAGAATTACTTTTTGAGGAAGCTAAAGAAAATGAGTTGTTTCTTACATGATGGTGACTGACAGTTTTTCCATATTGTTGCTCAGAAATTCAATCAACACTTTCTGCTGACACAGTATCAACAAGCAAATCCAGTCTGCAGCTCTACAGAGTGACAAGGCCAGAGAGAAAGAGTTCACTATGAACGAGCTGATTAATGTTAGTCTGTGACAGTGAAATACGAGCAGGTGACAAAACTCAGCCCTTAGCTCCATTAAATCCAATAAAAGACATTGAAAGCTGCAAGTCCATTCCCAAACACCTGCAATGTGCACAAAGAAATTAGGGGAATTATTGCAACAATTTAAAAAAAAACACTAAATCACAAAAATAATAATCCTTTCTCTCACTGAAGAGAAACTGAAGTCTAACCTTCCTCACGTTACTGTGAGACTAACAGAACAGTCACATGGTCCAACAAGTTTCCCACATAGTTTCCCAGGAGCTCCATCACTGACCTGATGTCGTTTTGTCCTCTTCTTCTGATCACACTGACGACTCTGCTCCACCAGCAACATTTCACCACAATTTGCACCACTTTTAGATGCAAGTTATTAAATGACTAACTACTATAAACAGAGATACACAAAGCAAGGGGTTTTTTGTTGTTGAAATATGCACATTATTGTGGAGAGATGTAACTTTAACTATTGTTCATCATAGATTTTGTTTAGAATTCATGTAGCATATGAATATTGGTTGTCATTGTCCACTCCATAAGGAATGTTATGGAGAAGAACCTCCTTCAATAGTCCTGCACTTTTCTCAAACAGGAGAATGTCACTCGTTAATTAGAACAATGATGCTCAAATCACAAATCATAGGAGATGGTGGAGCAGTGTTTCATATAGGCAGAATTTTCTAAGCTCTGATGACAAACAGATGATCTGCATGAACAAAACCTATTTCCTCCTGGAAAAAAACTAGTCTGTCAGCTAAACAGCAAGTAAACCCACCTGCAGCTCACAGAGCGTCACAACCGTGATCCTTCATTCTGTGATTTGTCTTTAATCATCAGTCCACCACACACTCACAGGCCACCAAAGTCCCTATAATTAACAACGAGCCGACTGACAAAGAAATAATCGGCTGATACAGCTTGAGAAAGTGGCGCCGGGCATGATTTGGACTTGATGTGGATTAATCCAGAGCCAACTGCATCTCAGACGAGAACGACTTGAAAGTCCCTGAGGAGAGCGGCTGTTGAAAACTGCATGCACAGACGTCAGTGGAAAACAGCTTCATGTGGCAGAGAGGCCCAAAAGAGAGGGAACCAGAGCGGGAGGAAGGAGAGCGGCATGGCAGAAACCGAGAGGAATTCAACAAGACGCAGCTACGAAACAGAGGGAGGAAGACAAATCCTCTCACTAATTAATAGGTGTCTGAATTTCAATTATCACTGACCTCAATTTCTGGGAGGGAGAGAGAAAACAAAAGGGAGGACGAGATGGCGATAAAAAAAAAAAAGGTTTCATCAGAATGAATTTCATGGAAAATATTTTGTTGTTCCCAAGGCCGCGCTGATGTGAACAGTGCTTCCACTCTCAGCTTCAGGCCTGGAGGCCACTGCTGTGGGTGGTTTTAATGCTGGAGTGTGACACCAGTGTAACACACTTTCTAACAGAATGTGCTTTGCCGTTCTGCGTCACTTCATCACCGCGTGTCACTGCGCATTTTTGTTGCTGTAGCTGATGGGGCTGCCCTGGCGTCTTCATTTTTACAGCCTGACATGTAAGACACTGTGGTTGCTACTTGTATTTTGCATTATTCCACACTGCCTATATTTAAACGGTTAATTAAAAAAAATAAAGTCGTTGGAAAATTTGGCTATTGATGCAATAAACTGTAAAAAAAAATGCTACAATATGCAAATTTTACACTAAAAAAGGAGGTGCAAGCAGAACCCATGGTCCTCAGCAAGAGTCTCAATCTCAAAGCCACAACAACGGCGGCTGCATATACAGCCTGTACCATTCATTTCTATTTAAGTGGTTATTTAAAGTTTATCAATGAGCCTTTGAGATTTTACAGACTCTCCTCTAAAAATAACGCCTCTGCCTCGTTTCACCCACAGCTGCCTCTACATGAGCTGTGAGCACAGATTTCTTTAAACACTGTGAGGCAGAAATCAAAAATGGATGTGTGGAGGAGGAGTCCCCCCCCACCTTGACATGAGGCTCTGAGGACAGGCTGCTCAATGAGCAGCCCCCCACAGCACCGCTCAGTGTGCACACACGCATTTCTGCTAATGACGTTGAAAGGAGCTTGTACTGTGACACCACTGTGAGTGCTGCTGGGCCCTGACATCAAGGACCAGACGTCTCAGGCTGCAGCGTTTTGGTCTGGAGTAGTACCTTCACCATACGAGGACGGAGTGGCTGCTTTTTTATTAGGCTAAAATCAGAACCAAAGCTACACTGAGTTGTGGGTTGGAAGCAAACCCACCCCACACTGCACCATAATGCTTGTTACTCAAAGAACGTGAGGCCTTCCAAAAAAAGGCCAGATGCTGCAGAGCTCTGCATCCCCCAGCATGGAACACACACTCCTATTATCCCGGCCTCTGTGTTTCCCAACTGTGGGAATAGAAGCCAACACAAGAGCAGAAGCATTGAGCGTGGCTTTGAAAACAAGCAGGTGGAAGGAGAGCGACCCAGTGCACATGGATGGGCGATATTTTCTGACTTTTCAGAGGAAAAGTGGCCATTAAAGTCAGCAGCTACAGAGGACTGAGAAGCCACAAGAGAGGCTGCAGAGAGCAGACAGGGAGCTTAAAAGCTATGGATGGATAGACTGACAGAGGGAGGGAAATACTGGACATTCTTGGACAGTGAAATGTCACACACCCAAACACAGGGCTCTGTTTTCCAGAGGACCGAGAAAGAACTCATCGATTGGGGTCAGTTTGAAAAGATCCCGAAGCTATTTCTTTAAGTGTAGTCAGGAGAAAATTATAAAGCATCTCCTGCAGGAGGCCCAGTGGGGGCTCCAGCCTCATTAAAAATGCCAGCTCAACATCCAAGTTTGACTGGAGCGTTTGAGTTTCAGTGTGCACGTCTCTGGCAAAGGCAGCAGATAACAGCAGCGTGAGTGACGGGAGACACGAGGACACGGTCGCATTTTCACACACACACCAGCAGAATGAGGAGGAGCCACGTTCCAACACAAGTAGCCCATACAGACGCAGAGCAAGGGGCCACGCCGTCCGGCCGTGATGAGCACACCCACGGGTTTAACGACCCACAATCACACGCACTCAGAATCAGGCCGCTGCATAGCTGCAGGGCTGAGAGCTCCCATCATCTCTGAACTCCAAAGAGTTGATGAAAACGGCATAAATTAGCATTAATTGCAAAAGGGTGTGCGCCGCGTGTTGTTGTGTGTTGGCCGTGTGAGACTGTATCCACACTGTGTTATCGCGAGGCTAAATTAATCTGTGCGAGCCTGAGTGTGTGTGTGTGTGTGTTTCTAACAACACTTGACTTATCACAACAACCACAGTTCATTCCTTGATGCTGACGACGACTGGCCACAGGCTCTGGACTTTTGTTTCTCCCTCTCGCTCGCTCGCTGTGCTGCTGTTTGTCTGCCCTATAAATAGGCCATTACTTTGAAATTTAAGTATGCTTCCAAAAATTCCCACCCCTCACACACACACACGAGCAGCCTTCTCCACGCTCACTATCAGCCCACCAACCCAACAACAGAGCCCAGATTAAACTCCTTTTTAAAGCTCATCTGGGCGAGGACGGAGGGGGCGCCATCACCGGCCGTTTGATGTGGCTGGTTGATTTGCAGTTGGGACGTCGAGCTGAGTGACGGCCTGCAGACAGAGAGCTGAGAGCAAGCGCCTTTTCATTCATTCACTTATTAATGTCACAACAGATACACAACGAGATGTCCTCAGTGAAAATTCACCATAATGCGGAAATGGCAACCTCGCAAATACAAATATTTGCTGTTTTCGTTTGTCCTCTCCTTCAAAAGCGGAATAATACAAGCAACCGAAGAAGACACCACGGGCTCTTGCCCTTTTACGATTTTTTGACCCAGTTAGAAAAATAAGTGAAAATAATGAATTGTAGGTGGTTGTTCCACGGAACCTCTGCACACACCACGCTGGACGAAGCAACGATTTCCTAATGTAGGCTTTAAAGGAGCTGCTCTGGAAATATTCGTTTTAAAAATTAAAAATGATTTCCTATAATTAGGAAAACGTTCCCGTACAACATTATGTAGAGAACATGTTTTTTTCAAGCCAGTGCAGTATGATGGAAATGTCATATCCCGATAATAAATTTTACAGTGTGATGAATGTTTTCCACTTGTGAATAATCTGTCACTCTAGAACAGTAAACTCCCAATCATTTGTGAATGGTTTCATAAACCTTTCCAGACTGATCTGTGGAAACAGTTGCTACTGCTTATGCGTTTCCCTCATTGTGTTAAGACTCACCTGAATGCTCCAGACAAAAATGCCCATATTTCTGCTTTTATGGACATCTGCACACTTACTGGTGATCAATTTTGATCAAAAGATGATGATTAGCGGCACAAGGCTGCAAATCCCTCTTAAATGCTTTGGAATTACTAAGGGGCACTTACTCCGTGTTGTCCACGTGTTTTTAAGTTTTGAATTCATTATAGTTAAATAATGAAAAATGTTACATGCTGTTGTCTCTCTCAGGATGTATTTGACTAATAAAAGATAAACTCATTCAGTGACTTTCCACACGGGAATGCAAACGTCTTATCACATATTTAATTATATAAACTGGACCCTCACACAAAATGTTCAGCAAACGTTTGTGGCTTTTGTCTGAAGATCCCGTCCGACGTGATTCTTGGGGAGGTGGTGGCTGAGTAGTGAGGGCACAGAGGCTGCAGACTATTTGCATTATCCAGTAGTTTTTTACATGTTTGAAAGCAGTAATGAGTAAAGTGGACACTGTGCAATAGATGCCATAAAAGCTGTGTAATGGTCACAGTTGTAATATTAATTTTGAATGCTGTGCATTGATTAGCGTGCAGAGGGGATGTTTCTCATGAGGCTTTATTTGCTCCTCTTCCATTTGGCTTCCTGTCAGCTACACTTCCTCCCGCTCGGTGTCACCTTCACTCTCCTCTGTGTGGGATTGTTCTGCTAAACATTATGCGTTTACTGTACATGGCAGAGTAATCAGCGTCCAACAAAAATCCACCCGTAAAAACCAGCTTTCCCGTTTACACCAGTAACCAGTAACCTGGTTATTTAGCTCCAACAAACTGCATCTGCATCGTGCAGAGGAACGGAGCCTGAGATTCTCGAAAAGACACTCCTCACGCGTCAGAAAGAGCAGGTTTCACACCGAACATCACGCAGCGAGAAGATAAAAACTACTGAAAATACAAGGTCACAGCAGTTTCCACAAAGGCTGTAAACCAGCACGTGACCTCGAAAACCTTAGTTTGATGTTAGCTCCGACGTTACAGCTTCCTGAGAACTTTGTAGTAAACCATTATACTGCAAAGCCATTGTCCTATCAGTCATTATATTCCTGCCATCAAAGCCGAGGAGTCTGAGCTGCATCCAAACAAACTGCAATTTCCACATCTTATGTTTTTTTTTGTTTAACATTTCTTTTTTTAAGTCTATAAAAACAGACTTAAGTAAAAAAAGGGGAAAGATCACATTTCACTTAGTCGAAGATGATGAAAATGTAGCCACATCATGTCATGGTAACAATATTAGCCTTTCGACCTCAGACGCACATCCAGCGAGACCACTAACGGTAGAATGAAGGAGGACCACGGCAGGTCAGTCCCTCGTGCGATAAACATTCGCAGAAGAAGAAGATTATAACGACGCGAAAGAAAGTGATTTGCCCGTTCACGGGTTTATCAGTGGTTTGCGCCGCCCGTCTCCAACAAGGGGCTGGTTACATGACGTGTTTTTATTCTGACTGAGCTTTGAGCCTGATTTTCAGTGGAATATCTGTGGAACCACTGAGTAAATCTGAAGATGAGACACAGTAACAGTCGTTTCCCCTTAACTGCTCACGACTTCACTGACACAGAAATGACTTGATCGCCTGCACACTGTGAGGAGCCTCATTGCCTCTTTACATTTTCTCCACAGCTGCTGATGTTTACACAGGTTCCTCAGAGAGACATGGAGGATTTACTCTGGATCTTTAACTGAGCAGGATTATCGCAGCCCTCATCATTTCCTTTAGTCTAAAGACAGACCCCCCCCCCAAAAAAAAACACACTGCTGAAAGTAGATATAGAGTCTGAACGTCTCTGTCAAATTTGCAATGACTGAACATCTGTGAGCCTGGGGGAGGACGGGGCCATATGCCACCCAAAATGTAAGGAGATGAAGGAGGGGAGGGGGGGCCTGGGGAGAACTAGTGTGCATGGTCTCCTCATACAGGACTCGTTATGAGTGGGGGATCCTCGACCTGGACCTACTCCAGCGTATTTCAATGTTCTGCTCCTGAAAACTTAAAGCTCAGTGCATCGGTGACCCGGAGCTTTCATCCGAACCCGTCGTCTGTGTTCGGACACGGACGGGGTTCAGCACATCCTCAGGTAAACAGCCGGGAGGGAGGGGGCATGTCCCTGAGCCGGGTCACCGTCCGCGAATCTCCACACTCCTTCGGAAGTTCCATTCCGACAGCGCTCGCCCCCACAGACACCGAAGTCCTGCCGGAAACAGACTCGAAAGCCCCGCAGTGGGTCCCTTCAGTGGACCGCCGTAACGTTCCTGCGCACATGGCTGAGCCGCACGGACACACACGGACACACTGAGCCGGAGTGTGTGTGTGTGTGTGTGTGTGTGAGGAGAAGCAGAAATTGTCTTACCGAGCAGCAGCAGCAGCAGCAGCAGCAGGAATAACCGCGGCGGAGGAATTATAAATCCTTAGCCGGCGTCCGCATCGTCGGTCGGAGGAAGAGGAGGCTGAGGAGCAGGCGGCGGCTGAGAGGGAATAATCCGACTGTCAGTGACAATGAGCCGGGAGGGGGGAGGGGGGCGGGGGCGGGGGCGGGGGTGCTGCCCCATCCAATTAGAAACAGTGGGACTGATTGTTACCGGAAATCAGTCAGGGCGGGAACTCCCCGATTCAACGGGAACAACGACGGTCCGCCGGGCTGAAGCACGTCGGGGGACGCCGGCAGCTCGTGCTCACGTTTCGAGCCCAGTTCGAGATCGGTTCTGATGCCTCCATCCGTCCACGGACTCCCGCCGCCCGCTGCACGTGCTGCCGCCTAGAGGACGCGGAGCAGAGTTGTCACCGACACCGGTTCCGAGGGTCCATCTCCACACGAAGTGTCCTGACGAACCAAAGGGGGGAAACAAGATGCTGGTTCAGCTTATGAAAAAGACAGTTTATCTCAAACGGCAACTCGCATGTTCTGAAAACAAATTCATTTCATTCGTATCGTTATTATAAGAGTGATGCTCCGTAGACGGTCAGTAGCTCTTTATCTTCACAAACAGTCTGTCTGACTCCAGGCCGAGGACGTGAGGACGTGAGGACAGTGACGAGCACTGACGAAGACAGGCGCCGTCCAAACAGCGGCCTGTGTGTGAAGGGGGAGCTGTGTCCCATCAACCTAACGAGGGGGGACCAGCTATTGTTACCTTAGTTATATTGGGAGCCCCCCCCCCCACCCCCCGTGTGGGTGAATGTGAAGAAGTGACATGTTGAAGAGGCAGGACACACACAGGGAATGTTCCCAATATAACTCTGTTGACAATAGGTGTGAGGAGACACAGCGGTGAAATATGTCAGTGTGTGTGTCTGTCTTTGGGACAGACAGACTAACTGTCCACCTGACTGATTAATAGGGACACTAAAGCTGTTCCTCCGTGTTTTACAGGGGGAGGCCGCCCTCTGCAGTCCACAGCTGATGTCTGCCTCCACTCAGGTCGAGCCCGACGTTCCCAACGGTTTATCCTTATTAAACAGACCTAAAAAAACAACGTTGGAAGTTCTATTTAATAAAATGCTCATGAATGGGGATGAGGTGATGAGTGGTGGGAAACTACAAACAGCTTTTAATTTAATCAGAGCTTAAAAAATAAAAAAAAGCATAAAAAAGGAGAACCAACTGAAATTGTCTGTTTAAGCATCTTGGGATTTGTAATTGATAACTGTCTTTCTTTAAACCTCATGATCAGATTAAAACTTGTAATTTACTTACTAGGAACAAGTGTGATGTTAATTTCTTTAATAGAAGAAATTAAGTTACACACTCACTTGATAAAACAATGCCAATAATTGTTTTAGCAATAAAAATGTCAAAAGCAAGAACATTTGTCTTTGTCTTATGCAAATCAAATCAAATTTTTATTCATCAAACAGCATCAACAACACAAACTATTGCTGAGTAAACGCTAAATATTAGATTGCTGTGTGAGCAGATTAGCCTGTTAGCCGTTAGCATAAACACGCTAATATGTGCGTGTCACGTGGCTCTGACGTCACTCGAACGTTCCACACTCCTACGCACCTTCGACCGGAAGGGGCGGACTCTCCTGCGGTGAAAAGCTGCAGCTCTGTTTGTGGATTGATCGTCTTTTTCTTTTTAATCCAGCACTTTTGTCGTGTTTTTTCGCTTTCCTCCCGACATGTTGGCGCAGTCACGTCCGACTCAGCGTGTTGGGGGCGGGGCAGGTTCCCACGTGAATGCAGACTGACCAATCACAGTCGCACACAGAGCCAGGTGTAACACTTTTAACTTCGCAAGAGTTTATTTCCTGAGCGAAATATTCCGTCACACTGTTTATTGTGAAAGACACACGGTTACTGTGTAGAAGCATTTTCACATTTCAGACCCTGGAAACACATTATTATGAAACACATTATTAAAATTCAAACCTTTTCATCCATTTGCAGCACCTGTCCCGAAGCTTTGCACTGAATTCAGGTAAAGCAGCTTCTGCTCCTGCTACTTATAGCTCATATATTTATCTTGTCAGAAATTGTAACTTCCACAGTCTGGACCAGTGAAAAGAAGTTCATAACCTCAATGGATCAATAAAGGTTAAAGAAAATAATTACCTAAATAATAATCAATGCAGGAGTAAACGTCTGCACGCTGATGGTGATACAGCGCAGTGAAGGCCTCATTATGAATCATTTACTTCACGGTGATGAAGACAAAGACTTGTTAGCTTAGCTAGCTAACTTGAACAACACCTTTTCTGGACAAAACTGATGTTGCTTCTCTGCCTTTTTGGACGTTAATATTTGCCTTTACGTCTCAGCGTATGGAGCTTGGACTGGAACCTTGGACCTGTCAACAAATACACCCAACAGTCCAAATACACCCTCAGCCACCTTCACTCTGTGAATCATTACACATTGTCTGACTGCTGATCACACACACTATGAGTGACCTGGACTTTTCTGTCATTCTATCAGTCTGATGGTCTTGGGAGACAAACATGGGCTCTGGATACTCACAGGAAGATTACGAGAGGATTTCTCTCCTGGTTTATGAAGCTGCATTACGAGAGCCGTGTCTTTTACCGGACGTCGGCATTGACGAGTCTCTGCTGAAATATTCTGGCCTGACCTCCAACTCCGAGCTGCAGGCCTTGTCCAATGAGCTGGTCAGCAGTGTGCCGGTTTATGTCGACAGGCTGGGATCCGCTTTAGCCCCGTTGACTTCCGTGCCCAACGCCGTTGGACTCGGCGCTTTGGTGATTTCCATGATCATGGAGATCTGCATCAAGGGCGCCTCACAAACAGGCGAGGACTCGTACAGCCTGCTGCGGCGTGTCTTTGGGGAGGAGAAGGCTTCAGCCGTGCGCGACACCATGTCGACATATCTGTGGCGCCATCGAATGAACATGAAGGACAAGAAGAAGTTGCAAAGAGAAATACAAAGACTAGAACAACAGCTGAGCCACGAACTCAACATCCTCAAAAACTCCCTGCTGCTGGACGGACAGATGAGCACCCGCGGGTTCAAAATCTGGGTTAACGGAGCCTCGTTCCACGTCCAGATGCTGATCCACGAGGCTCGACTGGACAGTCAGCGGTCGTCACACTACGCCGATTCAATCAGTGCTGCTATCATGCTGTATTTGCAAGACCTGGAGAGTTTGCTGGACAAATACAAGTCTTACAGAATCAGCACTATTACAACCCGTATAACTGCAACAGCGGCGGTTCTTGGTTTTCCTGCTCTTTGTTTCCACAATTGTACATTTTGTACAATCACAATATCTGAGGGAAACTGTGAACAAGAATTTAATGATGAAAATGACAGATATCTCTTTTGTAATAGTGGCTTTTGGTCAAACACAGACCCAAAAATGGTTGAAACCTTCATGAATCACGTTTACTCAAAGTATGAACCACTCACGGGCTTGAAGAATCATTTTCTAAACGTAATGAAAAACCTCAACTCTCTGATCAACCAACATGATGCTTTCGCTCTGCCGTCAAGAGCCTGATGTCACGTAATGACATTTGTGTTGGACATAAAAAGTATGTGAATAATGTGAACCGTAATCTGTACCGTAATTTTCTACAGGCCGACATCTGCAGATGCTGGTGCAAATGTATAATTTGAAGTATTATTCTCCTTGACATTAAAGTGAAATATTTTCATAAATATTAGTGGCTTCATTGTCTCTCAAACAACACACATATTGGAGCAACTAAGATGACATTTCCTACAGCTGATGTTTAATGAATATTAGAGTAAAATATGAAGCCACGTGTTTTACTTGGATTTAATCATTCACACAAAGTGAGCGACAAAACATAATTCTCAGATTAAAACCTGCAGAGCCATATCATCATAACCTTTAAGAGTCAAAGGTTGATCTATAGTTTCTATAATTGACACTTTCTTTGATACACAGACTTTGTTCCATATCACTTTACTCATTATAATTTGAAGAACTTGTCCCAGAAATCAAGCTGCCTCCATCCTGTCATTGTTTCCTGTGTGCCAATGATTTGGACATGATTACTGGACACGTCTGAAGTGAACGGGTGTCATTGTTGTTTGGTCATAAAGATTTACAAACTGACAAAGAGAAAATGGTTTTATTTGCTGTTTCTTGATGTTCACTGTTGGACATTGGAGAATAAAAGACCCTAAGAGATGCTGCTGTGTCCTGGACCGATTTAGCTTCACCAGGCTACATATGCAAACTGAATACAGTGAGTGACCTACAGTTAACTCCAGGTTTGTTTTTACTTCTCTCTTTTACATTTAAACAGATTCTTGTTGAATTCTGATGTGAAGGGCAGATCGAAGTGATTCACCTGGTCTCTTTGCAAAGGATGAGTGCAGTCCACTCGGATCTGTACAGGACTGACCTGGGAGACCTTTAAGGTAGCTGTGGTCAATGTGCAATGTTTAGGAATAAGTTGGGAACTTTACATTTCTTCATGCTCTAAAAGGATTACGCCTTTGTAATGTTACTTACCACTTCAAGGATCCTTTAATGACATTTCACTTGCTTCTTTTGGATCAAGCTTGAGTAGCACATGTTCACAAATGCCATTAAACGTCCCTCTGACATCTCTATAATAAAATATCTCTTGACTTATAACTGAAAAAATGCCTCCAGATGACATCACGTGGAGGAACCTTAGGTTCAGATGCAATCCTGGTCAACCGGCCTCCCAGAGCTCCTCCAGATGATGTCATCTGAACTCTAGTGACGAAAAACTCACCTTTCTCAACTAGAAGGAGAGAAATGTTTTAACGTAGTGAAGTCCGAGATAATTTTTAAAGCAATAATGTACATTTACACACTAAAGCTGTAGTGAAGTTGCCCTTTAAATGACACCAAGTAACAATCTGTCTGCTGGGAACGATTTCACAGACACTCGTACTGTAAACATCGTGTAAGTCAGTCGTATCTTTCCTGTAATACATTGTATGTTCTGTAAATGATAAGACACCGTCTTTCATTGCAGAGCAGTTTTTGCCTCGTACTCATTTTAGCAAAACATGGAACAAGATGAACACAAGTGAGCAAAAACTAATTCTAATTCTCGTGGGTATTTGCTGATGAAAGATATGGAGCTGCAGTGTTAGCACATACACGCAAAGCCTGTTACCTCATTACTTCATGTACTTACAGTTTGTAAATGTGTAGCAGAAAGATCTGCGTACTCACATTATGCAGTGATGGTGACCTTACAAAATGGACCTTCTACCCTCACACCGCCGTGTTGCGTTGAAGTTTTATATCTGGTCTACAGTGTCTTATTTTTCTTTATAAATAAGACACTGTAGCCAATGTATATGGAAATTATAAAGCAATACGTTGATGTAAGTGCAAAACTTCCTCAGAGCAAATTATTGCGTAATAAGTACAGAACTCATCATACTTGTGTCCAGGAGGCCCAGTGTAACTGAGGCTGTGACCAGTGAGTAAACTGTAACATGGACAAAGTCTCAGATATCAGATACCACATTTATTTGCAGTTCTGCTTTTACATGATGTTGCGTCTCTGAAGTCAACATTTACTTTTAGTGCTAAACATCTGGACCCTGGACTCAAAATATACGCCTGACTTTCCACTGAGCTGATTGGTTGGTGCTGTCGTCCTCATGATAATAGATGAGGAAACGGGGCTCTGGTCATCAGTCTGTTTCTGGGATATTAGGTTTTAAAATCCATCATGGGATCTGAATTCCCACAAGACAAATACGACAGCGTTGCTGTTCAGATTTATCAGAATCCATCGTGGTGCGAGTGTCTCCTTCCGGATGTCGGCATCGACGGGTCTCTGGAGAAATACTCGGGCCTGAACTCCAACTCTGAACTTCAGGCCTACTTCAACAAAATGGTCACTAATTCACCAGGCTTCATCAACAACCTTGAATGCCGTTGGACTCGGTGCTTTTGTGATTTCTATAATATTAGAGATCTTATTTAATTTCACCGCTCAGAGAAATGATGCGACGTACAACATGCTGCGACGTGTGTTTGGTGAAGAGAAGGCTTCATCTGTCCGGACACCATGTCCGAATATCTGAAGCGCCATGAGATGTTCATAAACGATGAGCGTTTGCAAGAAGAACTGCAGAGACTAGAACGGCAACTGAGCGAATATCTCACCAAACTCAAAAACTCCCTGCTGCAGGACGGACAGATGAGCACCCGCGGGTTCAAGATCTGGGTTAACGGAGCCTCGTTCCACGTCCAGATGCTGATCCACAAGGTTCGACTGGACAACACGAATAACGTGCATCCAATCAGTGCCGCTATTGATGCGTATCTGGGCGACCTGGATAAGCTGGTGGAGGAATACAAGACTTACAAGACCAGAGTCACTTCAGTCTACACGTCGGGTGGGGGTGGTTATTATGGCGCCCCTTATCATTGTGTCCTACAAAATACGGAGAAAGGCTGTGGCTTTCATTCCTTTGAGTTAGACTTCTGTGCCTTACTTGGAGGCCAACGATCTAAATATGTTGAAGCTCTTATAAATCACATTTTCACAAATTATGAACAAATCACAGGCTTAAAGAGTCATTTTTTAAATGTCAAGAACAACCTCAACACTCTGATCCACCAACACGATGCTTTCGCTGTGGCGTCGGCAGCCTGACGTCACTTTACGTCCTTCAGCTGATTCACCACAACACAGAAAACACAGAGTGAAAGAGTGAATCTTTGTCCACAACTGATAGTGAAGCTGATTTACATTAATCTTCTCATCTGTGTCTTTTTATTTTCCTGTGCTTAGTGCAATTTATAAGATGCATGTTGTCTCTGATGTTGTCAAATCAAAAGTGGTTGATCTCACGTGTTCACCTTCAAATTCAGCTGGAAGATGTAAAAAAATTATTTGAGTTTATACAACTGTTGAGATCCCTTAAAAACTACCTGCTTCCTTGTCAAAATTCCAATTAAACATCTTCACAACAAATATCTGGTATCGATTGAAATTTTAATAAAAGCACAATATTACAGATAAAACAGCGTGTGTCTTGCTCTTTATTCAGTGTGGTTGCAGCACCGCCTGCCTGAGTGTGTGTCACAAAGTGGGAATGAATAAAGAAAAAAAAAACAGAACACACCTTCACCGTCTTGACAGGAAGTTGAAACACGCCTCAGCAGTGGGTGACGCGTGTCCTGATTTGACCTTTGAGGTCAGGGTCTCACTGGAAACGTCTCCCGTGTCTCTTGCAGACTGCATTGGGTTTCCTCCAGGTTTTGCCCACGTATCCAGCACATATCTGAGCCAGGAACCTGAATCTGTTGCACGGTTCCTGAAACTGCAGGGCAACAGAGTGAGCAGTAGTGTCAGCGTCCTCTATTCTCATAAAACATCCGAACCAATACCACACGTCATTAACCTGTTCACCTCTGCTGTTAATGAAGACACAGACCTACGAAGGGAAAACTTTTCATAGTAATAAATGAAACCACACTGCGTGTCAGACTGTTCTAGACAAGCTGACAAGCTGAACGCCCCCAGATACGTCGTCCATTTTCAGCTCCACTTGCACAGTGTCAATCGTTAATGTAATTTGACATGTTTAATACAGCTTTTTATAATGTTGTGTTGCTACTGAAGCACATGATTTCAAGAAGACATTAAATGGTCGTTTAACAACAATTAATTGTTTAATTTATTTAATATTCAGTTTACTCCTGATGTCATTTCTCCTGGACTCACGTGGTTTGGATGGGTTTCATCTTTTAAAGACTTTATATGATTAGGAGAGAAGAGGATTGTATTGCCTTCACTCTTTGAGCAGGACACATAGTGTGTAGTGATTTTTCTTTCTCTCTTTCTTATTATTAATACAAATAAAAATATGAATTACTATTATTATCATTAATTATTATTTCACTCACTACACACGGCCCATCTTACTTCCTCGTGTGTTGTGTGTGTGTGTGTGTGTGTGTGTAGCAGCAGGAAGAACCGCGGCACTGCCGTAAAGTGAGACGCCGTTTGTCAGAACACGGTCAGACCAGCCGCGGAAGTGTCGCTGCGCTTCTGTCGGTGTAATTACGGTACGGTACGGGAAACAAGAGGGGCCAAAGTTCGGAGATTCTCGATTTTCTGTTTAACGTAAAAAATAAACAGTGTATTGTTTGGCACATCGTTTAATATGACACATTTATGTCCTGACAGAATGCATCATATCAAATATACTCTTATATTATTATTTATATCTTATATTAAATATTTTACTTGAAATATTAAAATCAGTTGCATTTGTCTTTTTTTCCGTGCTGCGGCCGGACTGTGGAGATTCCAGGCTGTTATTATTATTAATTTTATTTTATTCATTGGTCGGCTCACACACATCCCATCTCACTTCCTACTTGTGTGGAAATGACACCTGAACATTGACAGTGATTGTCCTGCTGTTATTAATCATATTGTTTTCCAGACTGCGGAGACATTTGTCAGGTGTCGGT
Source organism: Channa striata (assembly GCA_033026295.1). Lineage (NCBI taxonomy): Eukaryota > Metazoa > Chordata > Actinopteri > Anabantiformes > Channidae > Channa > Channa striata. Next base: position 1,209,153 of record CM065168.1, read on the forward strand.
AAGTTTCATTACAAAGAACAGTTCACAAAAATTCACCAAAAAAAAAAAAAAAAAAAAATCACTTTTTAAACCCCACGAGTGTCACGCTGTAAACGCTCCTAACGCCCAAATATGGAATTTTTTACAGAGGCATGTTTTATTACCTTTGTTGCTACAGCAACCGTAGATGGTGACCTCAGCCTGTGTCTCCGTTTGCAGGAGACGAGTGGCACATTTGTCTCATCACGTGTCCTGTGTCCTGAACGCTGCACAGTGAGTGATGGCGCCTGCAGAGGAACTTCCTGGACTGAGACCTGGGGCCACTGAAGTGCAGCGAGCTCTCCAAGAAGAATGAGACCAGTTCTGTAGGACCACGTTCTGTAGGAAGTACTGACCGCGGAGAGGATGGAGGCAGGTCACGTGCCTTTGAACTACAAACACCCTGATCACACTGGCGTTCCCTCCGGCCTCCTGTCAAAAGAAACTCCTGACTCCTTCACCAACCAACGGGCAGACGGCAGGAAGATCAACAGGTGGCGCTCAAGCCAAACAAGTGATTCTCCATCTTCTTCTTGAAGTCCTCCAAGTTTCCTTTTAGCACGTCTTTAACTCTGTGGTTAAAAGTTCACTAGTCACATCATAGAACAACATTAATTCTGTATTTTACTTTTGCATTTACATTGAGTCGTTTCAGATTATTTCTATATCTAAACTTCTGCTTATTTGTCTTGATGTTAATCAGCGAAAAGCCGCGTTTACAGTCCAGTGGCCCTAAAAACAGCGTCAAGCTGAAGCTTCACAAACATGTCTCTGCTGTGTCTGACTCCAGGCCGAGGACGTGAGGACGGGGACGAACACGTGGGGACACGTAGAGTCACTGTCCAAACAGCGGCCTGTGTGTGAAGGGGGACCTGTGTCCCATCAACTTAACGAGGGGGGGACCAGCTATTGTTACCATAGTTATATTGGGAGCCCCCCCCCACCCCCCGTGTGGGTGAATGTGAAGAAGTGACATGTTGAAGAGGCAGGACACACACAGGGAATGTTCCCAATATAACTCTGTTGACAATAGGTGTGAGGAGACACAGCGGTGAAATATGTCAGTGTGTGTGTCTGTCTTTGGGACAGACAGACTAACTGTCCACCTGACTGATTAATAGGGACACTAAAGCTGTTCCTCCGTGTTTTACAGGGGGAGGCCGCCCTCTGCAGTCCACAGCTGATGTCTGCCTCCACTCAGGTCGAGCCCGACGTTCCCAACAGGACTGAGCTGCTGAGGCTGAAATATGGACGGACAAATAGAACATGACGCCCACACTCACACTTGTTTTGTGTGTTTTTATTCCTTTGATGCATATGTTTTAAATTCTTTTGTCATGTGTCTATTTGTGGACATTTAGCGTTAAATTCTGGATGTTTCTTGTTGGCTTGATTCATCTTTTTCCGTCATTTGCATGTTCTTCAATTTTGGACTTTTAACTAAGTTGATTGGAACAAGAACCAGGCTCAGCCACCTGCTGCACACAAGGCATTTCTGCTGTTCACAGGCTGGATGGACAAATGGAGAAAAAAAAACGTGACGAACTTGGCGATGACAGTCGATTGTGTGACATGGGGTTTCATACATCGTTTAAAACAATAGGACGTTTTACTTTAACGTTTCCTTCATCAACAGCATCGGGCTGAACAGTGTTCAGACACCTTATCGATACTTCAGTCTGTTACCTACTGGACATATGCAAGTAAGTTTTGGAGCAGGCACCTAGTACCACAAACTGTAAAGTTCTGTTTTAAGCCAGTATCTGGACTTTTACACGGGTATTAGGTTCGTGGACTTCTGCACATACGGTTCTATTGTACAGTCCTGTACGATGTGGATGATGATCAATCAACACAAAAGCTCCTTCAAGGACAAACTGATACAACTTTTGATGCCAGTTGTTTAGGGCTTCGTGTTACTGTAAAACTGATATTTGTTACATTTAAATATCTATTACTGGTCTGCAAAACATAAAAATCCTTATGGCTGTAACTGCTGCTTTCAAAGTGTCATTTATTTGAAATAAGATTCCTGTGTTCTCAGGGCCAATAAATGTTTTGTTTAAATATGTATATCGTTTACATGTTGATATTTGATCATCAATATTACATTAGTTCATGTTTGTCTTCCACAGTCTGGACCAGTGAAAAGAAGTTCATAACCTCAATGGATCAATAAAGGTTAAAGAAATAATTACATAAATAATAATAAATAAATAAAATTAAAAAGGAAACGCCTGCACGCTGATGGTGATGCAGCGCCGTGAAGGCCTCATTATGAATCATTGACTTCGCGGGGATGAAGACAAAGACACGCTGCAGAGGACAAAGTGACCCGTGACCCTGACAGAGCCGCCAGCAGAGAGCACTCTCTGCCCACAGACGACAACTGTCCTCGGGCGTCACACGGAGGAAACACACACAGACCTGAAGACACGAGCCGCTGCGTCGCTGCTGCTCCAACCCCGGAGCAGTTCAGAGCCAGAACCGAACCCATGTTACTGCCGCTGTTTCGGTCCACTTGTTGTTTGGGAGTTAGTAGCAGCAGGTCCGCTCAGCTTTATCGCCATGGTTACAATATCAAACCACCTGTATGTGTTTTAGTCACCTCAGTGATGAAGCATCATCAACCCCCAGATATTAACTTCCTGTGCAATCAAACTTATTTCCTTCTGAATTTATTTTCTCTAAAAAGACCAGAGCACAACTTTCCTCTCACCTTAACAACCACAAACAGTTTGACGTCGCTTTAGTCAGGCAACCGGATCAGATGAAGACAAAGTAACAGGTGTTGCACCAACCTGTCCTGACAACAGATCGTCTTATTTCAAATGTGATAAAAAGACAAAACTTGGAGCCGGTGGTGGAAAGTAACACGGACTTTGTTATAGTATTTAAGTACGTTCTTCATCTGTAGCAGATTCACTTATGGCCACTTCACTACATCTGAGGGTAAATATCTACGTTTTACTTCACTACATGTCTAATCAAAGTTATGTTGCACATTACAATTACATTCTTTACACTTTTCATAAGAAACCACTTTTATGAAAACAAATCACAGGTGAGACGGGATCATTTCGCCTCCTGATATGACGGAGCTCAACGTTCCAACACTAGGAGCTTAGAAAAAAAACACTTCAAACATCATTTATGTCTGTTACCGTGAGTTAGTTCTCTGCCAACGTTTCACACTGTTAGTCACCTGAGCTTGTGCCGAAACCTCCCAAACACGTGATTCTAGATGAAAAATACTGAAAAAATGAAGTCAATTTATGGCTCAGTCAGTAATAGTTTTATTATGAAGTACATAATTACATATGTTATTTAATAAATCACCGCGGAGCTAAAACTAAGTTCGTCTACTGATTTCTTTGCTCTGCAGAGTCTTTACAGGAACCAAATCTCAGTTTTCTTTACCTGCTCATGCTGCTGATGGAGAACAGTCTACAGGACGGCTTCAGTTTTTCTGCAAGGAACAAATTCATAAAAGTCTGTGTTAAAATTCATGAGCTAAAAAAACAAAAACAAATCTGCACAAAAAGCAAAGTGTAAATATAAAGGCCTTGGTCGAACCTTCAGACAAACAGGAAGCAAACAAATGACAAATGTCAAAAGCAGATGCGACGTGAAACATGAATGCAGAAGGAAAATAACGTCAGGCTGAAGAAACGCTGACCAAACACATCGAAGGCTTTAACTGGAAGGTGTGATGGCCGCCTGCTCGTCAGCTGACCGCAGCGTGGAGCAGCTGACTTTAGTCACCGGTTAAGACTCTCTCCTTTGTTTGTTTCGGGACGAGCTGCTGTCTCCTGACTTTCATGCTCAAAAGAACTGGACTCACCAGCTCCAGGGGAAGTGAGGCGTAGTGGGGCCTCGCGTGCGCTCCGATTATTGCAGGTCTGCCGTGACCATCAGCAAATATCCGGTCCTCCATAAAGCAGCCGCAGCTTCTTTGGTTAAAATGTCTTTTCGCAGTGACTTGTGGCACAGACTCGTGCTAAAATGTGACCTGCATATTTCAGGACACTGAGCCGACTGCGATGAAGAGTTTGACTTGTCCTCTGGGTCACTGCAGAAACATGGCGGCTTCCAGGAAACGTGACCCGCGCTCTGAGTAAAGATGTAAAACTATGTTTTTCCGGTGATTACAAACGAATAAAATCTCATATATAATGCACCTTTAAAACTGAAATTATTTTCCAGTATGGGGGATAATTTCATGCCTTTGAGTAAATCAGGTGTTGAATTTCTATTAGAAATGTAGTCAGATTTGATTTCAAATATTAGAGGTGTGTTGTGTGCTTAAAGAGAAACGCGTCTCTGTCCATAACTTGGAGATGATTGCTCTCCCGTGGCCCCGTCATCCTGTTATTATTTCCTCTTCAGAGCTGTGAGGTTGATGGAAATGGCTTCTCGCCCTCTTCTCTCCTCATCATGTTCAACCTGTGAATCCCATCAGATCTGTGAATAGCAGAGAATGAGGTGCCACACGCGAGAAATCTGCTGTGTAAGGTTGTGAATTCACGCAACGCACAACGAACTCGGGCTGCCGTCAGACTCAAAGGCTAAAAAAGCCCAAGAATGATTCTGTTGACGGCTCAAACATTCATTAGTGCAGGATGGTGTCGGGCAAAGACTGGATGAACAGAACCTCACACAAACACCACGATCGCCGCAGTCTCGTTCTCCTAGTCTGTCCTGAAAGGTCGTGCGACTTTAAGGAGTCACATGTCACTGAGCTCGTTTGGTGTGAACGCGGCCGAAGCTCTTTGGAGCCTTTGGAGCTTCCGTTCCTGCGTCATTATAGATGTAATCCATCCGAATTAACTGTCAGACACATGAGAGGACGGAGCATTCGGCTTCGACATTTGTCACAACAAATTTCACAGTAAAATTGTGCGGTTTGATGTGAAAATCCGCCACGTACGTCGCTGCCTCCAGTGTCCATGTGTCGTTCCAGCTCCTCTGTTCTCCGAACACCTCGGGCCGTCTGTTAACACCCAGGTGGAAATTACGAGGATTTATAATGGATTTGTTCTAATAAATTGCGATAATGACTTCTGGTGTTACATTTTAATGCTCCTGTGAGCGGCTCTCGACATATTTCCGAGTGCTTCGCTGAGATATATTATTGAGAGAGCACTACACTAAATCTCATTATCATTAAAGTTATTATTTCCAATGTGCCATGCCCTCTCTTCTCTGCTCCCTGAGCTTGTGTTAATTTCTTTTGACTTCAATTTTCTTTGGGTTTAAAGTTTCCACCTTTTGAAAATCAGCTCAGAAACTGACAAAGCTGCAGAAATTTATCCCGTCAAAATGAGTCTTATTAATAACACTTTGAAGCACAATGGCAGATGTTACCTGCATCTATGCGTGTGGATTGCATAACTTGAAATATTTTGAGTAGACTCGTGTGTTTTTTGTCAAACACCTAATGTCTCTGGGGACACACTGAGCAGCTTGACTGGGTTAGTGGACAGCACACACACACACACACACACACACGACCAGGACACAACGAGGGTCATTAACACTTTGAGACAGATGCTGCAGAGGATTGAGATCTTTACATATGCAGCAGATCTACAGATATTTCTTAGTGTAACAGCCTAAGAACAACAGAGCTATGACAACAAGGTTCAGTCCACACCAGAGTTTGTTCATGGACGTGAAACATCACTATAAAAGGGATTCAGGCATCTTCAGTCCTGAAAAAAACCACAACCAAAAGCAAGAAGATCATGAGTGAGATGAGGCGGTGACTGAACCATCTGCCTGATGTGGAGACACCACGGCGGAGTCCTGCTCCACAGGAGCCATGACGATCAGAAACCTGGACTAGAACTTTTACAGCAGGACTATGAACTTGACCAGGCCAAAGGGAGGAGAGGATTAAAGGCTTCCTGCTGAATTTTAAACCGTTTACATCTCGATTTCTCAAAAATGGTGTGAAAAGGTTAAACCTGCCTTGTTTACGAGCATCATTGTCTTAGTGGGTTTGATTGAGCCTCTGAAGCTACTGATACACATTTCTTTTTTTGAGAGCGCTCAGGAGACAGAGATGATCGCCAAAAATGCAAAATGACTCAAAAATTGTGAATAATGATGCAACACTATCGAGAAGAGGTGCAAACAACAGCAGCCCACAGTGACACGGATGGCTAAAAGCAGACAGAGACACACAGACACAAAACTTCCAGAAACCACAGAGTCGCAAAATGACCCAAAGGGCCAGAATACAAATCATAAAGGTTTATGACTTTTAGGAGCAACTCATGAGCTTCAGCTCACAAAAGAGCTACAGCCTTAGAAATAACCAAATTACTGTCTGTACATTACAGACTTTTTTATTCAATTTAGATTCTGATATCACTTGAGAATGGATGTTAGCATTTGTGTCTGACATCCCGTCACCTCACATTTATACAAGAGTTGGAAATTAAAAAGAGCAGACATCAAACTATAAAGTTCAATAAAAGTTTGTCTCATCCAAAATATCATCCTCTTCTCCTTTGAAGCTGTTAAGTGTTAAGTCTGCTGAAGCTAATTCACTTTGAAGTGTGTGCATGTGTGTCACTGTGTGTGTCGGTGTGTGCGCCAGGCGGCTTTTGTGCGTAGGTGAATGCGAGGATGTTGGATGTGGCAGCGCTGCGGCGTGTGATCAACAGGCGACGTATTAAATCAAAGAGTCAAGGTTGGTCACCGCATCAAGGCCACGGTGGCTGCGTAACAACGTTAAATACGAGGATAACGACTTCCAGGACGTGCGGACGGGGGCTGGGTGGGGAGCGGCTTCAAAGACACTCCTAATGCTGCACAACCCGGTGGGAATCCAAATGACTGCTCAAGGCCGAACTGAAATCCCCAGTCAAGAGGGAAGAGGTGGAGGCAGAGGGATGAGCAACGAGCAGGGAAAAGAAGGATCACGGAGAGCGGTTCAAAAATCTGGATCGTTCCGCAGACAAACACGGGAAAAAGTCTTTAGGCAAATGGACGCGGATCAAAGAGCGGAGCCACGGTGCACCACAAACCGCCACGTTCACACAGAGTCTCAATTAACTAATTAATTTCAAATCAACTTTGAAGTGTAAGAATTACAGTGCAGCCCGGTGCAGAAGGAAGCCCCGTCAGGTACCACACCGGATGACCCACAAGGTCCGGGGAGGACGGTGACTCTGTAATGGGAACGGATGACTGTCCTGTTTTCAACCCAACGCTCCATCACCGGAGCGTTAAACCGGACCGGATGTCTCACCCTGCAGAAGGGGGAACATGAGTCGTATTCGCCATCGTGACAAAATGGCAATAAAATCGTACTTCAGCAGTCCTGGGGGGCGGGGCCACGCTGGTCGACGCCAAACCGTCCAACTCGTCTGTACTGAGTGATCGTTGCTGCCCGTTGAACCCGACCTACAAACACGATGCGCTCGAACCTGCGTCTGCAGACGTCCCCTCTTTTCCGTTCCTAACAGAACTTTTTTGTTCACGTGTCTTGTGCTGATGAGAAAAGCAAATGTGACAGATTTAAAATGTGAAGCGCAGCGTCGCCCTGTCTTCATGCCTGATTAGACATTAGCAATATTCACTTCTATTGAGAAAAGGCTTTATTCTCTTTAGAAGAAATGAGTCATTTTTATTCATTGCTCTCCTTCCAGATATCAGAGACTCCTTTCAGTCTCACACGGTCCTTCGCTATTTGTGCCGTCTTCCCCATTGTCAGCAGCACGTGTCACGAACACGGTCACAGCCTTCAGCAACCATCATGAAATCAGTAACACACATCTGTGTGACGTCATCTTCCAGAACATTCTTCAGCATCTTAATCCTCATTGTAGGAATCCAACCAGCATCATTTTCATCAGTACAATGACAAATAACAAGCAGCATATCAGAGCACGTCCCACCGTTCAGCGTTCCACTCTTACTGTAGCATCGTCTCCGTTTAATCACACAAATTAGCTCTTAGTGAAGCACGACTCACATAAACAACTGACTGCAGATCAGTTTGTGTGTCAGTGAACAGCATCTGGGGGTGTAACATATAAACGCAGGCGTGAGAATCTGAACGTGAAGAACGCTGCAGGACACTCCTCTGCGAGGTGGTGACGCGTGTGACTGAACGTGCTGCTCGTGCAGTTACTTCCAAGCTGAACATCTTCGATTCTGCAGAAATGTTACATATGAGGCACACGTGGAGAAGATCCGGATTAGACCTGAACACACACGTTATCAACGGCATTAAGGTGCGTTTACGGAACTGTAGGAAGTTTTTAGAGCATCTGCCGTATATGTGGAGAATCAGCAGTCGGGTACGTTGCACTTTCCTTTGAGCACACTCGCCACCTCGGTTACTACGCCTGACAACCTGCTGTCGAGTTCACTCCAACCAAAACTGAAGACTCTTCCAACCATTAGACTACAACACGTCACTGTTGAGCTCTAAATGTCTGCAATATTCCCGTGTAGCCAATCCACTGAGACCGTTTAACGACTGCGCCAAGGTCGTCCTTGCTCAGCTGTGATTGGAGCATAAAGTGCCGGGACTCAGGATGAATGATCGGAGATGCTGGAGACGCACACACACGCACACACACACACACACACACACACACACTGGTGTGAACGCTCTTCACAGTACACAGCTTTAAATGTTCAAGTGTTTTATGTAGTCGTTTGAGCGCAGGAGAATATTTTTGTTCCTCGAGTGATAATATCACAGACACACACGGAAGAGACCTCAGCACAGGTTCAAAGCAGCGACTGAGTCACACACACACACACACTCAGTACCAGGTCTGGGAGTCACGCTCACTCGAGATGCACTGTTCCGGAAGAAAGCCTGTTTATCATGTGCTGAATTATATTCACTAGGTCAGATAAAGAGGTGAGACAATTATTTAGCATTTATTAAACCTGAAAAGGTCATTCTGGGACAAATCTGTATTCACAGTGAACAATTCACAGGCTGATATCGTTAGTTCATTAGGAACTGACGACCTCCTGGCTGTTAAGAAAAGTGGCCGATTGATTATTTTACCTGCCACTGTTCATGTTTCTTTAAAGGTTCCTTTTATCTCTTATGGAGCCACGAGAAACTTTGTTCCTGCTGACGTTCGTCGCAAACAGCAACCGAACGTATTCTCCGTTAAATGAAGACCGCACCAGCGCCACACGGATGGCTCTGCTTCGTCTCCGGGCCCTAAACCCCATCAATGATCGTCTGGGGTCCGGGTGCTGAACAGGGATGGGACGATGAGAGAACAGAGTTGGAAAATGTTTTCATGCTGACCTGCAGTGACAGTTATTGGTATATTCTCAGCACTGATCATCTCTGCAGGCGACACGGATTCATGCTCCCTGCAGAAGGGGGAAAAAACCCCGAGGTCTCCTGCCGTTACGTCTGCAAGTGCATGTCAGTGCAAGTGCATGTCAAACTAGCATCGACCTCCTTGTTGGAAATCAGCTTCCTGGTTGGAGGGATCCAAAGACGAAGCAAGTCGAACTAGTAAAATGTTTATCAATCATATCCAAAGAGCAGAGAGCGTAGGACTAACAGACACGATTGTTCACCCGTTCTCCGGTTGTTGATGTTTGATTAAAGATTTTTAAATGATCATTTCATTTTATTTATGTGTAGTTGACCAACAAATTACTTTGAGTAACTGAGATTTACTGTTATGAGATTTGTGTGTGTCCCCCAGAGCACGTTAGACACCCGCCTTTCCTGCGTGTGCAGCTTAAAACGGAGGTTTTATTGCTACAAGGTCATGACGGAATCAGGAAAGTTAAAGTTAGTAAGATGCAGTTTCGCAGTGTTCAAGCTTCTTCAAAGGTCACACCACAGGAAACGTCAGAGAAGTGGGAGGAGGGAGGGATGGCGGCCGACTGCCGCACGCTCACGTTACTTAAGCGAAGCCTTCGCAGCTTCGGTTCACGTTCTGTAGCAGCTCACCGATAAACAGCTGGTGATTTTTTAGCTTGTTCATGTGCAGCATTGGACAAAACGAACAACGGGGACAAATCAAAGTTCACTGACCTGGAGGCATCTGCGTATCTCGGCTAAGAAGCACCTGAGGCTGCGGCCTGGAGTTGGAGCGGTCATCCGCTAATCACAGGGTCGGTGATTCGATCCCCAGCTCCTCCTCTCCTCCATCAGTGCGCGAGTGTGTGTGTGAATGGGCGAAAAGTGTTACACAAGCGCAGAGCATTTACCATTTATCTACGTCTGACTCGACATCAGCCAGACGCTGAGGTCTGATGGAAATTGTGCAGCAGAGTAAATATCTCATCAGTTCGTTCCAGGCCTCAGATAACAAAACTACACACATGATCAAGGAGGATGTTTGTGTGCTGCAGGTACATCTGTACATCCTGTCCTGGGGTTTTTGAAGGATCACAAGTGGGGGACACACGACGGGGGGGGCACAAGAAGCTGTGCCGGAGGACATCTTCGGCTCAGGGTTGTTCATTTGGACGGGGCTGCTCTATTGGACAGCCTCAACTCTGGCCAGAGAGGACGACTGGGCACTGGGGATGAAGCTGGGACTGTCTGGGAGTTCTGCCACAGCACTGGAGAGACGGACTTGAAAGACAAGCTGGAAGGTCCCAGAGGAAAGGACAGATGCAGGTTGGTTCTGCTTAGGAACAACAAAGACAGGAAAGTCTTTCAAATAAAAGTCTTTCAAGTCAGTTCAAGTCTTCCACATTCAAACAACAAAAGACATTAGTTGTCCGAGCCCTCTGGAACACACACACACACACACACACACACACACACACACACACACACACACACACACACCATGTAACGACACTGCAGTTTAGGCACAAACACGACTTGAGGATGGACGGATCCCGGTTTGGTTAAAAAAACGACTTTATTCTGGTTGGGGGGGCATGTTGTCACTTGGTTGAAGCCGGTCAAAGTAGAAAAGAAACGTTTTAATTTGATCCGAACAAATTGTTTATTGGTATTTGTATTAATGGATGAAGTGAAATAAGTTTGACACAGGTACGAAGTTTGAATTTACGTTTTATACGTTTGAATTTAACATAATTGTGGACATTTTCAATTCTGTGAGAACTTAGAACATCCATTGTTGTTTAATAGATTTATTTTTAATTGGATTTTCTCAGTGATGAATTTTTTGTGAAAACCAGCCTTCAGACGCGTTTAGAGAGGCTCCAGGTTCAGGCTGAGGGACGGACACAGTGACGTCGTAATGATCAGAGCAGACGAGCTGTGGAAGGTGCATGATACAGAACCACGAAGCAAGTGTGACATTCAAAGAGGAGCTGACGGGATCCCTGCTGTCAGAATCACCATCAGATATTTGAGCCCGTGCAGCAGGTCGCTTTTAAACTCGGTGATTACGAGGCAGGTTGGGAGAAACCGGGGCCGAGCAGCAGACGGAGAGGCGGTTTTAAAATAGAAAGTGCTCTGGAGTCGGGTGAAAAGCCGCTGGGTGACAGGCTGAGAGCCCACAGATGATGCCTGCTGGTGCTCGCCGTGGCTCTCCAACTGATTTGCTGAAGGCTTGGCAGGTTGTCACTGTGGGACTCGGTAAATATGGGCTCAGCAAGCTGACACGCCAGGCTTTTAGGCAGCAGAGTCGCGGGCTTCAGAGGCTCAGAGGGAAAACAGGCACAGGGCTGACGGTTCGCCGGCGTGGATGTGGCCACGATTCGAGGAGGTCGACTGAATCGGTGCGTTTACAGTCACGGAGAGGGAAGCGAGTGACACAGCAGAGTGTGTGTCGCGCCTGTGACGCTCCACACGTGGACACCCCCCTCACATCTGCACAGAGCTCGTCTTCCAATTACACGTGTATCAGCTGTTTGGTCCTAGTGCACGGACAGAAAACTGGGTTTCTTGTTTTCTGCACCACACACCTGGAATAACGAGCCGAGGGATGAAATTAGGCGGGTGGCATCAGTCCAGGGCTGCTGTGGAGTCCAAACGGTTCTGGTTTCTACTTTGAGCGGCAGGATAAACGTCCCACGCAAAACGCTGCGTTCGCTCGGTGGAAGGATGTGAAATATTTAAACCTGAAGTCAGTTCTCGTCCGCTGGTTCCTCTTCTCAGAAGCCAAACAAGCTCTAATTGAAGCACTTTACTCGCTACACGTCGTCGCACATCGTCTCATGTTTTCTGAGCTCAGCTTTTCTGCAGCTTCCAGGACCAACAGTTTACTGTGGAAACATCGTTTCTCTCACGATTAGAATCGACGCTGCGAGCTGAGATTTCAGGTGAAGGAACTGGTAACTGGTTTTCATTTCAACGCCACAGCTCAGTGGGATATTCACAGAAGCTTCACAGCTGCGAGCGTTGATCTCTGAAGCAGCTAGTAGGTCTGTCGGTGTCCCGGCACCGTCTGCCCTCCACTGGGACTGTCGAGTTTTCCAGCTCCTACTTTTGTGGTCTCTCTCCTCGTTCGTCCTGTCTGCTCTCACCCAGCCTCCTCTGGTCCCTGGCGAGCTGCTAGTCCTTCGCCTCAGTCGCTCTAAGCCTGTCTCGTTTCCTGTCAACCTTCCCCGGACTCTCTTCCTCCCTCTCCCCCTTCTTGCCCACTGGGCGTCTTCGCTCTTCTCTCGCTCCCCAGGACTTTGTCGTTTTTTCTCACCTCTACCTTCCCTCCATCCATTCTCCCACTGAGCAACCATCATCTTCCTTTGCTCTCTTCTTTCTCCCTTCTCGTCCGATTCTCCCTCTTCTTCCTGTGGGTCTCAGCAGTTACTGCCATATTAATAATTCATGCCGTCTCTAATCTTACGTTGTAAATAGTTAATCAGGAGCAGAGCTGGGTGACACCTCCTCTCGGCCCATCACTGCACCCCGGATCTCGGGGTTCTGTAATTTGCTCTCCCACTTTAATGTGAATCGCCCACATGCTCCCTGTCGGCACAGTGTCAACACGTCCGATTCCCTGGGCCTCCTTGCTTTAGTCTATTCTCTGTGCAGCTTTATGAATTTCATTTTCACTCATGTTCTACATCAGTTAATGCTCTGACATTCTGTTCGGTCGCTCTCCCTTTAACAGCGTGTCCTACTATCACATATTTACACATACCATCTTGCATAATCGTGATATAAAGTTAAGCTTTAATTGTGGCTAAATATTAACAAAATTATTAAGCCTATTATCATGTTTACAACAAACTACAAGACCAGTCAGAAGTTTGGACACCTCGTCTCTCTAATGGTTTTCCTTTATTTTACCAAACCCATTAAGGCAGGAAGTGAAAACCATGTCAGGTGGCCGAACCTCACGAAGTTCGTCGTGAGAAATCGCCCAGCGTGTACAGAGCAGTAATCGAGGCAAAGGGGAAATAGAAATCATGTTTTGAGTTAATTCACACGTTTTTCTTCACTACATATTTCCATATGTGTTCATTCACAGTTGTGATGCCTTCAGTGAGAATCTACAATGTTAATATTCGTGTATATAAAGAACGACCATAAATGAAAAGGTGTCTCCAAACTTCTGACTGGTAGTGGGCACACAACAGCTCGCCAACAACTCAACAAGTCCAAACTCTCAAAATGCTGAAACTGAGCTGATCTGCTAAACAAGCAGTTGAGCAGATCACGTTTAAATGTCCATTTCCAGTCTTCAGGGACAAAGACATTTCAGAGGACTTTTATGTAGCTAATGTTAATGCAAGTTGCATTAAGTTTTCCCAACAACTGCTGCATCGTCGCTGACTCGAGCATCAGTTGATGAGACGACAATTAGTGGTGATGCACAGCAGCTGTCACATGTCGCCGAATAATGAAGGAAGGGTTAAAGAGAGAAGCAGCTGCTGACTCACACTGATTGTAGATGTGTAGATGAGCCAGATGTTCACAATGTAAGAGGAAGAGACCAAAACATTTGTTTCACTGCTCGAATGACGACTGTGAGCAGCGACTGAGTTCACAGGACTAATAATGACGGAACAGATCCTGTTCACTCGAATCCTCAAAGAAAACCCGAGCCAGAGTCGCATCCAGCTTCGAGGCTTTAAACGTGGTCCTGACCGACTCCAGTCCAGCAGCTGGTCCAAAGCTCCGAGCCTCTGGACTCTCAGAACCACAGAACGTGTAAAAGCCGCCGTTCAGCCCTAAAACGTCTCCTGTGTGCTATTCCCCTACTGCATTTATTGCACACAGCTTTAATTTCGTGTTGTTTTTATATTTTATTCATCATTGTTTTCTTGTTTTATTGATATTTTTATCTTGATGTCGTATATTTTTTGTGTGATCGTTTTTGGTGATTATATTTTTGATTTATTTTATCATTAGTCTTTTATTTGTTTACATCGGTCTCACTCTCGTGCTCCTATGTCTCTTTGCCCTCGTTTCATGTGCCTTGTTTTCTTTTCTATTATTTTTTAGAATTTAGTTTTATTTGAAATATTCTTGTTTATTGGTTATTAGTTTGACTGTTTTGACGGTCTCACACCGTCTTTGAAAGTTGATAAAAAGCCGAACAAGCAATCATCTGTAAAGCACCATGAACTGCCTTAATCTGTACAAGACAGATGTGGTATAAATAAAGTTCTGTGGAAATTAAATATCACTAACTGTTATAGTTATGTTAATGCCTTTTGGTAAACATTTGGTAAAGTTTAGACAAACATTAAGGTAAAAGACATTGACTCGTTGATTGGAGGACAGGCCATTTACAAAGCAGCACCAGGATTTTTTATGACGTCAACAGAGTGTTTGGGGATAAAGCACAACGACTATTTGAATTATTAGAATAAAACACAAATGGTGTTTTTCTGTTGAGGCCAGTGTGAAACTCAAACACAATCCTGTCGGGTAAAACACTGAATTTTACTTAGCAAATGCTGCCGCGCTGTTACTCTTCTCGTTTCCCTTCACAGTTTTGCTCTTTTGATGGATTTGGTCTTACTCCGTCTCTGAATGGCTCCAAGCCTACAAGCTACAGTAAATCATCCTCTTCAATTTGCAGCCAAAAGTCGGAGCATCATTAATAATTTCCACTGCAGCTTCCACATTTCCCAGCCTAGAAGAGAAAGAATGTCTCCTTACAAACGGTCACATGTTACTAATTTGCATCTTATGGTAGAAAGAAATCTACAGTTGAATGAATATATGTCCACAGCACCTGAACAAGGCGGGTCACTGCACCGTTTGGCTGCCACACCATGCGCTCGAAAAGGCGCCATACTGTCATCCATAACGCCATTATGGACGTTCTATGAACGTATGAACAGTTGCCTTGCTGTATTGCGGGAGTTAAGGGGGAATAAAATGAATCTGACTCGAGCAAAGTTGTGTCATATATGTCGTTAATAAAAACGTCAAAGAGAGAGCGCGGCGTCAAGGAGACGCTTGTGGCGGCATTTGTCCAAGTAACAAAAAGCCGCCCTAAAGACGGGTCAGCTCATCAGCAAAATTCCACCATCCGTCAGGAATGAGATATAGAATAACATACAGCATGAATAGCACAGAATTATCGTGAAAATGAAGCCAAGTTTGATTTAAAGCAAAAATACTGTCATGATTCTCTAGTATTGCCTCAGTCCTTTTCTCTTATTTAGTGGAGAAAAAATGTCACCGCCCAAATAACTTACAGCTGGGGTTTAGTTTGACAGTCACAGGGCATGAATCTTTACCAAAGTACAGTCGGCGATCCGCGGCAGAATTTATTCCCAGCCAGTTACAGCAGAGCATTTAAATCACTGAAGATCTCTGCAATTTTCACAAACCTCTCAGTGCCCTGAGGTAACGTAACTCCGGCGCCGTAAAGGGTTCTTCTGGGCTTGGCTGTGTCGAGTGTGAATCACTGGCTGCTCTTACACGTCTCACGGAGGCTGCAGGAAGCTGCAGCTGTGCTAAGGCGCCGACAGCTGGAGGCGGGATGGAGTTCAGGTTCTCCTTTATTCAATTATTAATATGTCTGCGTGTGGATGTCGTTACGTCAGCGTTTGAGGGCCAGCGATCGTCCGGTGGCCCTGAGAGATCACGCCAACATAAGAAAACACATGCAGATCCAGAAACACACAGGTGCAGCTGTAAGAAACGTGCTGCGTGAAGCCATGACGCAACGTGAAGAGAGCACCCGACGACCCGGTCGACCGCGAGACGATTTACATCAGCAGGATCATAATGAGGAAACTCCAGCGCTACACGGATGCGCCATTAATGTAGTGAGACAACCCACTGCAGTCAAACTGTGGCAAACAGAGCGTCCCAGTGTGTCCGTCACTTTTTAGCGTCCCCTCGACCCAGACAGACAACGAGGGTTTTTACAATAACATTGCCTGAAGTTCTGTGTTTCTTTCAGTTATTTTATACGAGCACATTCTTCCACGGCCACTTGCTTGGAACTTGGCTCCTGCCCCGTCCCTTAGCCATTTTGACCTTCTTTCTTAGCTCCTGATCCTCTTGGCCTCATGTGGTCGGTGTCTCTGCTGCTTTAAACCATCTCACTTTTACATAAATCTGCCTCCTGTTATTTTTGCTCCTTGTTCGTTCCAAACGTCTCTATAATCTGCTCGTTCTCCCACAGCCACCGTGTTTCCTTTCACCTGCTCCCCTTCAGCATCCATCTCTTCTTACCTCCCTGCTTCTCTTTGCTCTCTACTCCTTTTCTTTTCTATCTAATATCTGTAATATAATCAATATTTCATCCCCAGTAACAGGATCCAGCAGAATAATGTGTCATTCCAATGTGTTCCTGAGGTCGGGTGAAAACAGCATATGTCCAGAAATAATCAATATGTTTTGTAACGACAACACACCAAAGATCAGTGTGACAAAGGCAAAGCTCATAGCGACGATCAGATGAATCTGCAGTTTATTACTTAGTGTCTGGACAAAACCTTCACGGCTTTACTTCACTCCCAAAGAGTTTCTCTAGATATAATCACTGTAACAACGCAGTGTTACAGTTACTGATGAAGTGAACGTTACATGAATGCAACCTGGCTGACGGTCAATCTTACGATGTCACATCAAGCACCAACTCATTCTAATCCCACACGTGGAACGACTTCATACACCCAGAAATCTGTGCTGGGCTCAGAGGAAACCAACACGTCCACCTCCCTGTGAGACGTTTTTGCATCAAAAATGAGGCGTCAAAGAATGAGAGCGTCAGGGTTTCCTTTGGGAAAGTGTGTGGGAACCTTCAGTTTCAGCATGTGACGCAAACGGACGCTCTGCTCACGCTCGTGCGGTAGAAATGCACCGATCCGACTGTGTGTCGGCATGATGCATCTGCAGATGCCGAGGACTGATTCTATACAGTCGTCCCACATTTGGACTCTGTAGTGTGTGTTAACAAACACGTGTTCAGGGAATGGCCCTGAGAATGAGAAGTGAAAAACTTTAATAATGACATTACTAGAAGGTTTGGGCGACACGGGAAAGTCTTTTTGTGATAACTGTATAGTTTGAGCCATTATTCTTCAAACTTTCTGAATTAAATGAGTTTGTCACTGTTGTTGGTCCAACGTCACCTTATTCTCCTTCTTATAATCGTGGTGTTTGTGTCTCATTTGTTGCCAAACTATTTCCAAATGAATAAATTCTTCCTCACAATCTCCGGATGTTTGAGCTCGGCCTTTCACCACGTTTGTTCTGTCTGTAGCCTCGTGTGGGATGGAACGTAATCAAGAACACCGTGGAGGGGACTCGGACACGCAGGAGACGTCAGGTTCCGATACAGCGTGAAGGTCAACCAGTAAAACCAAGGAGCTGTGGGTAACTCCCATCACGGAGGCACCAACATGAAGGTGGTGGAGACCGACCAGGCCTGCAGCTCTGTAGCTGCGAAGAGGACGCTGCTGTCCGAACCCCCTGTGATCCCGGGAGCTTCTCCCAGCCACGACAGAGCGGCAGGTTCAGCCAGAGAGTGATGGCTGCCAAACGCTCCACGAAGAGCCACAGGACAGATCTTAGGGACTAGGGCTGAAACCGGAGAACCGTGTTTTCGTCCTATGTCACTAATAATCTATTGTCATTGTGAATATGTTGCTATTAAATTAACTATGTGCTTTTCCTCTAAGTCACATCGTAACTCCACGTCGTCATGGCTAATTATAACCCTGTTCACGTCAGATTCATCATCACATCCAATCCCTGCACTGCCTTTGATCTCATCCTATAGCCTTTGTGTTTTTCCTTTTCTCTCCATTTGAGCAGAGATTTTGCTTATTTCCCCCTTGGGATGATTAAAGTTCATCAAGTAGAAAAAAAGATCTAAATTTGGAAGGTTTCTGTCCTATGATAGTAGAGCACTTGTGCCACGGTCCCTTTCAGGAAACGTGAATGGAGCGGCTGCTGTAGCTACTGGAGGGCAGCAACGCCATAAAAGGTTTTATGGGTTTTATTTTCTCCTTTTACTGCATCAACATTATAGTGAGGAAAGATCAGATAATACGGTTCTCCTGACCCACAGGGGACGGACAGCAGATAAAGAAAGATGAGGAGGAAGATGTGAAAGGAAAAAACCTCTTTAATGCTGAAGGTGTCGTCGGCCTCACGGCCTAATTGAACGACAATCTTCGATGGAAGGAGCAGGTTCAAATACCACGTGCTCACTCCTCTCATCACCCAAGGCGAGCTCGTCTTTGCGGAGCGCAGGAGTTTAGTGCGTATTCGCTCTCTGTTAAATGGCCAATTCTGCCGTTTGTTTGTTCATGCAAATGCTCTAATGAAGGGAAATGACTGGACACAGCAGGTTGAACCGTAAAAACCATCATCACAATGATCATTCACAGTGCTCCACAGTGACACGCTCTGGTCTCAGGTCTTCGAAAAGGAAAAGCAGGAAAAACATCTACCAAAAAAAGTGATCAGGGAAAAAAATGGAATAAAAAACAGAAACAAACATGATAAATACTTTATAACAAAAGGTGAAAGTATGTGAAAATCACACAATGAACCATTAGTGTTTGACATGGCTCCGCATTTAACCCTCTGTGTGTCGCACACCTGGCGGGTGGGCTGGATCTGCATCATAGTCATGTCTCCCATTCAGCAGGGATCCATCCAACCACCTATCACATGTGTGGATTCTTTAAAAGAGGTTAAAAATATTAAAACACAAAGTAATAAAATTCTCATGAATGTGTTGGGTCCAAAGAGCTACACACACACACACACACACACACACACGAATCAGTGAAGCACCCGAACAACCTTGGATGGGACTGTAAAAGCCTGTGTTACCAGGTAAAGCAACAAACTTGGTCACTGATTATTTTTGCGTCTTTTTTGTCTTTCCAAAAAGCCAAATGCATTTTCATTTTTGCGGTACTGAGTGAAGATCAGTGAGAACAACAATGATTTTTACTATCAGGCTGCGACAAAACAACATTAAAAACAGTGTCTGAAAACTTTCTGAATTCTCTGTAATTTAAAACAAAACCATTTTCTCCTTTGCTCCAAATGGACAAGATGCAGAATCCAAATGTCTCCCTGTCGAGTTTATCTAGAAATTTGTGCTTTTTCAGAATCTGCTACACTGACGGCTGCTTGTTTCACGTCCTAAAAGCTGCGTTTTTTTACCGTAATACTTCAGCCCCTTGACTCCTGAGGGACTGAGTGGCTAAGCTTTGCTGGGTGCAGAAACTGTTAGTGATACCGTCTCCCACGAGCAGCGCCCACAGGGTGTTAAACAGGACAGTGTAAACCAACCGTTCACACCGACCTCCTGTTTGTCTGTGCACGGTTTTTTTCAGCTCGCAGTCCCGCTTAAAGAACATTCACCTGCATTGACGTCCTGCTGATTTATCCGACGGAACCCTTCAACAAGCCTGCGAACCAGCAGGATCCACACACAGACTGTACAGGTGTGATCACTTTCATCACCTCCAGGTGGGGATGTGTCGTTGGGAAAAATCACCTAAACACACACACACGGAACCTTTGTCAGTTCATTCTCTCACTAAGGCCGAACACGACTCGGTCGTCTCCCGTCTACAAACGTCACGATGTTACGATGTGAGAACGCAGCGAGTTCCGTACGTTCACCGGCTATGACACAAATCTGATTTAAAGTCACATTACATGGATTTTAAGTACTTGTATAAGCAGATTTCACAGGTTGAACAGTGGACTGAATCTATACATTCCAATAAATGCATAGTGGTTCTTGGAAGTATTAAACAAATGAAAGACAAAAAACATCTCATAGGGACAAATTGATGTGACGTTTCAGTGATGGCAGTCGAGTGTGAATCTGGGATGTTTGTAGGTTCATGGCTTCAACAAAGGAGATTTCTAAAGATTTATGATTCTCAACAGACTGGAAAGTATTACAAAGTGTTACTAAAGCATTTGGACTGTCAGGCTGACCCACAAAGACCACAGCAAGATCAAGAAGTGAAACAGTTCAGCAGGTCACAGGGAACCAGATGTCTAGGAAATAAAAGCTGATGTCAAAGTTCATGAGTCGACCATCAGGAGAACAGTGAAGAACAATGATGAACATGGCAGAGCTGCAGGAGGAAGCAACAAAGTTGACCAGGTAACCAAGGAACCAAGGAACAAAGTTCTGTGGACGGATGAGACTAAAGTAGAACTGGTTGGTTTGTTTGGCGATGAACAAACTCTGCGGTCCAGCTTAATCCGATCCCATCAGCAAAACACGGCGGAGGCAGGACCAGGATCTGGACTTGCTTTGCTGCCTCTGGACCAGGACAACTTGTCATCACTGATACAGGGGTGAATTCTGAGTTTCACAAGACAATTCCACAGGAAGTGGATCACGCTGGAAGACAACAACCCAGAGCACAGCAGGAACAGCTAAGGCTGAAGGAATGCGATGGTTTGGTTCAGCAACAAACATTAATATTAGAGATATGCCGTGGGTTATGAACAAAGCCAAGCAACATCCCTGAGTTTTACCCGTTTTGTAGGAATGAATGTTCACGTGCAAATACACAAGAGTAAATTATTTCTTACAGTAAATAACTGAATTAGTGGTTTTTCATGTGCAGATTTTTATCTGTGATTATTGATAATGTCAGAACTCAAACGATCTCACCCCAACGAACAATTATTGCTCTGAATACTGAACCCTGTCTGAGTGTCGCATCATGAGAACCGGACTCATCCCTTGGTGATCAGTTCTGCCTGATCCAATCCTCATATTTGACCCCCCCCCCATCGTTGCACACAGCGATCCTAAAAAAAAGTGTACTGTTTGGCGAAGAAAGGCTGCCATGGTAACGGCAGTAATAATGGACAGATGAATAAATTGGAGCTGCAGTGAAACGACTTTAGAAATGAGCTGAAGAACCTTGAAAAATCGATTTAAGCCATTAGAGACGTAATATGTTTTAAAAGCACATTTTAGTTCCAGCCCAGAGTGTGAGTCACATCTGCACAGACGCCACATGTGTGACGGACGGTTTCTGCTTTCAGAATCTGATATTTTGAGAAATGTCAGCTGGGAAGTTTATTTTCCCGTTTAACATCTGCTGAAGTAACTGAGTCACTCAGACTGCAGCTAATCTCCATCATTAATCCGATGCTG
The DNA here is from genome assembly GCA_033026295.1 of Channa striata. Taxonomy (NCBI): domain Eukaryota; kingdom Metazoa; phylum Chordata; class Actinopteri; order Anabantiformes; family Channidae; genus Channa; species Channa striata. The sequence continues at coordinate 1,230,677 of CM065168.1, forward strand.
CACACGCGTGAGACGTGGAGGTGTGAATACGGTGGGAGCGGATCGAGCCGCCCCGCAGGTAAAGCAGTTTAACGGCTGGTTTCCAATACCCACAAACATTTCTTTTGTTTCATTCAGCATGGCCTGGGACAGCGTGAGGGCAGTTGTACCTGCATCTCTCCGAAACAATGCTTTTATTCACCTGACAGGTGAACGTAATTACCTGGCAGCACTGGACTTCCTGTTTGAGACTATGAGCAGTGCAGCAGTGGGAGTGTGTCCCCTTTAATTGCAGAACAGCCTTTTTAACCACTGGCCAAACTGTCAAAGACTGTACATCATTTCACAAATTATTCTGCTGCAATTTTAAAGCAATAACTTATTCGGGATCATTAACCCCCCCGAGCAACTTTCAAACACGCAGTCAAGGACCTCGCAACGATTCGGCGGAAATCATAACACGGAACGGGCCATTTGTTCGACCTGAGTAAATCACACGGGAGTAATGGTGATCGAAAATCCACTTTGTGCCAATAATACGTGCGGCAAGTGGACGGGGTCTTGAAGATGAGCGTATGGGTCAGCAAGGTGTGTCTGCCCTCAATTACCCCCTCTCCATATCTGCAGCCTCTTCAGAGGGGGCAGGTAAATGAGCCCGGGGAGTCTTGCGAGCGCTTGGTTTATCCAGTGTCCATCATCCACACACCACATTCCGTCGGACGTTCCCGCCGCCTCCCCGACGGAACTGCTGCGTTCACACCGATTCCATGCTACTCGATATCGTGTCCATGATCATGCACGTTTTCACATCGTTGCACAAGTTACATTAAAGGCCAATCAAAGCTGGCAGCTTTTGAAATACATCCAAGGAGAAACCGGGACGGAGTTTTGTCCAACATGAAGCACGTACACACACAGTCAACATCAGCAAATAATGAACAATTTGACATGTAGCTGAAAATCTGCATTTTGTTTCTCAGCTCAGTGAAACAACAAAGACGCTGCCACATCGCCTGGACTCTGTCCTGATAGAAACCCTTGGGATCACGTGCAGACAAGGTCCTGTAAGGACACAGCTCTGCGCTGGACAACATCTAACAGTTGCTCGCTGCCATTTGATGTCAGAATAGCAAACACACTCGAAGACGAGGAAATAACGCAGTGATGCAAACCAGAAAACTGATTCTGCTATGAAAATATCAAACATGTTTGATCATCAGCGCTTTCAGGATGGTTCACAGACAAGGTCAGAGGCATAGAGGGGGGCGGGGGGGTGAGGAAGACCCTCTGACAGCAGCACATGGTTAAAGGAGCATCCAGACACTTTAATAGCATGACAATCGTGTGTGTCGCCCGGATTCATCAGTGCCGATTCAAAATGCTGGGACTGTGGATTGTTCATACTGTGGTTTAAAAAAATGACGGGAGTTCTATTCCAACGACAGGATTTCTCGAGAACTTGACACGAACACGGAAACTTGAGTATTGTGCAAGCAGTTTTTTTACAAAATGAGCGATACTACGAGAACGTCTTGTTATGCCAGTAATGATCTGTAATTGTCACAGAACCACGGTCCAATTAGCACGTTGGAGACTCGCACTGCTGCAGTGCTGAACCGCTGTGAACTTGTGTGATTATTCGATTCTAACAATAAACCAGCATGTTACAGTTATGAATGTTCACTAATTTGAGGTCAAGAGGAAACTTTGATGGTGGTGACAACCTGTGACCTCACGCTGAGCTTTATTTTGTCGGGACATGAATATTTAAAAGTGAAGGCCCCTCACTTCCCTGTGCTGAACACGTGCCTGCAGAGAGACGAGGTCGGGGGGGGGGAGGCAAATTTTTCACTTAGAACATCAAAATAACTCAGCTCTCAGAGTTTGCTCGTCTCTTACTTTTATTTCTGCAGACACAGTTCTTGACAAAACACGTAAGGTCAGAAAAGATTAAAAAACAAAAGAACCGAGACTCAATTTTGTGTGATGTGGGGGTTTTTGCAGGAGGTGTTTACTAGTCGTGTTGAGTCGGCAGCTCGTGTGCTATTTTTCATCTCCGCCGTAATGCAAATAAAGAGAAACAGCCTCCCTCAGCAGAGAGGGGGAGGAAAACAGGCAGACAGACAAAGGTTACATCCTCGCTGAGCTTTTCACTCATGTCTCCAAGATACGTACACATCACACAGCATCAGATGCAAAGAAACACAAGTGAAAGAGACGTGCAGCAAAACGCACACGTGCTTTTTTAATGCATAAATGAACTTAAACACTTATTCACACGCACACGCACACGCACACACACGCTCTGCAGAGCAAAGATGTTTGTGGCGGCTTTAAACAAACTCTGAAATCATCTTTGCCAAACGGAGGAACCGGAGAAAAAAGTGAGAGAGGAGGAAGCGATTTCCCTCGCAGGCAAAATGCCATAATAAGTGTGTTGTTTTTCAAAGTGGAAACCGTGAATCCAAGTCTCATCTCCCCAGAGATGCAGGAGGCTTCTTCTCAGCCATGTGCAAATACAATTCTGTGTGTGTGTGTGTCAAATATGTCAGGGAGAGACAGATTCTTGGAGAAAAAAGAAACATTGAAAGATGGAAGCAAGGGACCATCGAGGGGAAAGAGATGGGGGAAAAGACGCAATTATATTCTCTGCTTCGTTTTAATGAAGTGCAAAAGTAATTCCCTTATGAAAGCTGCAGTAATTGCCCAAACAGTCTTATTATGTGACAATCATACTTAGAACAAAACGCAGTATGAAATTGCGAGCGGTTTCAAATCAGGGGAATTATTTTTGCAAGAAGCCTGACAAGTTAAGATAATTAAAACTTATTTTGTTTTTATTTTTGGAACAGAATGATTTCTCTTCTGTCTGTGTGTCGGCGTGTCAAGACGTCCTCACTTCTTCGCTTTATCGTCGCCAATTATACGGCGAGAGATTCGGCTCATGTTCCCAAAGAGAGGAATCAGAGGCGGAGCCGCTGTGCTGTGCGCGATGTAATCGCCCCGGCCCAACTAATCTGGACATGAGGATGATCGTCTATTACGGAGCGACTTTCCACTGACATTTTGATCCACACTAAGAGGAAGAGCCGGCTCAAACCAGGCTGTTTGGACTGTTTAAAGCTTGGAACGCAGAGCGGCACTAGTCAGAGTCCAATTGAAAGAGCCCTGCTGCAGGGGCACTCGAAGGAATAATCCACACTTGAATACTCATAAACTGTTATGCATCGACAATTTCCAAAGCTGTCCAAGTTATTTTCGGCTGAAGTTTGTGCTCGGCGCCGCTCTAACCTCCTTCACCTCGTTGTAATTCAGCCTGCGATTTGCTCCTTTTCTCACAATGGCTCCCAGCAGTCGTCACACGAGACGACTGAACCTGTTGAGTTTCGGCTGCAGATTATGCTCGTATGTTGAGGCAGAGCAATTAGTGAGAGTAATTAATCATGATGGGAAAGATTATTCCAGTCCCGTCCTGGCCTCACTTTAAATGCACCGTTGCGTCCTGCTCTGCCAAGGCCACCGTTGGAGGAGGCGTCATTTTCTTCTCTTCCTTGATGGATTTTCTTCCTACATGGGTGTTGAACGCACACTTAGGACGACGGTGCTAAAAGAAAGCTCTGGCTCTTTGAATGATGCCGGAACCGTTTGTCGTTGCGATTTGAAACGGGTGGACAGATTTCCTGCAATCAAACTTCATTTGAGCAACTCCAACAGAAGAGGAAAACAAGAATCTAACCGACAAAATGCTGTTCGCATTCAGCTTCAGGCGGTAAGAGCCGAAGTTACAACGTGCAGCTCGAGCTGACCTGAGATCAGTCTGCTCCCTCCAGCCAGTTACTCTGCTCTTTATGCCCATCACAGCCTTTCAGGAGCTCCTGGCTGTCCAATGAGACGTTGGGTCAGAAGCGTGACCCCCACGTAAAGAAGGTTTGCTTTCAGGGGACCAGGGTTCGACTCGGTATTGAGATGTTGGTGCACATGGTTGCTATAGTAAAGACGTGCGTGTGATCTCACATTTTCTCTTGTAGACAAACTCTGAAGTGCAGACTGCTGTGGGATGAGAATGAGCTTTGTGTTCAGCATTTCTCAATCTTTTCCTCCGTCTAAACATTCGAGCCATTTTTCATGCCCACACAAATCACTCGACGCCCACCAGAAACTCAGACCCGCCTCTGCTTTGTACATTCAGTACATTGTAAGATGCTCACGTTCTTGTGCCAAACTGAACATGGACGACATCAGCTCTGCTACAGATACGCATCTAGTGTATTTTTGATGAAACTGCCGCCGATACACGTCCTCATTCTGAGGTTTACAGCGCAGATGAAGAAGCTGATCCAGGCTCCCGGCCGACAGACTCCTCCTGACATGAGTCCGTAGAATATGAATAATACAGGAAACGACACAGATGACACAGTCTCTCTCACAGTCTTTGACAATGAGCATAAAACCAGGACGAGTTTTTAATCAAATTTGTAAATTATTCAAACAATGTAAATGTTGAATTTTAAAAAGACATTCACCAGATGCCAATTATATTTACAAGCTCATCAACGTTTCAGTGTGTTTTGTGCTCAGACAGACAGTATTACAACATGAGGAGGGGGAGGAACACATCCACAAATCCACGCCAGCTACTTTTTGAATTGACTTTGCCAGTTTTAAGTCTCAGCTTTCAGTTTGCTTGTAAGACACAGAGGATCCATGATCCTTCTGTGGACATATTCTGTTGAAGCACCATTGTTGTGTGGACCAGCTAAAATGTCCTCACACCTTCAAAAGAAGACCTGAACTCGATTCCTGCTTCCTGTGTCTGGAAAGAAAACCAGTGACGTTAGTGAAAGATGGCGGATGCGTTTGAAAAGGATGAAACACGTTTTGGCCTCGACCCTCCTCTGACCTCAACAAGCTGCTGTAACAAACAACCACAAAATACTGAGTCACACAAACGGGACTGGATCACAACTTAGGGCAGAAAAGCAAACTAGAGAGTTTGCGTAAGATCAGATATTCAATACACCGTCTGCTCACATTTGTGTGTGTTCATATCTGTATATGTTTGAAACATTTTTGCTCATTTCGTTTGAATGTGAGCCTGTTTTGGTCATTTGTGTCCGTTTTCATTCAGGTTTCGTTCAGGCCTCTGGGCCTGAGCCCAGAGGCCCATTCAGTAATCCGTCCATGTCTGCGTGTACGTATGAGAGAGAGGGACAGCGTGCGTTAAAGCAGCAGGGAGAGGGCTAAATGAGACATAAAAGCAAGGACAAGGCTGAAAGTCAGCAGATTTTGAAAGCTGTGAGACACAAGAACGATGAAGGGGAAGGAAATGAGAGAGAAGATGGAAGGTTGAAAGTTTGTGTGGTGCAACGAAATAGAAAGAAAGAAGGAGCAAAGAAGCAGCGGGATCATAGTTTGGTAAAGAAGACAGAAACACTGGGAACACAAAAGGGAGACGAGATGAGACAGGGAAAGGAACTTCAGAGGAAGACGAGGACACGAGGAGTGAAGGACAGGTGAGGAGAAAGTGAGGAAACACTACAGTCCAGACGGGGGGGGCACGAAATTAAATGAGAGAGAGTGGAGCCAATGAGACAGCAGAGGAAGTGACATGATTAGATGAAAGGCGAGCAGACGGCGGCACAGACGGGCGTCATCGCCTCACAGTCCAGTGTGTCCCAGACAAAAGTCACCAAGGAACCAAAAACCCCTGACAGGACACGTCACCGAGACCAAGACCGGCTGGACACGTCGAGAACCGCAAAGTGCAGAGATGCGGGTTGTTTTCTACCCAACGTGGGACATCTGCCATTCAAGAAACTGCAGGTTGGTCCAGTGTCCTGTTAGTTTCCCTGGCCGCTGCTGAAGTGTCCAAACAGCAAAGACGTCCTCAGCAATTCTGTGCCTTTGCATTTGAGGTTGTTGTTCATTGTGCATCTTTTTGTTGTCATTTATGTTTTTTTTTTTTAGTAAAATATTTCAAACACAATCTATCAACAGCTTCAGAGGTCAGGAGGTCAGGAGGTCACGGTACAGGTGCCTGTCAGGCCGGTCCAGTGGTCCATCCATGTATGGAGCAAACAGGAAGCCAAACGCTGCTCTACTGTCTGCGTTTGAGGAGATGGTAAATGTTCTGCTTTTCTACCTGTTGGGTCTCAAAGCTGCTTTACACCGATTCTTATTTAAACCAACACACTCCAGGATCAACTCACTGGGGGTTCAGGGTCTCGCTCAAAGACACTTCGACATGTGGAACAGCTGTGCGACCTACTGAGCCACAACCGCTCCTACATATGGAAAATCATATCAATAACTCCAGACATAAACATGTTCGACCTGTCCGACACCACAATAAATACAATTCTGTCACTTCAAAAGGTTAAATCACACACTGTTCAGAGTTAGATCAAATAATTGTGCGATATTTAGTGTAAAACTGCATATTTTACTTTAAGCTTTTTTGGCACAATAATGTGGAATCATTCATTCGTCGTTGCATTTCAGCAACGTCTTAGTTTCACAAAGATTCACCTACTTTAAAACGAGGAGAGTTTCATGCCTTTCAGGGCTTGTACGTGGAATTAATGCCACGTGGTTCCGTTCACGGTCAGCTCTCCCCGTGTTCGTCAGCTGACCTCACAGTCGAACCTTGCTGCAGTACGTGTGTTTGGAGACGGAGCCGTCGCCACAGAAAGCGAGACGACAGAGACACAGACACGGTGCAATTCACAGGTTTAACGTGCTGTTAATGTCGCATTATGTCTCGTTTATGCGTCTTTCCACACCTTCCCTCCGTGTCCTACGCTGAGGCCACATGCTCCTGTTTCTTTTATCACCTTCTCTCCGCAGACCTCATCCTGTCCTCCTCTCACCCTCTCACGCCACACTCACTCTCTCCCTTCTCTATAGGCACTAAGGCCTTTCAAATATTCCCCTTCCTTTTTTACTCGCCGTCCTGTCATCCTGCCATTATCACGATTGTTCTCCCCAAATGGACATCAATTATTCAGCAGGGATCAGGTGGCCTACTTACCGCGGATCGACACACTCGCGCTTCTGCAGCTACAGTGTGTTTGCCAGGACCATTAGCTGACAGAAAACAGACTCCGGCTTTAACCGAATCCCGATTCAAACAAAACCAAATCAAATCAAATCAAAACCAAATTAAATAGGCTCTAAAAGGTGTGTGAAATTAAGGAGAGGCCGCTTCACCCTCACTCTCTGAAGATGCCCTCGGGGTGAATAAAACTAATAGAACCGTGCAAGTGCACACACTGTGCAGGACGTGAATGTGCCGCGATCGGTGTTTCTTCACAGAAGGACAGTCTGGAAGCAGGGACACAAGGTGCCGGGCTGCAGTGGTTCACGCCAGGACACTGCATCATTTGGTTTGTCATTCACACAATTCTCTGTGCCACATGCTTTTTGCAAAAAAGTCCAAACTGCTGTTGCCGGGCACAAACAACAAGATTGTTGTTGGGCTCATCACAGAAGATCATTTACACTCTAGAAATAAAATCTTGCTTTTGGCAACGTTTTGGGAGGAATCCCTAGCCCCAACCATCCCCACTGAACGCCTGACCCTATCTAAAAGTCCAACCGTCTTGACCCTCAAAAATCCATTTTATAGGGTCAGAAATAGAGAGGACCAGCCAAAACGTCCTCACTCACAGGAACACACACAGATTTTCTATCTCATATCAAGTTTTGAAAAATTTGCGAGCTTACTTTTAAGTTTTTATCTTCACATGTCTCTGCTCACACCTTAAAGTGTCTGTGTGTGCTCTCACATTTCCTGTCTCCACCTCCTCCTCGCACTCAGGTGCTCGTTTATGAAACCTCTGGGCTCGCCCTCAGTGTTTTGGGATTTTTAACGGTGACAACACTATTAAAATTCCCCAACCAATAGATTCCTGCTGCACTGACCAATCGCGTGATGGGGCACAGAACACCGATTACGTCGCCTTATAGAGTGTCGAGTCACCCGACTGTCTGCACCTTCACCACCGCTTACACATACATGAGCCGGTTGGACCAGCTCAGGTGGAAATAACGGAGTCCATGACGGCTCCGAGTGTCTCATTAGGGAAGAAGAGAAATTATAATTAAACAAAATTAGGTGCCATGGGTGAAAAGTGGGTGTGTGTGAACAGTGGGTGTGTGTGAACAGTGGGTGTGTGTGTGAACAGTGGGTGTGTGTGAACAGTGGGTGTGTGTGAACAGTGGGTGTGTGTGAACAGTGGGTGTGTGTGAACAGTGGGTGTGTGTGTGGCCCGATGGATTATTCTCACTACAGAGTCTGAAAAACGACATTCTCTGAAACTGACTGTAGTTGCGTGTAATTAATTGTGACAAAATATTTTTGAAACACGAGATGTGAACACTTTTCTGTCAGAGCGAGAACAAACTGTGTGTGTGTGTGTGTGTGTGTGTGTCCTGAATGGCATCTCATCAGAAGGACGGCGTGTTTTTTGACAGGTGATAATGGAACTGAACGTATGGCTGAGAACTTCCTCTCTCCTCCATCACTCTCTTGATTTCCTCTGCCTCTAACATGCACCACTTGATATCTGTCTATTATCTGTCTATTCATTGTCAAATGAATATAATGTGAGGATGTTTGCTGTATACATTCATGTATTAAACGGGGGGAGGGAGTAAAAGTACGAGTATAAACCATAATGTACTTTATTAAATTCAGGCATTCACTGACATGATCATTGAGTAAAATATCAATGATCGTGTGATGTCAAAGTATTTCAGTGAAAAGTACTTGACATTTTTTGTCTCCTTGTCGTTCATCAGCTTAAGATAATCAAGGCGTCACATTGTGTCGTTTTTTACATCCATCCCTGCGTCATATTGATGCCACAGGTACTTTAGTGTGAGCGACACCATTTGATGCGTATACACACAAAAACTGCCCTACCGACGTCCGGGTAAGGTTACGTCAGGAGACAAGGCGGGTCCGAGTTACACACACACACACGAACGTCCTGATGATCAGGTGGATCCAGAGTCAATCAACCCATTTTGGGAACTACTGCAAAGTTGTTTGACAAGCTTCAAACAGGCCGTGGCTTTAATAACGTCTTTACGTTTGTCTCAACCTCGTTCTGTTCCCGCGGAGTTTTACAGTGAGTCCCTGTGACTTTTAGAGTCTTTTTAAACCATGACCATCAATTATTCCTTCAATTTGCAACAGGTAGAATGAAGCTTTAGACTCACGGGAGTGAATAATTCTGCAAACGAGGGTTTGAAGTTTTTGAATTTTATTGTAAAAAAAAGCTACAAAAAAATCTCCTATTTTCACTGTATCTCTTACTGGGCGCAGACTCACCGGATGATAAATTAAATCTACGACACAGCGAAGTGCAAAAAGTGAAGAGGTGTGAAAAGCTTTTTAGTGAATAAAAGAGGACTCGACCCTCATCCGACTGTATCTGTGATTAACCAATAACATCTGCCGGGACAAAGTGAACGGCGACGAATGAATCGACAGCCAATAATTAATTCTCAGATCTACAGAGACACTGGTGACAAATCGTCAGCCTCAACGAAGCACACGTCCAGTTAACAGACTGATGGAAACTGTTCTGTTCTACAGACGACGACCTTCAGCCGTCACACAAACAATGATTTCAAATCCTAAACTGAAATCAACCCTAACCTTCTTAGGTGGAGGGTTACCACAGTTACCTGCATGTTCCCACCAGCATGAACGCTCGGACTGAGCCCAGACTGTATTTACACAAACAGAAAACCTGTTTGTATTGGAATGAACGAAGAAAAAAATGACATGGCCGCTACGCTGGAACTTTAACAGGAATATGGAAATGAATTAATACATCTACAGACCCAAAAATTAAACCAACGAAAGTGAAACGAAAACAAAATCCCACCGAACTCCATCCAAGAGAAACCGAACCCGACAGTACGCCAGATACTGAAGCCCAATTATAACTGAACACACACACACACACAAACTAACTAACAAAAACACACACACACACACACAAACTAACTAACAAAAACACACACACACACACACACAAACACACACAAACTAACTAACAAAAACACACACACACACACACACAAACTAACTAACAAACACACACACACACACACACACACAAACTAACTAACAAACACACACACACACACACACAAACTAACTAACAAAAACACACACACACACACACAAACTAACTAACAAAAACACACACACACACACACACAAACACACACAAACTAACTAACAAAAACACACACACACACACACACAAACTAACTAACAAACACACACACACACACACACACAAAAACTAACTAACAAACACACACACACACACACACAAACTAACTAACAAAAACACACACACACACACACAAACTAACTAACAAACACACACACACACACACACAAACTAACTAACAAAAACACACACACACACACACACACACACACACACACACAAACACACACAAACTAACAAACACACACACACACACACACAAACTAACTAACACACACACACAAACACACACACACAAACTAACTAACAAACACACACATACACACACACACAAACTAACTAACTAACAAACACACACACACACACACACACACACAAACTAACTAACACACACACACAAACACACACACGCAAACTAACTAACAAACACACACATACACACACAAACTAACTAACAAACACACACAAACTAACTAACAAAAACACACACACACACACACACACACACACACACAAACTAACTAACAAAAACACACACACACACACACACACACACACACACACACACACACACACACAAACTAACTAACTAACTAACTAACAAACACACAAACACACACACACACACACACACACACACACACACACACACACACACCCCGTCGCCGGCCTGTTCCTGTTCAGGTTCGGTCCGGTCGATGTTCTCCTCTTCAGTGTCACAGCCTGAAATGAAGGTAAAGTTACTTACAGTTCGGTGCCGGGAGATAAAACCCGAAAACCCGCCGCTCGGTCCGACCCGTTCGGCGGCGTCGTCAGCGGACCCACGTCGGCCGAATCTCCCCATCGAACTTTCTCGACTCATCGATGGGCAGCAGGTGGTCTTCACGGATTGGCCCGTTTGAATTAATTGCTGCCACGGGATTGGACGAGCTGACCCTAAACTTCAGTACAGGAGCAGCCTTAGTTCGGTTCCGTTTCCACAGCAGCCAGTCAAACGGACGTTTTAATAGAACTAACATCCGTAGATCCTGTTCAAGCGATGAGATGAACTGTGGTGTTTTCATGGGCTCAAACGGACGTTAAAGGAAATGAAGGAAGATGCGAAACGTAGCAGTTGGTGGAACAGAAGCCGGGATCATTGATAAGCCGAGATTAGAAGAAAGAACGGTGGTTTCATCGGATTCAAAGGGACTTTGGACAGACGAGACAACGTCGACTGACTTTAAAGTTCACTAAACAGTCCAGCATTGTGAGACATAATGCGACTTTTGTGATTAGTGAATAAAAGTAGGTCTGTGTGTCATAGCTCCACCGTCCTCTTTCTCCAGGTTGGGGCAGGATGAAGGTCTTTGCTTTGAGTTTGGGTTTGGTTAGTTTGCTCTGTCTCGCTGGTTTTGCTCGGGATTGGGGAGCGTGGGGGAGCTGCCGGGTGCTGCGTCCGCTGTAGGTTCCCTCAGACCCGGGGAACCACAACAAAGACACAGACAGATTGTCCCACAAAGCCGCTGCAGCCTCAGCTCTGGAGGTTTTCTCTTTCAGGCCATTCCTGTTCACCTCTGTGCACAGAATCCTGCTGTGCTTTGACCACAGCACGAGATCTGGACTTTTAGTTAGTGCCAAACTAAAAGGTCTGGACGAAACGACCTATGATCTCATTTCCTGGACTTCCAGACGTCAGCTGCCCTGTGTCCTGCCTGCTCGCCAACAAACACGTCCACTCTTGTTCCTTATACTTCTCCTCCGCTCACTTCCTCTGTGGGACCTGATTACGACCCGGATTTTGTCCCCGGGTGGAGGGTTCACACCCTGCACACTCATAAACATCCCTCCTGCCTCTCTACACAGTCCCGTCCCGTCCTCTGACCCTGGTGTGCCACAGATTTGACTTTGTACTTGAACACTTACAGGTGTTTCTATTTCGGAGAGACCTCCGCTGACTTTCTAGTAGATTTTACATTTCCCAAAGTGCCACAAACATCAGTGCCTCCGCCTGATGAGGGAGTCTTTGTAGACTCCCCGAACAGGCCCACAGTCGTCAGATCATCGTGGAGACGCACTGACAGGTTTCACCCGTGAAATTCTGATGTTGAGACACTTTTCCCCCTTTAATGTCCTCATCCAAAGTGTGAGGAAGAGGACGCTGAGATGCTTTCATACAGTCAATTTGCTTCAAGATGTGGTTTCAAAATATCTTGTGTTTGGTGTTTAGTCTTAGTGCAGATTCCTCACAGCATTTAGGAAGATGCAGGTTAGTTGCTGAAGTTTTTACCCTGAAGTGAACAAATCAAAGACATAAAAATGTAAAACTTCTTTGTTAAGCAAATTATTTTGTAGTTCTGGCCTTTATAGCCATTGGTAATAATGTAAAATATTAAATATTAAAATAAACTCAAGCCAAAACTCAACCAAACGTCTCAGTTGTAGCTTGACATCCTAGTTTATCAATGACTGGCTTGTTTCAGCCAGCGTCTCACGTCTTAAACAGGGCCGGGACAAATGAAACTCGACACATCAAACGCTGTTTTATTATTTTTTAATATCGATTGTCTGACTGTTTGCATTTCTTCTTCTTGACAAAGAAATAAACACATTTATTCCCACTGATGGAAAGTCAGTCAGGAAAACAAGCACTTAATGTCCAGTGTCTGGGGCAGGACCAACCCTGACCACATGTCAAATGTCCCAGGGAAAGACACTGAAGCCCAAACTTCCCGTCCCAAGCCTGGTAAAAAAAAAAAAAAAGAAGAAATTGTGGAATTGTTTTGCGAGGAAGGGCAAAAAATGAAAAAATGTCCCAAATCAACATGCGGACCAATGATGTGCTGTGGCGACACTGAACTTTTGAAGGACTAAAAAAAGTTTCAGAAAAAACAGATTACAGTTACAGAACGGTTCCGAATCAGCAGAGACGTCAGCCAGTGCGGCCACTTCCGGTCAGTGAGACGTTAACAGGCCTCGCCGTAAAACTCGTCCCCTTGTTGTTTCAAAGTCCAGCTCACAGGGTTTTCTTAACAGGAAGTGATGCTTCCCATCACCTGATTACATAAATGACATATTTACGTGGCTGTGTGTGTTTTCCCGGTCAGTGAACTAAAAGGTGTATTTCAGACTATCGTTAAGAGTCGTTGCTTAATACTTTCGCAGCGACCCTCCACCACCTCTGGTCCAAGGTCTGTCTGGACTGTAGGTCCCCTGTGTTTTATTGGAAATCTTGGGGGTGAGGCCCGCTGTAAATTTTGATGCCGTGGAACTTTGGCTGGCAGAAACCTCGTCTCTGACACCCAGTTTAATGGTCCAGCAGGCGCATCAGCCCCGCTGATCGATCCCGGTCCTTTCTTTCTCCGCTCTTTCTCCATCCTTCTGTAGCCTCTGTCGTTCATAAGTCATAGTCTTTATGTCTTAAAGGCACAACGGTGGAAAAACGACTGAGCTCCTCTGCCAGTGCCAATACTTCTCTGTCTCTGAGACTGTATCGCTCTCCGTCTCCCTCTGTCCTCGTCTTCACCTTGACGCTTGTGCATCTGTCTCTGCTCCCCGGCTTGACATTCAGCCGAAAAAAAGGAGCTAATCACTAAAGTCGCCCAGTCCAGCATCGGGTCAGGCTGAAAACTCGCAGATTCTTGGCACCCCCCCGCACACGGTTGCCAGATGCTGCTCTGCATCCTGCCTTCATCGGTCTCTCTCTCCACCCTCGGTCTTTCCTCTCTCCGTCAGATTCTTTCCTTTCGCCCCCTTTTATTCTGCCTGTGTCTCCCGGTCTTTGTCTCTTTCCCCCTCCATTCCAGCAAAGGGGAACATTCCAGGCGAAGCAGAGGCGACACAGGCCCAGTGTTGGAAAGGCCACTTCAACAAGAGAGGCCATTGTTGAGGTTTCCAGTAGCACTTGAGCCCGGTGAAATACACATGGCAATAAGAGCCGAGGGGCAAAACCGGGCCGTGATCGACACATGAGGACGTTTGTGAGCGGAGGCCGGAAGGAAAAGATGACGGCATTTTGTTTGTCGCGTACCGTTAAGCACAGTCACAGTTTGAGTTTGTTCCTGACGCACAGACTGTGAACTGTGCGCCGAGACAGACGGCAGCAAATATGTGTCAATTAAACAGCTGAAAAATTCATACACGAGAAGGTAGAATTTTAATCTCAGTTACTCGTCAGCTGTTTAATTATTATTCTCATGGAACCGACATGTTTCACCTTAGGCCGAGCACTTAACAGCTGTGCAGCCAGTAATGAACGTGATTCGGTGGGACTGACTGGCTGGACCTAATTAGTCCTGGTCAGTTTCAGTCTGACTCAGGCAGTGAAGATTTCTAGTCTTTAGTCTTGAGACCGGGTCTCTGTCAGTCGTTCTCACATATCGTCGCAGCTGAGACCGACCTACAGTAACTACAGCGTAAGTTAATTGACCGTCTGTCCCTCTGCAGGGTCTCTGGCCTTTACGTCCATGATTATGCAGCGTGTTGAGTTTAAAAAGTCTCAGTTTTTGGCAGAAACACACAAGAATTTCCTGCCCATCTCCATCTCCCCAGTTTACTCGGGTGTGTGCTGCTCTCAGACTGTCAGAGACCAGAAACCTGTGATCGTTTCGGTTGAATAACGGTTGAGCCGTCCAGTCTTCAGCTCAACAAACTTTGTCACTCGTATATTCATATAATGTTTTGGTTATTTAACATAAATGGTTGGTTTTAAAACTAGAAGTTGTGAAATTTAAATTAAAATTTTTTAATTAAAATGAAAAAGAGAAATATGAGTCGGTAGTTTGAGACCCAATAGGAGGTGGCTGGGGACGGTAGTTTGACTGTGTGTGGTTGAGTTTCAGAGAAGCTCCTCGGTTGCGGTTAGAGTCCGTCGCCACGTGCTGCTTTTGTTCTTTTGCTCTCGGTTAATCGTTGTGCTGCTGAATGTCACTGTTCAACACTGCAAACTGCGTTTTTGCCTCGGCACCTGGATTAATTGTAATACAGTGCACAGCCCAGGTTCGTGTGCGTCACCGAGTATCGGGGAGAGCGGCGCTGGTGACGCGCGTGGGCGCTGTTTGTTTGGGGATTAATGATGATCCATATAAATTGCAGACATCTGTTTGGAGGTGTCATTGTTTAAGTATGCAGCCTCATGCCTCTGTGGGAATCGTTTGTGTGTGTCTGAGGCGAGCGAGCCCATAATGACCTCATTTCCTGCTGAAATATATGCAGGCCCATCACCGCCACATAAACCTGCAAATAAAGCCTATAAACCACAGCACAGGGCCTGTTACCTTGACACACACGTTTACCCAATAAACACCGTTAGCCACAAGTGACACACACTCAGGGCACACACAGCTTCATACAGGACACATGGAAATATGTGAAACAGGCATTGCATTAAACGTCGCACACGCTTCCAGCTCCGTCAGTAAACGGGCTGATACAGGTCGTCAGAGACACACGATGTTAATGGAAGAGTCGGCCCAGCTGTTGGGCTCCAGACAAGTTATTTTTCGGATCACAACAATGTGAATATGTTAATTAGGTTTGGAAGGAAACTTTATTGGTTTAAATGTGAGACTTTGACTGAAGGCGACGGTGGATGGTGGACATGGAGTTTCCAACAACAGATCCTCCTTCAGCGAAGACGCACTTTGTCATTCTGTCCTCTAGGAATTCTTTGAAAAATTCACCAGGATTCAGGGTCAGCGGTTCTGCTCGTCCAGGTGAACCACAGCTGCCTTAATCTGAAAACGTCACACAATGTGATGTTGTCCAACGTGCAGCCTGAACCATCTGATGCTCGTCTGACCGAGTGACCCAGGCCCAATGTGATGTGGAAATAAATGCAAGAAAGGTTTGTTGCTTCTGCACACAACAGTCCGAACTAGGCAAAGCAACTTCCTGTCTGAGATAATTTTACCTCTGGATGTTGGCATCGGCTGATCTGAGAACAGCTCCACCCGGCAGTGGTGTGTGTCCCCGGGAAGGTTATAGTCTCTCCACTGATTGTAAAGGGCTGTAAACACACGCGTTTAAAGGTCTAATCAAGCTCTTCTGCTCCGTGAGCAGAAATTGTTAGGAAACAAATTAAACATGCTGTCAGTGAATAATTTGCACATATGTTCATTATCATTTTGCAAGTTGGCAGAAACAACAATTAACAGTGTTTCCTAATTATATTGACAAAAAGAAACTAAACATAATCCAACGGCACTAGACTCCTTTCAGATTTTGCTGGTGCAAATTAGAAACATGCAAACGTATTGTTTTGCAGAAATGACTTTTCTTTATCTCACTGAACAGTGGAGCCTGTTAATTCACCGTCACACTGATCCCGGCTGGATCACAGTTTACATCTCCTTCTTTCAGCATTTCGTTTTCATTCCGTTCCCACAGAGGTTTAACTCAACCTCGTGGCAGCGTCACCTGGAAATATGTGGGTAAAAAATCCAGTTGCATTCAGAACTCGAGTGTCTGCTTTTTCTTTTCACACCTTTCTCTCATTCATCCGTCCCTCTGTCGGCCCTCTCTCACTCATCTCACGCAGCCTGTCATTAAATGAATTTGTCCTGCAGAGGGTCTGATGTGCGGAGGTCCAGGCGGGAGGCGACACCGCCGTTTAAACCACTTTCATCTGTCAGAAGGGTTCTCAAACTGAGCGAGGGCGCGGCCCCTGCACTTCAACAGCCCAACAAAAACAGCCAGAAACCGGCAAATTACCAGTAATGACGTGATATCATGTCCTCCTTAAAACGGGTGACAGTGCTCGATCAGGAGATTGTCACACTTTTCTGAACGTGGGTCTGCAGGCAGCCTGATACCTGCCCTTCGGTTCAGCGGGTTCTTACTTTGCCTGATAGTCTGCGGCCTCTCCTGAACGTGGGGTTCAACAGGAAGCGGCTGCATGGATGTATGCGGCGGAAAACCCACACAATCCAAACAGAAGAGGGACCCGACCTGAGCATAATTCAAGGTGATCCAAACTGTGGTTGGGCCAAAGACAAAGAACATTCTGTTCCTGGGAACCTATCAGAGCCAGGATACGGTGGGACCGACTTTATCCTTTCAGGATGTCACGACGTATCTTTGATTTCACCTGCCAGAACCTCAACACCAGACTCTCATGCCAAGACACTCACATCGGTGACACCAGAGCTGATCCAATGTGACTGTCCAGCCTGAGGCCACATTAAAAAAACATCAGATACTGTACGTATCTGATTTAGGACCACATACAATGTTTTGATTTGGGTTCCTGCAGTGTGACTGAGTGTGGATGCATGTGATGTTAACGTTTGTGCACTAATTTCCTGGAGCTCCACTCAGTCTGAAAATGTCACCCTCCTCCCTTTTCACTAGGCCCGTGTTCACGGACACCAACAGTCTTTTAATTGATTGGTCGACTGACGTGATTGTTGAGTGGATCATCTGTGTTTGATGATCATTTGCTCGGTGTTTGTGTTGTTTTGGGAGCAGGAATAAACCACCTTTTTTATTTTATTTTTTCACATTCTCCGTCCTGCTGATCTGCTTCATTAACGTCCTTTTTTATAAGTGCCAAATCGACACCACCTCCCACTTACATGAGGGTCCGGGCTGACAAGCAGAAACACGCAGAATTAATGTTCATTCATTTCAACCGCTGAAAGCAGCGTCAGCATCCAGCACCTGTCTGCCTTCATTACTGGAGGTGATCTCACCAAGTCAACCGCGTCACACGAGCTTTTTCATTTCTATGTTACCAGAAGATAAAACACTAAACAAGTTTACGGTGTGTCTGCGGATAAAGTTTTCTTCGCTCAGTTCCTGCTGATGAATGAACATATTCAGCTCTGAGTGTGCAGTTTCCTGCAGCCATATTTTCCCAGAGCGCTCTCTCTCTCTCTCTCTGCCACTCGGGGTTGTTAAAGTGTTAAGCTGCGATGTGTAATTTGCAGAAAAATAAGATTAGAACACCTACAACTAAACACCCTCATATGAATTTATGTGCACGTGTTGGCTGCCTCAGCATGTTGCAGAACAGCAGCGGGACTTTGTGTTTGGGTTAAATCACGCGGTTTCCTGAGTTGCATCATTTATTCATTTAGTCTGAATAAACAAGAAGCGGAGCCGGGAATTTGTAAGCTGCTGCCTGTTTGTGCATCACAGAGTCGGACACTGGTGTGAGTGAACGTTCAGAGCGACGATGGTGCTGAGAAAGCGTCCTGCAACCTAAAGCTCCAGGTTAACAGAGTTCACTCCGTTGATTGTGTCACATTCACGTCTATCATGCAGTCAGATTCTTTGTGATCCATGCAGGCGTGTACAGGAACCTTACGGAACGACGACTCTCACTCTAAAAAACCATTGTGCACTTTAATGATGATTGGAACACAACATGTTGCACGTGGTGACAATAGTAATAAACGTGTAATGTCGTCACTTGTCTTTACTTGTTTCTGTTTCTAACCCAAACTGTATCTGTGGTGTGAAGCGACAGGACGTGAATCAATCAAATTTGACGCCTTGGGCGGCAACATCATCCGACACTGTGCGATGAGAATGTGTGTGAGAATCAGGGACTGAGACCCAACAAAATAAAGAAACTTCACACACAGTAAGTGTGGAGCGAACATGCAACGAACTACACAACGTGTCTATTTATGCTTTAAAAAATGTGTTTTAAGAGTTATCACCCCAACAAACGGTCATCTTCAGTTGTGAGCTGTGATCAGGTCTGGTGACGTTGTGTAATGAGCCTGATGAAGAGGTGGAGAACATGAAGTAGGGTGATGGTGAAAAATCACAATCAGTGGAACATAACGTTTGAATGAATCAACAGTCGAAACCTAAGTAATGAGCTGGGGGGTGGAGGGAGGTAATAACTGCGCAAATCAAACAGGAAGTTTGTTTGTTGGCTTCAAAAGACATTTTACTAATTTGATCAGTATATAAACATATTTGTGTGTTGCACTTAGTATCCAACATACCATGATCACGACAGAAACATATTTCCTGTTTCATGTATTTGCGTTGCTTTGTGGCTGTATAGAAATCCAAAGGAAGGTTTCAAAAATCATCTGAATGAAGTTGCACTTTGACTCGAGTCGACAAAATGACGAGGATGATATTGGTACGTATGCAGCACTTGACAATAACTACTAGACAATGTTGGAAACCAACGCCCAAAAAATTACCGCATAACGCAAGGAGAAGTTCAGCACTCAGATATCATGTATGAAATAAGTCGCACTGGAGTTTTGGCTTTTTCCATCTGGAAAAATAAACATTATTTAGCTTGCTGTGAATTTCTGCCTTCCTCGTGAGTCATTTCACATCAAAGCGCACTGAAAATGACCCCAGATGGAGTGTTCTGTGGAGCACACATCAAAGATTAGTCATAATTAAACCCTCTCCAAAGCAAACAGTGTTTTCATTTTCCAGTGTGAGTGTGAGCTTCTGCTGGGCCCTGATCAAAACACGCTGCCGGAACTTTTTGAGTCAGGGTGTGATGCATGTAGTTATTAACCATCACCTGAGCCTGATCCAATTCATTGTAAGTCCGTGTCCTGCAGGATGTTTTAGGATCAGCACCAAAAATACGTCAATCTTAGACTTTTAATACCAGTTAAGATGAGGGGGGAGTATGGAAACAATAAGCAGGTGGGACCTACAAAGCAAAGTAGGAATCAAAGCTGGACGCACGTGTCAACTGTGAGCTGGATCACGGTGGGCTGCACGGCAAACGGGGTGACATGAAAGTAGGAAATGTCCGGATCCTGATTCTGATGTGAAATCAGACACACTGTGTGACACTGTGTGAGGATGCACAGTTGGTTTTCCCAGCAGCCCGTGTGAGTGCGCTCACGTGTGAACGTGCGTGCAGGAGTCACAGTTCAGCTCGGAAAGCAAAGCGCCAGCAGCATCGAACACATCATTAGTGGAGTTCACGACCTTTTGTTTTCAGGCAGGCGGAACGTGTCTCGTGTCTGTACTGAAGCCAGTCCCACTGTAAGTCGAGCTCCATGCAGCTCAGACCTCAGCAAAGTTCACAGTCCGTGCAGGAACGCCGTCCGAATTGTACGAACTAAAACGCCGGAAACGATTAAGACACGAATTCCCCGTAAAACATTCACATAAACACGTTCCTGCACCACGGTTCGCTGTGTTGTCCCACAGCAACAGGAAGATGTCCGCACGCCTGTGCAATCAGCTCCATGGAAACCTCCCACTTCAAGGCTTCTGAATGTTTTTTCACCCATGACCTGAAGTCAGTAAATCCGACATACAGTAAGTACAGGACCCCCCCTCATGTGTCTGTCTCACTACTGCTTGAATTCTCCTGTGTCCTTCCCCTCGGGTCCATCATCGTCTGGCTGCCTGTGGCTGCTGCTGACGTACTGGGCTGCTAATGGAGCAGCACCTCCGGGACTCACCAGGCTGCGTGCTCTGCATTCAAAAACCCACCGGCCACTTGTGTCGCTGGTCTCACCATCCACTGCTGTTTCTTAAGGAATCTTCCCTCATTTATCTTCATCATCGTATTACTATTAACAGTCACAATAGAAGGGGAACCAGTGTCACTCTGTGAGCACTTTTAATTGTTTCAGCATGAAGCGAAGCATCTGTTCTCCAGGTACAGGCGGTGACGTCCCATCACGACACAGTCCTAACCGCACAGAATATGTCTCTTTGGGTTTTCTTTGGTTGATCCAACGGATTAGTTTGTGCCATGTTTTGATATTGTGCTGCTCGAATTCGGCCATGTGACCGAGGTTAATAATGAGGTAAAGTTCTAATTCTGTGCTGGTGTGAAAAACAAAGCTTATCTATCACCTGTCGTCGCTCGATCTACGTGGAATGACATGAAACCCCTCTCACCTCTTTGCACTGAATCCGACTCACGAACTGATGTGTTCACCGGGCAGCACGAGAGCAGGACAATGTTTAAAGTGAGACTTTATGTCCCACTAACCTTTAATTCCTGTCTTCACATCCGCTGCAGACACGACGAGGTTTGTTCTGTTTCCTAATGAGAGGAACTGGCGGAAGATTCCCGGCTCACTCGACTGAGGCGTCAGCTTTAACTTGGGGTAAACTCATATTCATTCGTCAGAAGACGCAGCTGTTGGTGAAACATCAGTAAGATTCAATATAACAGATACAATCCTTAAACGATGGTCGTTTAGGAGGTTTGTCAGTCGATTTATCGTTGAGCATTAAATTTCAGTTCCGTTTGGTGATGGATGGATCAGACAGGGTTGTCGTCATGTCCCTCTCTCTGGCTCCACAGACGGTGGGACACACTTATTTCCAAAATGGTCCATGTGTAACATCACTGAACACCAGCAGTTTCCTATAGAACTAGTCGTACTGCACCGAACGTGTCTAAATGTCACATTTGCCGCAGCTCAAATCCGGACGTCTTCCAAATATCTTATGTATCGTGCAGCTCACAGATGCAGGAAACACAGACGTGTTGTCCTTCACGAAACCTCCCTCAGACTGTATTTATATGTGAGTCTGCTTTATGGTTTAGACAAGTGCATCGAGTTGCTCTGATAAATCGTACACGTGCCTCAGGCCGCATGTTTGCCAGGTGCCCCCCCACCCCCCTATTAACAGGTAAACCCTGAAGACACATTCAAACACAACACGAGTTTGTGCAGGAAATCGATTTCAAATAAATCATACATCAAACAGCGTGAAAATGGTTTGAGAGTACAAGGGTTTGTTTTTCAGGGAGGCGTGAGGGGCGATTGGTACAAATGAGAAGCGAGAAGGAAACAGAGAGAGATGGAGCAGGAGTCGGAGAGATTTACATTTACACGGCAGCTCGGTGGAACGGTGGGATCGTTACAGACGAGGGAGAAAGAGGGAAGCTTCAAATGTAAGAGCATCGGGGCTGAATGCAGATTTCAAAGTGGGCCCTCAGTCAATTTCCCTCCTTGTCTCCTTGAATTGCCTTTAACAAGGCGCCGGACGGACAAATACGACAGAACGCTGCAGCACAGAAAATTACAGCAAACAGCAACAAATCTAAAATTCATTTCACACCTCCACTCTAATTTCAAGCACATTACAATCGATGGGCGGGTTCTCTGCCAACCTCGGCTCCGTCCCCCACTGCAGGCTGCAGACGAATGGAATGATGTGCAAATAATACAGGAAGCAGTAATGAACGTGCCACCGCTGTTCCTGCACCGCTGTGTGTGTGCGGACTGATGTCAGCAGGAAGCGAAATTATACACGAGACAGAAGCCAAAGGTCGTTTAGTTCAGTCGAGCCCTGTTTTAATGGACGACGAGAGGAGGGAGCAGATGGGGCAGGTGTAAAATACTACCCCTCTTTATCCTGTGTGTGGTGGAAATGATAGCTGAGGTAAGGGCGAGGCAATTTGATGGATGGACAAATTGAGGAGGGAAAGGATGAGCAGCGAGGGGAGGGAGGAGGCAGAGGAGGGAAGGTGATGTTAGGTGAGGAGGAGGAGGAGAGGCGAGATTAGCAAAGACAGCAGAGACGAGCCATGAGTCAGGGAGGAGAAGATGGAGAAACTGTACGGAGGGAACGGAGCACTTTAACTTTATTCATCCCAGCGGGAACAGCAACTCAACTACAACCAGCTGCATCATTGTTGGTTGACAGACGGCCGAGCTTCGACATCCGTCAGCAGACGCTAAACAGAGTCCAACCTGGACTCGTGCCGTCCCCGCAATCGCCCTCACGAGCTCTTTGAGCTTTATTCCAATCAATAAGTAATGAATGAGACGACGCCGTCTGCACCTGCACCCACCACTCAGACACTTTACATTTTTTATGACCCTGAAGAATGACAGCGAGCTGCAGGGCCTGACAACCTGCCGGAGCTGGACCGTTTCTGATATCGTCATACTTACATCTGATGATCCTGATCAGTTTCTGAAAACCTTGATAACCGTGAGTGGAGCGAAGCATGCTGAAACGCGTCCTGTAATGTTTTAACCTTTAAAGCTCCACCCCCAGTGACAGTGACTCCGCCCCTCCGACTCGTGACCCACCAAAGCACATTACGTACATCACCGCATTTATGTCATCGACCAACGACACACAGAGGAGATGTTTTGGGACAGATCAGGGGATAAAGTATGTAACGTCGGCATCACCCTGAAAATAGTTATATCATATATGTAATAGACAGAGTCTAAAATGGGACAAAATGTGAAAAAGCAACAAAAATAGCAGAGAAGAAGACGTGACGTGACAGGACAGGTGTAAAATACAGCAGTGCAGTAGACTCGCTGCAGATGATAGCAGAGCTACAAGCATGAGACAAGCTGATGACAGATGAATTGTGAAATGAACGAACGCTCGGAGGACAGACAGATGCAAAAATCGACAAAAAGATGAATGAGCGTCACACCATGTGATGGATTAATGGATGCAGCGAGGTGAGGGAGGACAGGGAGACAAGGACGCTGGGAGAGTCTGAGACGGGGAAAAAAGCAGCGCAGGCCAATTCTGCCGAGTTCCCACAAGCGGCGGCGCTCGAACCCTCCCACCCACTCACACAAACAAAAGGCTGTAGAACTGTTGACCTTTTCCCATGATTTCCACAGTAATACAAATGCTCGGCGAGCCATTGAAAGAGAGAGCGGCTTTTCAAAGGAGCAGCTTGAGACATCGGTGGGATGTCTGCGTTCGATATGCGCCTGCATGGCTGACCTTTCCCTAATGGGCGAGGCTGCTAATGCAGCGACAGCGTGTACCTGGATGCTGCGTCGCTAAAAGGAAGCCCGAGAGCAACAGCTGGAACGAACGGGACTCTGTGCTGTGCACCAGCCCTTTCGTCTTTGTTTCTTCTTGTCCTTTGTGGTTTTGTTTGTGCGACGGTGTCATTAAAGAACTGAGAAAAAACCCACGTCTCTTTCTTCCTTTCTTTCCTTCTGTCTGAATATTTTAGACCCGGAAGATCAAACGCGGCGCCTGCAGACACAATCAGCCCAACCTGACACCAGAACGTATCAAAGAAAACGCACTCACCCGCAGACTGCAGCGACTTGTGTTCATTCACCGAGCTCCGTGTCCAGGTCCGACCTTCCTCTGACTTCAGTCCCGACCTTGACCCTTAATCCACTTTTTACAGCCTGTTAAACGTGAAGGATTTCCTCTTATCGCTCCACCTTCCTGGGGACATGTCTAATCTGCTCCTGCGAGGACACACTAAACTTCTCTTCAGTGACATTCTGCTGCTACTAAACACTTCACAAGCAGCTTCACCGATGACCCTTTAAATCCTTATAGGAAGATTCTGAACAACCCGCCAGCACCTTTTTCCTCACGGTAATCACTTCACGGAGGTCTGAATTCAGCAGACGAGCAGCCGTGTGCCACCCGGTGTATGAGTGCTTCATCACATGGTTTCACGCTGACTCGCCCGATTAAAAGCTTCACATTCAAAATAATAACAGGGACTAAAAGTGCTTAATTCTAAAAAAACAGAGGTTTTTCTTTATCACAGTTAATATTCACATCCGAGCTCTGTCATGTTCAAATCATTTTGCATCTGTGCTGCCGTTGGTCTGGATCACAGATGACAGAAAACTGTGTGTCTGTGTGATGTTGATGAGAATCAGAGTATTTGTTTGGATTTTTGAATATTTTTGCTCCATTAACTTTCATTTTTTACACTATTTACAGTGTTCAGCTTTTCCGCGTTTGAAGAATGTTCTGATTACAGATTTCACATGCTGTGCGACATGGCCGGACTTGTCCAGTCTAGATTCTCACCGTAGGTCCTGCAGGTCAAAGGCAGTTCAATTGAATGAATCGTGGTGTGAATGTGTCACCTAAAGCTGTGATCTTCGGTTTCAGTGAAGGGACAAATAATAATCATTTATTAAAGAAACCTCACTACGGGATGTGGGAGGTCACCAACAAGGCAAGAACAAAAAAACTGCTCACAAGCAGAAAATTCACTCAACCAGAGGAACTAACAAGACTAGGCACCAACAAACTCACAAGACCCACGATCAGCAAAGGCTGGCGGTCAGGGAAGAGCCGGGAGCAGGAAACAAAGATCAGGAACACAGCAAAGGAGAGAACGACCAGTTCCTCATAGCCCTGCATGGATGCGCAATGCAGTCCAGGTGTGAAGACGGGTGCCAGCAGAAGACGGGAGTCAGGAAGGGCAGGAGAGAGGAAGTGAAGTGAAGGGGGACCTCAGCGGACGAAGACAGGAACTGCACATGCAACACAGGATGAAAAAAGACACACAGGAAGTAAAGCCCCTAGCGTGAATGGACTCTGACTCTGTTCCAGCAATAGGAATCAGATTAATACCTGACTTGCACATGAGGCCGTATTAAAAAACTTTTTCAGCTGAGTCCTTCCTCAGACACACGGTTATAAATTCTTTTATTCACTTCAGCCACGGACTCTCGTGATTCTTAGTTGCCATCCGTGTGATGTGGCTTCAGTATTGCATTATTAATATTTAGCAGCGAGGGCTCGTTGGATGTCCACTGCGATCCTTTCTCACGACCTTTTACTCTGCTCTT
The DNA here is from genome assembly GCA_033026295.1 of Channa striata. Lineage (NCBI taxonomy): Eukaryota > Metazoa > Chordata > Actinopteri > Anabantiformes > Channidae > Channa > Channa striata. The sequence continues at coordinate 1,256,397 of CM065168.1, forward strand.
TTGTTCCTCCCCAACATTAACGTGTTCAGTCCCCCGTATCATCGATATTACAGAGGCTGTTGTCACCGTTTGGCCAAAATAAATCCCACTCCTGCTTTTACGTTCCTCTAATTAGGGCTTTTCGCAGTGCACAAGTTTTGACCCCTGAGCTAAATGCCAAATTACCCGTGGGCCAACCGGTCCTGTAGCTCCGAGCCTCTTAACTGTGATTCATTTGGAGGGGGCCATGCCTGAAGGTCCACGGCGTGCGTTGTCACAGTGATTGTCTTTGAAATTGCCTGCTAAAACGAGCGTGTTCTCCTCAACGCAAATTTCCGGCTCACTCAGACGTTCACACTGGCAACCAACGTCCCACTGAGGGCCTTCATAGAAATTAGAAAACAATTCATTTTAATCAGTGCGCGGAGCCTCCTGAGCAGCAGATACTTTTCTCCTGTATGTGGTTCAGGGGATCATTTAAGCTTCAATTACATTTCTCAATTTGTAAACTGATAAATGTGTTCACTTCTCACACTGTGTGAAAGTTGCTGCCTTCGTTCCTGTAAATGTTTGTTGCAGTTAATTGAAGGTGAACAAACTTACTTATTGTTTTTAAAAAAATCAAGCACAGTAACAACTAATCAGTCATTTTGGACCAGGATTTGTCATTTAGCTCACACATAAAACAAATCTGTAGAACAGTCTTCTTCCTCCTACGTCTCAAAGCGATGCTGAAAAACTGGTCCATGCATTTGTTCCTTCTAGATTGGACGACTGTAATTCTCTACCTTCATGCTGCCTCAGTAACTCTCTAAAAAGCTTCAATTAATCCAAAATGCTCCTCTTCTGCGGAACCAGCTCCCAGTCCAGATTCGGGAAGCAGACACCCTCTCTATTTTTAAGACGAGGCTCCAAACCTCATAGTTGGTTCTAGTCCTGCTGCTTTAGGCTCAGACTGCTGGGGACCAACCCCTGATGCACTGAGACACTTTCCTCCTCTCAGCCACATTTATATGTCACCCCTGTAGGACATTAACTCTGTGTCTTCTTCCTCTCTGTGTCCCTGTCCTCAGGCGTCCCCAGATTTGGAGCTGTGTGTCTTCCAGTGGGCAGCTACTGGTCCTACCGAACTGCCCACTGTTTTCTTTCCTTTCTCCACTTTCCACCCTAAAAGTTAAATCTCTGTCTAATGATCAGCTGACATGACACGAGTCGGGCAGTTGAGAGACTACAGTGGACAGCAGCATAATTCTGAAGACTAGTCCAGGTTCAGATCAGAATTCAGGTTTTAGAAGTAATACCGTGGCTCACAACATGAACCACTGCATGTTGATCATTTGTCCTAATGTTGCTGTTTGGCAAGTTGATTGATTTGATCTTTGTAAAGTCCTTCACCTTCCTGCCCCAAGTTCTTCAAAACCAAAAGTAACTTGTAACCAGAGCAGGGACCCGTTAAAACCCTTTCAGCAGCTGGACATGACGCATCCTGTGTGGGGTTGCTAAGATGGTTGAGAAGCGGGGTCCACCCGGGACAGGTCAAAACAGACAGACACACAATCGCACCTATGGGCGATTTAGAGTCACCAATGAATCCGACTCGGACGTGTTTGGACTGTGGGAGGAAACGCGCCGAAACACGGGGGGAAGTGCTGAACCCAGTCAACCCTCATCTTTCTGGCTGTAAGGCGGAAATAAAACTAGCGCTTTGAAAAGTTTGGATCTGCCTTTTCATGGGGTAAACACCGTCTCAGCTGGTCCATGTCCTCTGTGGGTCTGTGCACGTCCTCACACACAGCTGTGTCTCACTTCTCTCGTCCGGTTGAGTTACGAGGTCAGACAGCACCAGATTAAATGTGTCACATTTATATAGATCCATCACTCCGTCCTTTGTCCCGCTGGAATGTGAACTAGAGGTGCTGTGTTCTTGTGTGGGTTGGGGGGAAAATCACAAGGATTTAGACCCTCTGGGCATCAAGCATAAATCCTACTTTGTAGGTCATTTGTTCATGGTTAAGTTTTATTATCTGGCAAAACGAAATGTTCATTAGAACTTTGGCTTCATCAACGTTCATCCACGTCTCAAAATAAACTAAAACCGTTACGTCACTGATGCTATTCATAGAAAATAATCTTAAAGGGAAAAAAAGCACCTTTATGGATCTACAGTTAACATTAATTCAGGGCTTCAAAGTAAAAATTGGCTTCACTTCTGCTTTATTATGTGTATTTTGGTTTAAACTGATTCTGTAATGTAGTTTTCAAGGAGCTGGATCAGTTACAGGTTTCCACAACGGGGTTCGTCACTCCAGGAAAAGACTTCAGTTTGTTAAATACCACTCGTAAAGAAATTAGAGAAGCCTTGGACAACTTGGCCAAAGGAAATATATGATCCATAATGATCATGTATTTACATCATCTACAGTAAGTGTCACGAAGCTCAGCCTGCTGTTCACTGTATGTCGACCTCGTTTGCTGAAAAGTTTGTTCCTAAGAGACTTGGGGAACGTGTGTGTGGGTACGTTCAGTAAGAACTGGGGTCCAGCTCAGTAGAAAATGAAAATCTCTGTCTGACATCGGACAGCTGCTGTCATCTGCAGAGGAAATCACAGCGTGTGTGAACGTTTCACTCGAAAGTTCGGTAACGACATATGTTCAACTTTCCATTTACTTTATTTCAAGATTTTCACTTAACTGCATCTTCCCATTGGTAACAGTGTAAATTACTGTACATGCTCTAACAGACGAGCACCTCAATAAATGCCTCTAATGCCCTTTGGCTTTGGATGGACTCTTGCTCTTCCGCTTTAATTTTACATAGTTACAAGCATCTAAGTGACTTATTTGGACTTCTACAAATCACTCTGTGTCAGTTACATGTCAGTCAGACGGATTTAGCTTTAAAGAGGAGGCGGCATCGCCCCATTAACAAGCAGCGTTCCCGTCTACATGACACTTTCCTGAGAAAGACGGCTCTGACCTGGTCACTTAAGTCCATGTGAGTGCAGTGATTGTGAGATCCATAAGGAACTGGCACTACAGTCGTGATTGATTTGGGATTTTAATGATGATGTTGGCTGACGTTCGTTGTGGTGCTTCTTGTTCGTTGTGGTGCGGCTCTACCCTCTGATTGCACCCTATTGCATATTCAGGTGATACGATGTGTTTCCATTAAATTCAGCTGCAGTGCTGGTGAAAAGACGCAGACAGGCAGGTGACAAAGAAAGAGGCAATAAGACGGAAAAAAAGCCTCATAACCAGATATTTACCCGGCGAGCATAACAATATCACACACACACACAGAGTGACAGACGGCCAATCAAAGCGTGTCACAGGCAGACGTCTGCGGCAAACACACAGCAGCGGGAACCCAATCACAGAGAGGGAGCATCCGAATCACACACACACACACACTCCACTGTCTCATCTCATTCACCACAGAGGGATCTCCCAATTTACATGGCAGGGGAAGAGAGAATTGAGAGTCAAAAAAAATCCAGCAGTGGCGTCACGTTCCCACCTACCAATGGGCTGATTGGTCCCAACGAACAGCTGACAGGCAGCGCGGCGCCACCCGACCCAGCAAACAGACAGCTGGGAAATTGTCTCTGCAATACACCAGCCCCGCGCCCCGGATGGTTCAGAGCCTGCCAATTCAGACGGGTTTATATGCTCTTTGGTGTGTGTGGGAGGTGACGACGGGCTGGATGGTGAGTGTTAGGAACATCCTAGTGGAAGCATCTTCCTGTTGGTTCGTCCTGCTCCTCACATTTTAACATTAGTGCACAAAAACGCAGAGCGACGTGTGAAATGGAAGATGCAGCGTGTGGGCTTCTTGCTTCTCTACGTAAAAGTGCCGCACATGCATCTACTGGGAAAGTGTGAGAGACAGTGAAAACCGGGTGATAACAGGAGGAAATGACGTGGGCTCTATTTCGGGAATCCTGACAGACGACGTCAAGATGCAGAGGAATCAAGTATGTGACATGATCGAAAGAGCAAGTGACCAGGGTTTGACGAAGTCCCGCACCCGGGAACACGTACAGATAAACGTGCGGAGGCTTTTTCATTCCTTCACTGCCACTTTCAATCAGCACAAGCATGTTCACGTTTTCAGGTTTAGAAAAGGACGATGTGGAATATCAGAGAAAGATGTGACAGCTCATATTTCCCCATAAACAGCTCTAATTGTGCAGATTTTGTTTCAATAATTTATCAAATAGGCAAAATATACCAGATTTAGCCAAAAGGCTTTTTTTTCATCTGTCACAATTTGAAAGAATACAGCGAGGTTATAAGACCGTGTCATACAGACCATATGACACAAATACAGTTATCAATTAGTCTGGGCAGCAGGGTGGTGGGGATAGAAGGCCGCGGGATCGCAACCCCAAAAATCAGCACATTTTCTTCCCTCAGCATCAGATATTAAACGCGTTAAATTTGCACCGCTCTGTACGTCCTTTGGCGGATCATATTGAGGCCACAGGTTCGCTGCAGGATCATCACCTTTGACGCCACAGGAACGACTTTCTACACACACAAAAATGCACAGGTGTTCGAAAAACAACTTCCGGGTAAGGTGATGTTACCGCTGGTAAATGAACCGTGAGTGTGAGTGTGTATGGACATACTGGAGACCTGTCCAGCGTGGACCCCACATCTTGCCGCGGAGAACTTGATGGACGATTATTTTATAACCTTTATTATTAGTCCCTGGATGTTGTTCTGCACATTTGGGCAGAAACAAAGTATCAACATAATTTTCGGCTCATTTGTGTTAATTAACATCATATCTTCTTTACGGTTTGAGGAAAAGTGGAGTGACATGCTTTAGAAAAACTTTACAGCTCAGCTGCGTAGAGACATGATTGGATAATAGAAGAGAATCACACTCTGGTAAAACGTACTCTGTCTCCTGGGGAGGAGTCATTCCAGGGAAATCATATTTACACAGCCCGCTATCACAAATCTGCCTTAGAAATAAATGTGCACACGTGTCATCGTCCATCCTTCACATCAGGGAAGCTGAGGAAGATGAACAGAGGATGGACGGAGCTGCGGTGCGTGTGCAAAAGACTGCAGCACCAGGAGACAGAGCGTCACAGAACCTGAACCGTCTAAATGATTATCATCTCTCTGTTTGCTCCATCAAAGCGCCACTTCACAGGAAGCTCCAATCTTCAGTTTCTATGAAAAACCAGATCAGCAGGTTCGTATTTGTACGTACAAATGCAAGACGGTGGCTCTGTAGCACTGAGTCTGACTGGAGAGACAGAAGAAGACAGAAAGGGAGGAAGGAGACGCACAGAGACCCGGAGTCTGAGCAGGAGGGTGAAGGTTTGTTTCCGTGAGAACTGACACCATCGAATCAGCAATCAGACGGTGAGTGACAGACGGGAAACACCGACTCAACATGCATATGAACAATCACACGAGACAAACAAGACAAACTCATCTCCAACGGTTTTCCAGCTGTGGAATTTGCCCCTCGTCCCCGTCTCCATTTCCTTATTGTCTGAATAAATGCAACACAATAATGTCATCTCACCATTCAGCATCGCACCGCAGTCCCCGCGGGCCGCAGGAAGAGGACGGCGAGGGGTTTATCACAGAGACAGACGGGCGGACGGAGTCCCCGGGGACACAAACCTGTGACATGATCAAAATAGCAACGAGACAATGTTGGATTTTTCCTCTCTGATGATCAGCAGCGAGGACGAGAGTCTCACGGGTTTACGCCAAAGTGTGGAAGCATCCAAAGTCAGCGATCAAGTCAACGTGAAGAACAGAAATCCTGGAAGAGACACAGATAAAACCCGGCGGAAACCTCATTTAGAAATGATTCACATACGTCCAGGTCCCATGTTCCAAGAAACTTAGATTCCATTTAAAGTTTTCACTTTCCCAACGCGTCCGAAAAATTCTGAAACTCTCATAAACTTTATGATGCTCGTGTTCCACCTGAAATATCAAACAGCGTGTGAATGTTTCATTCCTCTGGAGAAACTATTAAAAGATGTTTTTGCTGTTTTTATTGCTTCGCTTTTTCTTCTCACGCCGTCTCACAGCTCCAGGTTCATCTGTGTCTGAGCGTGTTGTACTTTTTTAAAGACTGGAAATTTACTTCGGTTGTTTGTCAAATTGACAAAGCTTCTTTTTTAAATGAACTTGTGTGAAATGATTACGATCTGATTATTGACTCGAAGTGTTTGGTAAAGATGATACTGTGTGTAAACTGTTCCAAACCTGTCCACACTTCCTGTTTACTCGAGGCCTGTGACATGTTGGAGTGCCACTTCTTGGCGTCAGTGAAGGTCACATGAGTCGCATGTTCCGACCACACACACACACACTCACACACTCACACACTCACACACTCACACACACACAGGTCTCAGGATGTGATGACTGGAGTCAAACTCCACCACCGTGACTAAAGATCCATTAAATATCCAGTTGTTTTCCTCTGTCACATGTGGAAAAACGAATGATTTTAGCAGAACGTAAATGAACATTTACGAGTGGAAGATCATTTCAGGTACGATTTAGTGTCGAGTTCAGCCACAACGCTGAGTTGCAGAAGTTAAATGGCTGCAATTAAATGTCAGAGTTGCACATTTACCGTAAAAAGTGACAGGAAAATGTGTAGAGAGTTCACAGCCAGGACCTCTGAAGTCAGCCTGAGCGTGTTTTGATGGTAATTTCCATCCGAGGTTTACTGTGGGAAGTGGTGACATGAGAACAGTCGCACACACACACACACACAGACGGGTTCTATGCACGTAGTAAAATATCAAGCAGTTTTTCTGTCCATTGACTTAGAGAAGTGCAAACTAAGCGTTAGGTTCTGTGTGTTTGTGGCAATTTATGGATTTCTCCATCTCTCTCTAGTTTATGTGTGATACACGTGTGTGTGTGTGTGTGTGTGTGTGTGCGTGTGTGTGCAGGCTTGTTTGCTGTGTGAATCACTTCATGTTCAGAATGTAAATGTAGATGTTATGATCCATGTGTTCGTCATCAACAACACGTCATGTCCGTGTAGGGATTCAATTGGGTGAATGACTGAGTGGAGTTCATTACATGAACAGGTGGTTCTAATGTTCTGGCTGTCTTATTTATTTGGTGTGGGCAAAACATTCGAAGCACCTCCTCCTGTAATCCACTCCACTGTGACCTCGAGTATAATTATCATGTTTCTGACTGTTTCAACCTAAAAGCTGAGAATTTATAACTGTATCTAATTGTATTAAATTGCACAGGTGTTCCTAATAAAGTGGCAATTGAGCATATATATGTGGTTAACGAATGGTTGTTTAGGTGACAGGTGACAGACACGCAGGCAGCCGGATGGAGGGAAGTGTCTTCAATGATCCCAGACAGAAAACACAGTGGACAGGACAGAGGTCACACGGTTGACGAGCAGAATGTGACGTCCAGTCAACGCGGGCACAGGAACAGGAACTGGAACAGGAACTGGAACAGGAACTGGAACAGGCTGGTTAAACCAGCTGGAAACGGGGAACAGGTGTGTGAGTGGGAGGGGAAGGGGTGGAGTCATGTGGAACACGTGACCAGCAGTGGACGGCGTGAACACTGTTCTCTGCTTCACTGGTTGTTCGGTGTGTTAATGCAGCAGGGCAGCAAACGGGGGAAGGTGATGATGGAGACAAAACAAGTGCTGAAGATTTAATTAAATACTGCGGCTGTGTGGGCGTGTTTTCGCTGCTTCATTCACGGTCGCTCAGCCGCACGATTCCTGGCTGCTGTCCTGCTCCTGTCAGCACTGACTCACTGTGGATAAAAGCTTCAGGCCTCAAATGTGCACGAACGGAGGATGTGAGCCATCACTGCTTCTTCAAAACCAAAGCAGCCGTGGTTTTCTAGGGAGTCAAACTGCAGCTACATCGGCAAGATTTATTTGTAAATAAAGAAATATTGATAATGGGAATATTTACAAGCTGCAGATCATAGAGACTAATATGTCAATGATTTGCATATCAGCTAATTGTTACAAACACACAGGTGCTTGGTTGGTGAGTCTAAAATGGCCGTAGGTGTGAATGGTTGCCTGCCTGGTGACCTGTCCGGTGTCCCCAGCTGGGAGTCCGGTACCACGAAGCGTGCTTCAGATATGGAGGAATATCAGTGGATTAATGGAGAATCACTTCAGAGGCAGTTTGTTTATGATCCTTTAATCTAAACCACAATCTTCAATGTACAATGTCATTTCTCTTTATCTGAAGTGTCATATCTATATTGTAATTATTATCGTGAAGCGTTTTTCTCTACATGGATGATGTCATGTTTAAAAAACAGCTCAATCCTAAGTGTGAATTTACGGTGAGTATTTGCATTTGTTGCTAGAACCACAGAGAGGACGACGGACCGGAACTTGGATCTGTGACGCGGCCGCCCAACGTGCTGTGGAACACGGAGCGTGCAGTAACTGTCAGGAGGCAGGGTTGGTCTCCGGCTGTGCGCTCGGAAAAATCGGCCCGTGACAGTCCGATCCGGTACGTTCGGTTCATTTCTGACTTCATGTAAGTGTGTGTGTGTCTGCGTGGGAGGAAGAGGGAGGTCACAACCCATTACTCACAGCTGGCTGTGTTTACGCTCGTCTAATAGGAAAAACAACATCGATGCTTCCGCCACATTATAAATCGATAGATTACCCAAACACGTTATAAGTCATGTTGCTTTGTCGGAGCAATGGACTCTTCCGCATTGATTTCTGCATAGATTTAATAACAGGCCCCCAACAGGCGTAGAGGATCACTTGGCTGCCATCTAAATTAAGCTCTCCAGGATGTAATCACACCTCAGTCCATTAAATGGGCTGCCTCAGCTCGTGGACATTAACTGCAGGACTCTGGGGCCTGAGTCGGGACGGGGGCGTGCAGTTATAAAAAAGTAAGCGTGAGGAAAAACTCGGGTTTGAGAGGCTGTGCGGTGAAAAACTGGTTTCACCTTTTGAATGCGGCATTTTCTTTAATTAAAGTGTCCACAGAATCGATAAATCACTGACTAAACGCTGGAAAACTGCGTGTGCGTGTCCACATCCGCGCATGATGGGACCAACGTTTGTGCCGCTGTTCTGGGTGTCGTCATAGAGAATGTAATAAGAGGCCGTCAACAACCACGGAGGGTCACTCGGCAGACATCAAGATGAAACGCTGTCGTCCTATAAAGAGGATCCTTCAGCCTTCAGGCTTCACTGATCGGACACCAAGGAAATAAAAGATCCAAACGAATGTGAACTCAACAAGAGACTTTCCAACTAGGACCAGAGCCTTGGCCTGTGCTTTCAAATGCACTAAAACGATATTCATATTTTTAAAAAGCAACAATAATGTGAGATGCTTTGCGTGTTTATTCTGGTCGGTTTAGTTTCGCTTGATGTTCTCAGACCCCAGTTTAAAAGGGACGTGGAGACGATCTTCTAAATAATAAAATGCAAATGTCCAAATGTAAAACTGCAAACAGTAACAAAACACGCCGCTTATAATAGTCTCTTAGATTAGAAATAAGTTCCTGCTCTGTCATAAGTTAAATGTCCGACAAGGTTAAAAAGCTAATATTGTTAAGAGGAGCAGCTGACGAATGTAGAACGGTCAGACTGAGTATCTGTCCATGTCAGTGCTTCGTTTTTTAGGACATTTTATTTTCAGTTTTCTGCAAAGTTGCCTTAACCCATTTTCGGTCAATCGAGATGTTTTTCCTCATTCGAGTAAAGCGCTCATAAGGAAAAATTCACTCTCGTGATTATTTCTCCACATTAACACTGTGCTTCATTTTTAAACATGTTATACTTCATTGAGAGTTAAAGGCGTCATCAAATATTTTGTGCCTGTCCCAGTTTGCTTAGTTTCCCATTTGCTTTCAGACATGAACCGACCGTCTTCCCTCAGGTTTGCTGTAGGTTTCACCTGCTCGTAATTAAAAGTCTCAATTAGGTGAATAAGAGAACGTGACACGAGTGGCCGAATTCGGCAGTTCGTCCTCTGCGCACAGTGAACCCAAAATCTAATTACACGCACAACACAGATGTTCAGTGATGTCCATCAGGCTCCGGTGGCTGGTCCGAACCAGCCCGAAAACTTTCGAGCTTTCTGTCCATATACTGTATGAAGCTGGAAAAAACAATTAGAGGGAAAAAAAAGCCGAATTGTGACACTTCAAACAGCATATGCTGAGATAATTAGCCAACCCAAACAATTTGCATTTTAGACAACGCGCCAATTATTTTCATTTCTGTGTTCCAGGGAAGTGGAGACAGAAGGAGAGATGAAAGGAGAGAAAGAGCAAGGGTGAACGTGGAAATGAGGAGACAAAGTCAGGAAAAGCAACTGAATGAGAGACAGAGGAGAAGTTAAAGATGGAGGGAGAGGAAGCGAAGGCAAGGGGAAACATTTATTCCCTTCAACGCAAACTCTCATTTGGCTGCACAGCAAGGTGTAAATAAAGCCGACAATTAATTGGAGATGGATGCGAGTGGGTGGAAACTCCCTCAAGGGCAATAAACACTTAGTGCCAGAGTCGTTTTCACTTGGTGGAACATGACAGCGGCGGTGTCTGGACTGCCCACGCCGGCCGAAGCCTCGGCTACCGGGGCCTGAACGGGATCCGGAGCATCGTTGCATAAAGTCGACCTCACATCAGCGAATTAAACGTCTCTGCGTTAAATGACAGTGTGATGATAGGTGGTTTTTCTCTCTCCGTGAACATAAAAATACGATAAAGCACATGTGAATTAAAAACAAGTTCAACAACACGGAGCAGCACTGGGAACCGCCGCAGACGACCGTCAGCAGCGTTTCCAGGGGACCCTGAAAACCCACGGACATTTAGATTTGTAAATGCCTTTTGTCGCGGCTTTTGCGTGGGTCCATAATTTGTTGCGTGTCACTCTCACGTTCAGGACCTCGTACAGAGGCGGTGGACTCGAGCGTCCTGAAGTCTTGTCTTATTTCGTCAGACCATGAACACGAGGAAGTCGCTCCTCTCGGCCCGAGCGTGGCTGCGGACGATCAAAGATCGACATGACATCTTAATTTCCTCAGCGTGTTTCCCTTCAGTCTCCGTCCTCTCCGGCTTTTTGTGTCCCTGGCTGTTGGTCTGTCTTCACCTCTTCCTCGTCGTGGTTTGTCTCCCTCTCTCCTACTCTTTTTACATCTTTGTCCCTCTCACGTGTTACACTCTAAACCACAGGTGAATGCAGCTCAAACTTTTTGATCCGGTGCAGCTGCCATGTGCACGTTTCCCGACCCTCCAGGTTAATGTGATGCTGCTGGCACAGGCGGCACGGACCCTCAGCGGGAGGAGGTCACTCAGGCGGGACAGAAAGCGATCAGCTGATCCAGAGGAGCCCACGTCGGAACGAGGCGCTCGGGTCTAACCTAGAAAGGCTCCGACCCGTTATCCTGCCGTGAGCACACAGCAGAGCGGCGGCACATTTGCATGAATGACGTTTGCATTATTGAAGGCGTGGTGAGGAGTAAACAAGCTGCCGGAGCCTGAGGAGCTGTCAGGTGGCTCCACGCTGCTCCGCTTGTTTCATTATTACTGAGCGGTGCCTGGAAACTAGAGGCCTGAACCTCTGAGAAAAGGGAAGTTCGACTCCATTGTTAGTCATTCTCTTGAAACGCACACAGCGTAGCCCACAGCGCCCCCCGGAGCAGCTCATGCCCAGAAGCCTTTGGATAATGTTTCCTGGCACTTGGAACGTAAACCCAGCCACCTTCTGCTCTCCAGCTCACAGCTGGAGGCTTCCCAGTTGATGCCAGGCTCACGCCAGCAGCCCATCTGATTTTCATTCAGCCTCTTTACCACCAGGCCAACTCGTTCCCCTGTGGCTCCGTATGCTGATTTCTCATTTTCATGTATTTTAATTGCAGAATGTGGCATTTGAAACTTCTAACAGGCTGTGTTTGTGTTTGTATTTTTACCATCCTCCTCTCAGTTTGGACTTACATTTAATTTCATCTGGCATGAAACCGCTCTTATATTTAATTAGAAACTGAGTTCGTACTTATTCTAATTAATATCCCACCGAGTTTCTCTACAATTAGAAATAAAGTATCGTCACATTATTTGTGTTGTTTTCACGTTGGTGAAAGGAAGGTTCCATCACTTTTGGTTGGAACACGTTGGTTCCCGTCTTAAATATGTTACTACAAGTTTTGGCCACGGGGAGGAGGACATGCTGACCGGTGCAATGAAGTGAGTTTGTTTGGGGATGAGGATTGACAGGGACAGGCTCAGGGAACGAAAAGGACAAGAGGCAGGTTGGTCCACACCACAAAGGACACGCAGGGAGACATAGTACAACCCAACAAAAAGCAGGGGAACCCATGGTGTGCAGGTGGGCGGGAAAGTCTGGTGATTAGGTGAGAGGTGAGCCATTGTTTGGGGGATCGATGTGCCAGGGGCGGCGAGGGACGTCAGAGGACAGAAGGAGAGTGGCAGGAGACCGGCAAAGAGCCCAAAAAAAAAAACTGGACTGAGACAGGAAGTGTGTCTCTGTTGTTTATATGTGATCAGCATCACAACCGGTTTGGTTTGTTGTTAAGTTCGAAGCTTCGTAAAAGGTGCAGTTTCCTCTTCCTGTTTCAGACCCTCGAACTAAATCGAACATGGAATAAAGGAAACTTGAACAAACATTAAGCCCGAGTTCAAAATCGAAATGTAGAAAGTTTATCCAATAACCACTTAAGCAAAGTCAGAAAATTATCCCAATAGCCAGTTCAGGTCTGGACTGGTCACGACTCCACAACTTTCTTCTCGTGGAGTTCACCACATGTACCAGGACCCCGTCACACAGTTCACCTTTAGACCTCACCTCACCATGACCTCATTTCTTCTGTGTCAGAATAACCCTGACTACAATCTCTTTTATACAAGTAACGAGACGACGGGATCCGAACTGAAGGTTCCTACCAGTGATGTCATCTGGAGGCTAGAAAAGAGATTTTATTATGTAGTTTAAAGGCATTTACATGCACTAGCCAAACTAGATCCAAAATAAGCAAGTTCAGTATGAGTGAAGTCGTCCTTCATGTTTGGTAGATACTTTTTCACATCGTTGATTTATGTGCGTCGAACATTCGTTGCTTCTTTAAATGCTTCGTTTAACATGTCTGTTGTGAGTTTGATCATGTTGCATTTACATTTTCATTTTGGCGGATGCTTTTGTCGAAAGCGACGCACAAAAAGTCCGGGAGAAAACATCAAAGCGGCGAAGTGCTTCCGTTTCATGAGATGATAATGACGGACGAGATGTTGCCTTTGTGTGATGTCAGATTTGGTCTGAAACAGCGAAAATACGCCGTCTCACAGCACTGAGGACTGTGCTGCCTGGAACACAGGACACACACACAATAACAAGTGAAAGATACATCAGGCCCAGAGCAGCCCAATAATAACAAGCACATTAAAAATAATGACCCAGTCCCACAATATGACCACGGGTTATATTACAGCGCTGTGGACTCCAGTAAAATTGTCAGTAAAATTAGCTCCTACACTGTGCTCCACGGTTCTCTTGTTACCATGGCCACACGGAGCCAAACAAGCCTGGACTCCAGCGGCCGTGGCCAATAAAACCGCGTTTATGTGGGAGCGTCGGCCGTCCTCTCTGCCCTTGCTGCTCGTTGTGCCTGAGCAGCGGGGCCGCCATCATCTTCACTTAGGGAGCAGAGCGGTCGGCGGCCATAACTGTCTGTTCTGCTGCACCGTAATTAACGCCATACGTTTTGGATTACAGTTCACAAGCACGAGGTGACGGCGCGATCTCTCTCTGTGTGTGTGTGAGTGTGTGCACCCACTGGAGGGAACCCAGGGGACGGGTAGGGAGAACACTGTTCCGTGTTCCGTGAGATCCACCGGTTGTACCGGCTCAGACGAAGCGCTCCTCAAAAGCTGTGAAAATGGCGGCCAACCAAAATGATTACACATATTTTATTAAATTTTTAATGTGCGCTTTCACCTTCGGGTTAATGAAATTACAGCCGGGCGTGGTGCCAGGCGCCGTCACGTCACGGGCGCGTTCAAGGACTTTGTCAAAGTAACTTCCTGACTCGCAGAGCGTCCTCCATCACACACCTGCCGTGACACAAACCAACAAACAGGACACGAGCTGCCAGCCCTCAGTGGGCGGGCCGAATATGAATCTCCCCCAGTGGATCGTCCATTAGTGTGTGTGTGCACGCGCTCAAATCTTTGTGAGACTGTGAATATCTGGGAGTTTAAGCAGAGAGGAAGATACAAAGCAGATCACTGAATCTGTCAACACAACGGATGACATCACACGCTGTTTGTTTCCGTGCACTAAAACGCAGCCATGTGCATCCATCACCGGCTCGTCGGGAGTCAGATAACAGCGGACATCGTCGATAGGGTCTTTGTTTTATTATGCAGGAAACCGAGATGCAAGCAAAGAAAATATTCAAAGATTTTCCTCAGCACAGCGAGAAGGTTGGACAGTCCGGAGCAAGTGGAGCATCAGCTGTGAGCTGTGAGTAAAGTTTTACATGAATGGATTCGTGTTTCCAGTAATAATACACCAAACATTAGCACAGGGGGTCAGACAGACTGACGGCCGTCATTACCTTCTACGTTCTTCACGATGCTCAAGTTTTGACCTGACACGTGTTTGACTTTACATGTTTGTCAGAAGAGGAAGGAGGAAATCTTGAGGATTCAACCAATAAACTGATGGAACACGGAGCGACTTATCGGAGCAGCAGACGCTCACGTGGGAGTCGGTGGCCTTCAGATGAAGCAGCATGAATTAATAATTGGACGGGGGTTATTCAGCATATTTATCTAGGTCACACAATGCGCTGAGATGCTTATTCTGAGGTGTGGGACCAGCGTCTCGCACTGGGGCTCCTCTGTGTGATCGATGGCAAGGGAAACTAAATTCTCAAAGCAGGAATTTGACAATGACCTGACAAAACCTCTGATGTTTTTTTTTTTTTACATAAGCAGAAATGAACGAGCAAAGACAAAGTAAAAGCTCAGAAGTGATGTGAAAGTTTTGACGCAAATTGATTCTGTGATTCAGGCTGACGTCAAGCGATGAGCCGAGTTTGCAGCCTACGCACCATGAGACATGTGATCTCAGTCGTTCTGAGACAGCTGCAAAAGGATTTTCTCCGACATGCGGGGCTGTTTTTTCTGTGTTTGCCGTGTGGGTAATTGAAATTGAACATGGGTGGGTGCTGAGGCGCGTAGGTAAACACTCATGTTCACTAAAAGCTCCTGAACTCTGCCCTGCGAACGCCGCGTAATGGAATAATTGTTGGATACAAGTTTGCTGCATCAAGAGTTTTTGGTTATTTGGAAAGTTACACTCATAATGTGCATGAGCCTGGATGGATTCAGCATCACCTCCCCTGTACTGTGAGGGTTTGACTGACTGACTCGAGTGTAATTCCTTCATATCCCACCTCAGCTGTAATCTACACAGCAGATCACACCTGCCAAGGCCTGAGAATCACACCACCGGCCTGAATTATTCACAGAGAATGAAAGGATACCAGAGGTGTGCGGTGATGAAGGACGGGAAGTCGGAATGCTTTTTTCCATTACACCACAAGCGCTCAGCAGGGAGGGGCCGGCCTGGATTAGCGAAGAAAGATTATGAGTGGAGGATCGATGGTGAGGAGACGCGGCACAGACGGCGCAATTTGGACGGAACAGGAAGGAAGAAGCTTTGACCTGCTGCTCTGGAAAGCTCGTCACGGCAGCACGGACGTGGAGCGTCAACTCAGGAGCTCGCTGACGAACCAAAGGGGGGGGGGGGGGACGCTGTGCAGCTGAATTAGCTCAGTATGGAGGAGATGAGACTTGTTGTCTCAGATTAGTGCTCATTCACTGATGCTGCCTCCGGGGGGTCCAGGCTGAGACCTACAACAGAGCCAACCTTCTAAACGTCTGCTCATCCTGATTGCACCTCGAGCCTTGGTGCTGCCTCCCAGAAACAAACAAAGGCCTACTAAAAGTTACAGGACCCGATCAGACAACTGTCTTCACAGCTGCACCTGTTCTGGCCTTGTCAGTGGCACCTGCTGCTTCAGGAGCCCCCCCAGGACACCAAACCTCTGAAAGGCCTCCTTCACCCGCTGTCCAGATTCCTTCCACAGTGCAGAACCCAGATCTGTGATGTTTTTCAGCCTCGGTGCCGGCGGCAGCCGTGCCCGGAGGCTTCATGTCTTATTCTCTTGAACGTGTAACCTCACAAACACCTTCAGGGAATTTCTTCCTCGTGTTTGGCACAAACATTCACTTAAGTCGGGAAAGATGTGCATGTAAATTGCAACTTGACTTGCTGGCAGAGTTAGTGTTACAGCTGTATCACATCACCGTGATTTAAGTTAACTGGCATCTTCCAACAACCAGGTGCGGTGACCACGGGAGCCAAAATAAATTCATGAGGCTTCTCACTCTGTCGGCCCACCTTGCATGGGGATATGCATCAAGGTCGGGGCCTTATGTGGGCGCGTCAATGACGAGCCTGGTTCAACCCGTGAACTCTGGACCACGTCGGGACAAATCAGCCTCGGACTTTGTCTGGAGTGGACACACTTGAGTGAAGCGAGCACGGGGAGGCACAACAGGATGGAAAACGTAGGCTGTAGACAGCAGTGTTTCGTTTACAGCACATCGGAGTCGTGAATCTGATAAATGAAGCATTTAATATTATCAACACGCTCGTTGACTTATTTTACATTGATCCGACAAATAACGACAGAACTTGGACATAATACAATGTTGTATTTTGAGGCTCGAAGGTTTAAAGTCCAGATAATTTCGGCAGCGTCTCCTACCCCCCCTACACCCTACACTCCCTATCGACGGGTTCTGGAGCTTGTAGGAACCTGCGATGAGGAAGCTTCATTCACGACAGCATCATCAATGAGAGAAAACAGACATTCCACAGTCACACATGCAGATGTCGGCAGCAGCAGGTGGAAACAGCAGCTGTCGCGTGTCACTCAGTTGTACAACAGGAGCGAAACTGCGAAAAAGCCTCAAATCCGAAGCCAAAGCTTTCTTGGCTGAGCACAGTAACTTCCTGGTGTGTCTGTGAGTTGTCTGGCATCTTCACAGACACCGTGTGGTAAACATCCCCCCCACCTCTTCCCCCATAAAACTGAAAATTACAGCCAAACAATGTATAACATGTTATTAGTGAGCTTTGGAGGAGCTGATGGGCAGAGGATGGTACCTTCACACAGAGCCAGACTAGCTGCTTCCTCCTGTTCCCTGTCTCCGTGCCAAGCAGCTGTGCACAACAGCGGTATCAGCCTCCTTATCTGACTCCCCAAATGTGGAACTTTTGCTTTCAGGCAAAGACAGAAGCGTTATCTTGGCCTGAAAGATTTATAGGGTAGAACATGCAGACTGTGCACTCCCAGAGAGCAGCACGGTTTTCCTCGGCCGGCCTGAACTCTTCTCCCGGCTCGTTAACTCATTGACCGTCCATTGGTTTTACAGAGTGAGACGAGCTGATGTAATTGACCAGTGCTGAAGCCGTTCCAGCTCCACATGCTGATGCGGAGTTTTCTGCTAATACACCGGCTGCTTCCAGCCGTTTCTCAAAAATGAGCTGGTCACACGCCCGTGCTCTTTTTTGTGAGATTGTGCATGTGAAGAAGGGCATAAATTACAGCTTTAAACCGTGTCCTGTTCGCACTAGAGTCTATTTGTCCCAGCTCGACGTCCGTTCGTGTGATTCCGGGGGAACTTCATCAGCAGCTTGCAGGCCATCACAGGAGGCTCCTGCTGCTCTTTGTGTGTGTGTCAGACACTGAGGGACAGTGTGTCAGAGTGTGTCACATAAGTTGTGTGTGCGGCGGCTGCAGCCTTCAGGTGTGGGGCTTTCACTCTGCCGCTCTCTGAGATTTGAATATGGCGAAGCAGATGCTGAAAAACTCCCTCCCAGCCAATTCACAGCACACATTACACACTCTGCTCCTCTTTGAAACGGGAACAACCACACAGTGTGTGACGGGAACACACTGAGCTTATTAATTCTTCAGGCTATCTGGGACATTGCAGGAGTGTTTTATGTGTCACATACCTCGCCGGGGTTTTGTGGTGGTGGTGGTGGGGTGGGGGGGGCGTGCAGCAGGGTGGCCCGGTGGTTAAAGAGAATCATCCAGCAGCCAGAAACTTCCCAGCTCAATTGCATTATGTCCGTCCCAGTGACAGTGTTCCTGCATGAGCTGCCTCGTCTCTACCTGCTGCAGGAGCGTCGCTCACAGCTGCCGCTGACCCCTGACGCCTGCGTGGAGAAAGTGACGAGCCTCAGCACAGCTTCACTGCTGTAGCTACCGGCTCTGCTGCGTGTTTTTTGACTTTAAAATAAAAGTTACGTGGTTATTTTAGTGCCGGTTTGGTTCCACAGCCCCGGGGAGCAGTACACCACTTTTTAAACGGACGGTTTAATTTGCACGGCCATCAGCTTTAATTTAAGGCCGACTTTTTGGGGAAGCTGCGGTTTTGGAGATATGATGGTTTTTATCTCACGGGAGCCATTGTATTCGAGCCATTCTGGTCATTTCTTAACTGCGTTAATTTCTTAATGTTGGATTTCCATTCTCCCTCTTCGTGATGTTACTGGACATGTTTCAAGCATCAAGCCCCAAACACACTGCGGCTACAGACGGAGATTCAGTGTCCATGTTAACTGGAGGTAATTAGCTGGAACTAACCACTAGTGATTGACACATTCAGTCATGTCACAAGGTATTCGGACACCTTTACTGCAGTGTACAATCGAAGAACAACTGCAGACAATGACACATGAACCCATTATGAGAGCATGTTTTTTATTTAAAAAGAAGAAAAAAATTTTTAAAAAAACGTGTTCAGACCCTTCGCTGCAGCAGTGCAACACCTGATCAGTCAGATCACATTCACAATTCCAATCCCACCGACACGTCTGCGTCACAGGAAACAGCTGTCAGTGAACACAACACCAGACCAGTTTTACACGTCTACTCAACATCCCACGGACATTTTACTGGAGAGAACAAACCTGCTGCTCTTCTTCAGACGACCTGCCGAAATTTTATAAAACTGATATTTTGCTAATAAAGTTTTCTTCCTGTGCCCAGGTCTTTGACATGCGGGAGCCACAGTGAACATCTACGCTGAACCAATTCACACATTCACTGTAAAAACCTTTTCACAAGAGAAGATGTCTGCTGTGCCAAGGAGAAGAGGACGAAGACCAGCGCTTCTCCACCAAGGAGAACGTGGAGAACAGGAGGAGGCAGAGCTGCTGCGCCTCAGATACTAGTTGAATTAATTAAGACCAGCCTGCTAGATTTGCTGTGAGCTGCCGAGGAGCTGATGTGCAGAATTTGATGTTGATGTTTTAAGGGACGATGGCAGAAGAGACGGTAATGACAAGGAGACGAGACTGTGAAGCATGAAAGGAAGGAGAGGGACGACCGTGGAGACGTTTGCATCATTTCAGACGCTCTGCGACGCTGCCGTGAGCCCGCCACTGTCTGCGCCTGAGCTGTTTGGCTTTAATGTGGGGCAGCAGAAAGGCCAGTTCAGCAAAGTGGGGTCACGTGTTGGTTTCCTCCAGGGCTGGAGCTCCGGCTCAGGGTTAAAGTAATAATCCATTACATTTGCA
Source organism: Channa striata (assembly GCA_033026295.1). NCBI lineage: Eukaryota > Metazoa > Chordata > Actinopteri > Anabantiformes > Channidae > Channa > Channa striata. The sequence continues at coordinate 1,276,030 of CM065168.1, forward strand.
TGCAAATTAATCAGCTGCCGTACTTCTGATCTGTGACATTAGAGCGCTTGATCTCGTGGCCTCCACGTTGACGGGATGGTTTCTAAACACTCTGACTCTAATTGAATCATTTTTTATTTCTCTTTATTACATTTTAACTCCCACAGCCGTCGCCTGGTGTCATTTGTTTCATTCTGAACTGAAACTGGTTTATTTTGGCTTTAGCTTTGTGTGCTCAAATTGAAATCAGATACTGTGTTTATATCCTCACAAAATGAATGATGTGGAGCTTCAAATCTGATTAGAATCCAGTCATTGCCGGCGTGATTTGCAGTCTCATTTAACACATCTGAACACAAAGAGCAAATAAAGCAGCCGGCACTAAAAGGCCTCGTGGAGAAGTGGATCGGAGGCGCCCGGTCGTCCTCTTAGACGTCTCCATTGAAAGAACTTGGAGTAAATTGTGTGAGAAGCTCCTCTTTACCCGAAAAAGCAACCCGAGTCCTGAACATTTGTACCATCACCTCATTCCATTATCATGTTTCCACCCGCCTGTGACTGAGTTCCACAAACTGGTCGGTTCACAGATCATAAAAATCACTTGTTTCGTTCGGCAAGACATTTTCCTTTGTTTATTTCCCGTTAGGCCCGATAATTAAAGCCAGAATAGTCAAGGACCTTATTAAATGAACAAAGGCCGTGCTGTGGTTAATCAGCGTCCCCATCTCTGTCTGTCTTGTGCACAAACTTTGGTGGTTGAGCAACACAAACACCTCAGGTTAAATGCTGAAAAGTCAGCAGCAGCAGAACCTAAAAGAAGGTTCCCTCACTCCTAACGTCCTCCACAGGCCTGGCCATGGAAAAATGAACCATAGTTTTAATAACTGGTTCTCTGTGATGTTCACTGAAATCTAAAAACTCCCCCCAGTTCACTGAGTCTCTGTGACAAGAGGAAGAAGACAGAATTCTGTAAATCCCGTCAGCTGTTGCTCTAAGACACAAGCTGAGGTGCAGAAGTCGAGATCTGGCGCAAAACAAGACTCACTGAGTGATTATAGTGTCAAATTTATTAAAATTTCGAGTGTGTCTTAAAAGTCACACGATACACATGCATGAACAGACAACAGGCGTCTGGACACAGAGACACAGACATGTCCCAAAGTCCCCCACGGCGCACAGGAAGGCGACGCTCTCAGTAGATTTGTTTGTCTTTGTGAAAGCTTTGCATGGATTTTTAATGATGTTGCATCTGTTTTTGGCAAATTTCTTTCTTTCTAGTTCAGTCTCTTTGTGTTTTGAATCTTTTTGAATTTTGGAGCCTTTGTTCTTGTTTTGGCTCCTTTTGTTATAGTTTAGCATCTCGTTTAAGTCATGTTGCACCTCGTTATCTGTGTCTTTCACTAGTTTCGTTTCCTTTTACTTTGTTTTGTTTCTCTTTGATACAGATGTGCATCTGTTTATTGTCATGATCAAAATCATCTTTTAGTACTTTTTCTGTCTTCAGGTGTCTTTGCAAATCTGTTGGGCCCTCGGGCTGGTGCCTGACAGCAAATTCACCAAGGGGAATAAAAGGTGAGCGATTTATCGTGGGATGGTAATAAACCATTAAATTCCATATAGTATTCCCAACGGTTCTTCATACAAACAACAATTATTCACTCTTCACAGGACACAGCTTTGTGTGCCGTCATATTTGTGATGAGTTAACCGAAAGAAAGACACGATCTGTTTTGCACCACGTGCTGCAGAGCTGCTGATTGAATCATCACCTTCTGCAGCGGCGAGTGTCTCCAATTTTCTGTTTTCATTTTGGAAAATGACACAGTGCACTTTCAGTGTGCAGCGGCAACCAGGTAAGCGTCGCGTTAATGAGCACGCTTCCCTCCAGTGGCCTAATGAAGACTGTATATGAAAACCATTTGTTAACCGTGTGATATGCTTCTGCTTTGAACAACCGGTCTATATTTAATTGATGTAACAAGCAGCGCTGGGCATGAAATGAGTTGTGCACAAACGCACGCCATTGTACATCCTTAAGCCCTGCTATCCATTCCGCTGCCGTCTGTCGCTGTCAGACTTGTAATTCATTCCGTCTTAATCTTGTATTATTATGCTAATAATATGCAATCAAAAACATTTCAACAGTAAATTGAAAATGCAGAGTATTTCAATAGCAAACAATTCAACAGTGACAGCAGATTTGGCAGCACTGAGCTTGGAGAAATGTTTGGCATGGCTGATTTCATGTTTTCAACACCACTGGGCCACAAGCTTTGAGCAGTTTTTAGTGTTGACAAGATGCAGAAATGTCGATCCAAGAAGCTGATCCTCAGAATTCTCCGATGGGGCTGCGAGGATGCTCAAATGGGAGCAAGTAAAGTAGATTTTAACGTGCAATAAGGGGTAAATTTGGGAGTTTTGTTTCCATGTGTACAATTTTAATAAAAAATCTACTTTTTCCTATTAACAGAGCATTTCTGAAGGGTGCAGAGCCTGATATACCAACATCCTACCAACCTACCTAATGTTTAAAGGTTCAAAATCACGAGCTTTTGTGGCTCTTTTGTCAAGGCAGATGTCCGCCCACCCTGAGCCTGGTTCTGCTGGGTGAGTTTTTCCTCTCCACAGTTGCCTACTTGTTGGGTTTTCTCTATATGTGCCTTGAGACGACATCGTTGTGAATTGATGACATATAAATAAAGTTGAATTGGAATTCAATTAATCTGGAGATGGAAAAAATTTCACTTCTTCTCAGTTTCCTCTCAGTCCTACCATAACACCTCCAACCCACAGAGGCATCCACCTGTGAAGATGCCCTGGTCCATCAGGCCCAGAGGCGGTCGCAGCAGATCCTCTAAGTCCTCTAATTTGTGAGGTGGAGCTGACGTGGATCAAAATTCTTGCAGCAAATCCCCCTGAAATGTCCACTTGTCAAAGTCCCTCAGATCTCCACACCTGCCTGTTTCTCGTCCCAACAGGTTCACTTGGCACCAAAAATCCCACAGTCAACAGAACTGCTTCTATTCACTTCATCTGTGATAATGTTTATTGTCATAATGTCTGATTTTGTGAGATAACGTGTTTTCCATTTTATTGTCTGGTTCACCCATAAATTTAGGGAACTTTAAAGAAGATACAACTTGCAGCAAATTTTCTTTTTAGTCTATATGTTGGTTCAGAATTGCTAATTAAGTAGAAAATGTGATTTCCAACAACATGAGAAAAAAGAAACAAACTGCACAATAATCACGAGTGTTGTGAAATTTAGGGCTGTTCATTAAAGTGAACAAGCTGTCGTACCTGTTGATACCTGGGCCTGGAAAAGTGTGATTTAAGTGGACTCGATTCAACCTCCAAATCCCCAACCAGTCTGTCCCTCAGTCTGGAGAAATTAGCCTCTTGCTTCGGCTCTGCAAACAGAGCCACATCCTGTAAGGTCACTGATATTATTAGCAGCTCGCTGACATTTGGTTGCTATGACATGAAACAGCAACGGCTGAATCAAGCACGGAACAAGTTAGCCAGCGAGCCGACGACAGAGGACAATGAGGCTCCATTATGGATGAAAGGGGGGCAGGCCAAAAAATTGAAAATCTAAGAGCGAACGTTTGTCCTAACTGGGCTGCCATTGCTCAAATGTCAAATGAGTTTGTTCTTTTTTACTTCATGACTTCGACATTCTCCATCGGACCATCAGACGCCCCGGACGTTCCCCCCCGGTCCCTGTCAGCTGAGTGGTTCCCACCCAGTCACAAACCTGTTCGGTTTATCATCCTCTCAGTTGGTCGTTTGCTCGGTTTGTAGACTTAAGCTCTGACCAAACTGCCTGAGATTTCAGCTCACTTTGATGCAGCCACACTAGTTCAACAATGCATGGAAATCAATGGAAAACAAGTAAACTGAAAGAGGAATTTAATTTCTTATTTCTTAAGGCTTAAGTGTAACACACTTAGAGTTTAGTCAACTAAAAACACTGTACAGTACTTAAAAAAAAGTCATTTCAAGTTGACTAATGTGCCATTTCCTAAAACGTGCGACTTATTTTTCCACATATGTGATTTGTGTAATTTTAATATTCCAATCATTTGTTGTAAATTAATTTTTCCCTTTAGCCGTACTGTCTTTGTTCATGGTTTGTTAACCACGCTCATCCAAATGTATGCTTTGCAAGCACAATACTATAATATTATATATCCTAGTACAAAGGTCAGCCCTTAAACTCGATAGCCCCCACCCCCCATTCCATCTCCCGCATCTCTCGCTCCGTTGTGCACAAGTAAGAGCAGTTTGTTTGTTGATTACCTGTAATTATCGAGTGCTCAGATCAGTCCAGTCACACCGTGAAATGTACTTCACACTGTGCCGCACTAACATAAAGCATGTTGTACTTGCAGCAGTGCAATAATTTTTCACTTGTGAATGGTCCCTCTGTTCTTAGCAAATACCAGCAGAAAGTCACCTGCAGTGGGTTTAGGATGTGCAGCAGGAAGCTTTGACTCCACTGATCCTTACCTGCATGACCATGTTCATACTTGCCTATAGGTTTTCCTGCAGATATGTGGCGTTTTTGTGAATTTCTGCCTCCTACTGGTGGAGTGGTGCCATTGCCTCATTTGATGTTATTGTACTTGATTGATTTTTACTTGTTTACTTATTTACTTACCTGCAATTAGCCCTAACTTGATAAAAACTAGAAAGAAGTGCATAGTGTCGATTAACAAGAAATGTGCAAACAATGAGGCTAAAGAAACGTCAGCCATGTTGGTGTTTATGGATTTTGCCAAATAGGAAGTGGAGAATGTGGCAAACCTCAGAACAATATTATGATCAGTGCCTCATTTCACGCAGCATCTCTATTAGCCGGTTAGCAGGACCAGATCCAAGCAGCAGTCCTGGGCTGTATTTGCTCATAGGACTGTGATTATTGAACGGGTGTCAGGGCACAGGTCAGGGAGCCATGGACCACAGTCTGTGAAGTCCCTGTTGGAAACAGCTCAGTTAAGATGCACAAAATGTGTGAAGATTTCTGATGGAGAGTGTGACACAAAGCAGCAGCTGCTTCAGCCTCGTTAAACTCTTCTCCCTTCTTGTCACAGACTTATAAAAACTTTCACTCTCCATTACGCTTTTTTTTTCTCTGCCACATTCTGACCACCCTAAAAGACAAATTAGTCTCAGTCCACATCTCTGTCTCACCCTCCCTCCCTCTGTGACTCCCCCACCTCTTTCTCTTTCACAGCTCATCAAACCCAATCATTCTGGTGGCTTCCAGTTTTGTTAAAGAATTACAGAGTTGTGGGGCTGTAAAAACCTCTCCCCCAGATGTTCACTTCACATGACTAGAGAAAGACAGTGGTGCTAGTGGGGGTGATTGAGAGGGTGGTGCACACTGGTACCAACTAATTAAAGAAACTCCCAGAATCCTCGGTTTCTTTTTTTGTGGGAGGGTGGATTTTTGTTGTTTTTTTATGGCTGGCCGGAGCAAAGCCATGTGACCCATAAAGAGAATGAAGCAAGTGACCCGCGAGAGACCACAGGAAATGGAGTCTGTGAGGACGGAGACATGGGAGAGAGATAGAGGTAGACGACAGAAAGAGACGTGGACGGGCCAATAGGGGAGGCGCGAACGGGAAATTGAAGGAGGGGAAGAGTGAGCAAGGCAGAGAATTAGCAGGACACAATAGTAATAATGTCAGGTCACGACCTTGAGGGCGGAGATTTGTGAGCAGGGATGAGAAAACGCACTGAAACGACTAATGAGTTTGTTCTGGCCTTTATTGCACTGCAGCTACGAGGTCTGCTGCGTGGTCACTGCAGCATTTTGTTAATGCAACAGTTGGTCACTAAACAGCTCTTTATATGTGACGAAAAAAACAAAGGAGGGCGGGTTTGACTTTGGACGGTAAAGCTGTGGTTGGTGCTGTTTACTGGAGGAATCGAAAACAATTCAAAGTCCACCATTGATTACGTAGATATATTATTTAGAGAGGGAGAGGCTGTAAAGATGAACCACAGTTATATGCAACATCCTGATACTGGAGACTGTCCAGTCCATTCGTCATTTATGGTGATTACAACCAGCTGGAACATTTATAGCAACTGTACTAATTATGACAGGAGCAAAGGAGAAAGTCTATTTACAATAGAGCTGGAAAACTGTAGGGAGGGAACCTGGTTGCAAACAAATCGGCGCTATATAAATAAAGTTGAATTGAAATTGAAGAGGGTGGGAGGGGAGTCTTTAACAGTCGCTGGAAGTTGTTCTCCTCAGCAGGAGATGGAGCATGAAGAGATCATTTGGAATCTCTGAAGCTGCTCTGAGTAGAGACCTGAGGAGTTTGGCTGTTTTCCACAGTGTTCGTGAAGGTTTCCACCTGGAACATCGTGAACACACTGAACAGCCTTCATCCTGTGGGATAAATGCACTTTAAAGTTCACCTGCAACTCTTAAGAGACTCTAATTAGCACGATCTGATTAACACTAATTAGAATCCAAATCTTTCAAAGATTACAGTTATTAGATGATAATTTTCACTTTTTTAGTCCTTTGGCTGCTACGAAATTCATTCTTTTCTGCAGTACTGAGCTGTGCGGAGACCTGATCTACAGGCCTTTTACTCTGGGTTAAAGAGTGACTCAGAAACATCTAAGACTTTGTTTGGAAAACATGCATCCAAATGGAAAACCAGCGTCAGGGCTGGAGCCAGAGTTTTAAAAGTAGAGAAGGTGTCTGCTTCCCGAATCTGGACTGGGAGCTGGTTCTACAGGAGAGGAGCTTGATAGTTAAAGGCTCTGCCTCCCATTCTGGGAACCACAAGTAGGCCTGCATTCTGAGACCGAAGTGGTTTATCAGGATGATCTGATACCAGGAGATCTTTTAGGTAGGATGGAGCTTTATAGGTAAGAAGAAGGGTTTTAAATTCTATTCTACATTTAACTGGAAGCCAATGGAGAGAAGCTGGAGAAGGTGAAATATGATCTCTCTTACCAATCCCATTCAGTAATCCATAAGGGATTGATTTCTACCTCTTCCCACCTGTTTATTTAGAACTACTTAAAAGGTAGTTGCAGTTTATTACATTATCCTTTTAATATACAGTTTATTTGCTAAAAATGTTAGCAGCAAAGTGTATAAAAATCATTCAGGTATACAGTGAGACCAGCTTCACAGGTCCCAAACTATTTAAGACAATGATGGTCGTGGTTTGACACATTGCTCCACAACGAAACTAGTAAAGTGCTTGTTTTTAATTTTTTTAGTAAACCTAACCAACTGTCTTTGTGCCTCACTGTGACAGGTTTACATTTATTTATATTTTTTCCCATGGACATGAAGGTCCATCGTGACAGCTGCTTCCACAGGGTTTCAACGACATGGACACATACTGTATATGGTCATTTAGATTAGAGGACTGACAACTGAACTGCAAACACACAGTTTTAGGGAACGTAATTTCAAACATTGTCCATTTGAATTGCAAGTTCCAAATATTTTGATATATATATATATATATATATATATATATATATATATATACATATATATATATATGTATATATATGTATATATATACATATATATATATATATATATCTAATGTTTCAATAAAATATTTTCTTTTATGCAAAACGTATCTAATTTTGCAGGCCCAGATCCAGATGTTTAACTGTGTTATGGCTGGGTTTTGATTCGAACTGCACTTGATTAAAGTCTCAGAAACATTGTATTCTGGTTTCTACCCTTTAAACCAAACCACCATCTTTCTCTAACCTTAACCCCAGTGAATATGTTTGACTTTGGTGTCACAGCCTTTTCTCTTCTATACCCACAAATATGTTGCATTTGTACATGATCCACTCAGTGATTATAGTTTGTTTTCAAAAGATCATTGCGTTTGCAGTTTATTTGCCTAAGACTGTAATTTTCAGGAGACACGGTTGTTGCTTTAGTACAGTGCAGGTTGCTGATTGAAGCAGTAACACTCATTAATAAGGCAGTTAATTATTTATTTCTGTTTACAGAATTAATTTAGTCAAAGGTGCTTAGCAATAATCTCCCAAAACAATTGTTCAGCACTCACCTAATTACTGATAAAGATCCTCATTATTTAGCTGAAACATTCATGATATTTACCATGCTGTTGTGGGAAGAACACACGCTTTAGTAGCTACGCTGTTGCTCGGAGCCACAGTAAACACACACTTTACTGTGCTAACTTGCCAACATTTGCTAATTAGAAGAACTAGAACCGAGGCTAATGGGACTTTCATTAATTTTGCAGACAGTTCTAGACTAGTCAGACATGATCTACACATAATTATCATCTTGTTTAAGTCTCATCTGGCGTGTTATGTCGTGCCCCTCTGCGGTTTAACCAGCGTTCAGTGCACCAGCGCACTTTAAAGGTCTGCGGAGCTGCTTGTATCCGAGGCTATATGATAATAAAACGCCACTTGTCCATTCTGATTCAACATTACTGCCCCTCTGGCCTAACACTTAGCCTCTAGCCATGCATCAGGATTCGTAATGAGGCGCACTACGGCAACTGTTGCTCGTCACAGATAAGTGCCTGGGAACGCGCTCGGTCAGTTTTATTTTACTGCCCTTATGCTTTGTCCATCTGACACGTTCACGCAGCAGGAACACATGAATAAACACTCACAGACACATACACTTTTAGTACACGTTAGAGGGCTTTATACAATCTTAATTTAATTTCCCTAACTTTAACTTTTAAAACCAAACTAATGCATCTCCTGCTCGTAAAATGAAAAATTATGTCCATCCTCTAAGAACCAGTCAAGGAGGGATTCTTGGTTCTTTATTAGTGCTGGAGCATTTGGACCCTAAAATAAAAGAAAGCGCGGCCTTTTCGCTCCCTGATCCCCATCTTTCTTTATCTCGCTCCGTCTTAACACATAAAGAGAAAAAAACAGCATAAATTCACAGAAAGTGCCCGCTGCTTCTGCTTGCATTCGTAAATTTTTAACGACAATTCAGATCTCAATAGCGCTTCCTCTGCAAACATACATTTTTAAATAAACTCCACAACACATTAGACGTTAGGTTTTCCATTGTGAAAGCTGAATATAACCAGTAAATAGCAGCAGTGGTTGCCAACTGTTGGTGATTGAAAGGAACAACTAGCTCTGCACCTGCTGCAGGCATCTCTGCAGTGAATCCACGGGGGCAGAGCACAGTGGTGCTGTTACTCGGAGGCTCGGCTGTTGTTGTCGTAGGTTTTTCTAGCTACTGTTTCAAATAGAGATGCTCACAGGCCCCTTGTTGAAGTGTGTGATGACCTGTAGGAAATGAGTGAGAACGTTGTTCAATCGTTTTTATGACCAAGGAAGCTACTTGGACCAGACTGACAGACTTAGCAGATGTACCAAGCCCTGTTTTAGTCACCATAATTCAAGGCAAATCAGTCTGACTGGTATTGATCAACGCTGATGATATGATTTGACCATAAGTTCTCTCTCCTTTCTTAGGGAGACAAAGATTGGCTGCAGACAAAGATCAAAAAGCGAAGAGAAGTTGACTGAGTTTGAACCTCTGACGAAAGTTGCCGACTTTCTCCACCTTTGCAGATGGTTTTTTGGGGGGTTTCTCTAACCGTAAATATCTTTGTCTTTCCGCCATGAAGAACTACTTGACTAATATCTACTAGCTCCTGCAGAGTCCTGCAGTCGTCTCGCTTGGTTGTCTGCAAGCACGTTCTCTTTGGACTGTGGGTCAAAGACTCTCCTCCTAGGACAAGATGTCCTGTAGTCTGGCTGTTCTTGCAGCTATTTATGAGTCAAGGCACTAAGGCGGTTAGACAACCTGTGCTGGAGGTTGTAATTATGACGCAAACGAAGGAGAAAGTCATAGAGTGACAACGTCTGCACCAGGAAGACGCTGGCAGTTGATATTGTTTGTTTTAACCATGATCCCGCCACAGCTTTGACCACATGTTCATTGCTGGAGCCATTAAATGAGGGGCCTTGTTTCAAACTTCGGCTTTTCTCTAACGGAGTCGAGTTTGTGCCTTTCTCTAACCAAACCGTTCTTTTAAATGGTTTCCTGCAACTGGGACGTGCGACTGTGTGAATATGTCGTGTGCGTGAGGGGAGCAGAATGTGTCAAAATGTGTTTCGTATCAGCTCAGATTATGTAGAAACCTCATAATCACAACTGGCTCATGTTATAATCTTATAATAATGCTGTACTTCTTCACTACAGCTGATGTCAGTGATCTGTTAGTGGGACACCACATTTTCGACAGGTGGAGTCGCCCTCACTTTACTGGTGCGTCTCATTACAGCCCCAGTACTTTGAAGCATCAATGTTAAAAGAATGGATCGATTTTTTTTCCAGTAAAATATGTTTTCAGCAACGCTTTGTTCATCCACATATACAGCGTCACACTGTTCTAGGACACACAATTCACCTGACTCACACATCCTTCTGTCAGACCACAACAAATCAGTCCTTTCATCCACGTTTTGCAACAAATTCTATTAAACCACAAAACCACCTTCTCTGTAAAGCGTGTGCTACATTTAAGGTAGATGTCGTATGTTTACATCTAAAACTCAGTGTTACATGATGAGGAAGTTTATAGATAAAATCTAATCAGACACACCGTAGCTCCGATCAAACTAAACACCATTTTATACACTACGCTGTGGTAGGATCATTGCATACAATGCTGCTTATGAAAAAAAGCGTTTGAACATTACGTATTCTGCAAATTATTTTTATGTTCAATACAGCAGCTTCATCCCATCTGCAAAACTTTCTCAGCTGCCACACCTAATCACTGCACTCCATAACCGACCTCTGTCTGTCACACACACACACAGAGCTGACAATAACAAGCTGCCAAGGCTATTTGTCAAACTGATTTTTGCACATTTGTCATTTATGCATCTTTGCCAATTTATCACTCTTGCTGTATTTCACTTCAGCTGTTCTCAGCTACACTGAGCTTGTTGCACTGGAACAATCGTTGGTCTGTGACTGTACCCGCAGCGGTTTATTTTTAGTGTGGGCTTACAGTACAAACATTAGCATTTACTCCACACCTGGTAAGACGATCTGGAAAAGACGACCATCAACGTGTAGCCGAGGTGTGCAAACGCCAGAGAACAGGAGAGCTTGTGTTATTCACCGATACAGCAGTGATTCAGAGTCTGCCCGTGGATTTGTGCACCCACTGCACAAACGTGGGCTTCTGGATGAATCTGTGTGTGAAGGTATGGGGCCGTGTGTGCGTAACAGTGGAACAGAGAAGCTGCCATCTGGTAAAGCCCTCCACCTGCTCTCACTTTGGTGGTCCTCTATTGTTTGTGTGTGTCTGCGAGTGTGTTTGTGTGAGGTAGGTAGCATCACGGTGGTCTCTTAAATCCCTGATCTGTTTTGGTCTGATTAAGCAGAGGCATGTGTGTCTGTGTGTGTGTGTGTGTGTGTGTGTGTGTGTGTGTGCAGTGGCTTACTCAGTGACTTGGAGACAGTTGCACGAGTGCAGCCACTCTCACTTCCCAGCATGCACCGTTGGGAAACTGATGGTTAAAGGCAACAACTTCAGAAGGCAATTTTAGCAAAGGGAAGGTTATTCTCTATGAGTAATGTGCTGCAAAAGCCTCTCAAATCTTGAAGCCTGTGTGTGCCTCCTTCTCTGAGATTGACTCAGTGGTCTGAGGAAACCCGGATCCAACACTTCCTTTCAAACACACTGGTAATAAAAATACACATGCATTAAGACAAAGACTTTTTTTTCCTGTGTGATGCTGCAGACTGACCCTCAGCGCCCACTACGGGGAGTGAAAGTAAGAAGCTGGTGGTGCCTGTATGATTGCGGAGACACTGATTGTTGACGACACTCACCCTCAGAGGAGCCTGGACCCCGTCTTTGGCATCTTTCTAAATGCAGCTGCCTGCGTCTTTACTTTACGAGCCGACACCCTCCAGAGCAATGCACTGGTACAAAAACCCGACAAATTCATTAGGTGAACAAAGTGTTGGGTGTCCATTCAACTTTTTAATCCACGTTTTTATCATCAAACAACTAATTCTACTTACGGAACACACCAGATGGGGTCTTCCATACTCCTTCCTTTAGAAGCAGACACACATTTGAGTTTCATGCCACACTTACACTGTCTGTTGCACAAAGCCTGTTCATGAACCTGGAAACATTTCGAATTGCATAACGGTGTCCGATGTGCAGACCCGTGCATGTGCTCTTAAGAATATGAAACATAAAAAAATCTGCAGCATCATCAGGTTGGCATGGTTCCACTTTGATGACGGCTCCTTGTTTGCGTTGTCGAGGGAAATGTTGATGATTTATCTGCTTCTCAAGAATTCCCAGTTTAATTTAAACGGCACCAAACCATCTGTGAATGTTCCTGTGGTTTTTTTTTCGCAGTGTAAACTACTTTTTCAAAGTGCGGTGGGAACTTCTGTGAGGACAAGAGCACAGCGTCAGTGATGGGAGACACAGAGAAGAAGGTGCACTGACAGGAGCGGTGCTGATGACAAACGCTTTATGGCTTGGAGGTGGACTCGCTGCTGGGTTGGGACAGGGTCAGAGCTGAGAACTCAGATGATTGATTATACTTCATCGTGCATACTGTTTGTGTCATTTATAAAGTTTTTTTTGTCCTTTCTGGAGCCATGGCAGCTTCACTGGAGGCAACACTGTCACAGCCTGACGTATTTGCCACTAAGGAGCTGGAGGTTAAGGGTTTTGCACGAGGTCACTGGTAATGAGGGGCCAAGTGTTCACTTACCCCTGCGACCTTCCACGCCTTTTGACTACATCAATTATTCGATCATCTTTTAAAACCATCTCATATAAGTGCTTTTGCTACGTTTAATGTTGTTGTTGAGTGCAGGTGGGGTGTGAGGCCACTGCAAGCTTCCCATCAGTCCGTTAACACTTCACTTATACAGCTTCATGATGTGAACGAAGATGCTAACGCACCGTGTTAATGAAAATACCGCTCTACATTATAAGCTAATGTAAATGTTCATGAACACAATAAAAAAAAACATGATGAGTGTGAAAATAAGCGAATTAAAGCATGTTTATCCGGCTTTAGTTCAGTCCCCACCGATTCAACAGAAAATGTTAGAGGCTCAATGTGGTCGACGGGAGGCAAATCATTCCTCAGCACATCCGGATCTCCTTTAGTCCAAGTTCACTGTCTCTGCCTCCGCTCATGTCTGCTAGAAATCAGTTTAAACTGGGAGAAATATGCTTGTTCTCTAATTACACACAATACTGCATTTAATGCAGAACAAACCAGTCAAAATGCTGAGCAAAAAGAAATCTAACGGCTTCACGTCAGTGGGTTAGAATTCTTTAAATGGCCAGTAGGAACGGGCAACTGTCAGACAGGCCTGTAATGACTTGTTTGCTTCTTTCATTAACTGTCACTTTAGGTTGTCAAGAGCAATTGCTCTGACACAAAGTGCAGTTCAGATGAATGTGCAAGTCAGGCAAACAGCCCAGTAAAACGTCTTACTGATATTATCATTTTGAGCTGCTTATGTGGCGAGATTCATTTGTGCCATCCGCCATAATCTCCATTCAGCTGCAGTAAAAAGGTTTTATTTTATGGCTGAATTTGGTTTATGTACTTATGGTATACTTCCTGTGGCGTAGAGGATGTGGTGTCGTAAAACGATGCAGATTCTTCAAACATCAGTGTGAAGGAAAACCAAAAGAAGAGTAGGAGAGAAAAATGGCATCATAAAGAGCAAAACAAAGACAGAGGGTGGGTGCGGGGAGAGAGAGCAGCCCGTGGACGGGGGGGTGGACAAGGCAGCGGTGGGGGGAGCAGAGAGGCAGGGTGGAGAGGGGATGTTCAGTGGCTGCTGACCAAATGATTCATGACAAGTTAGCTCAGTGCACAGACCTCTGGGGTCACGACGGAAGATAATGGGGAAAAGGGAGGATGACACAACAGACAGAGCGGAAACAAAAAGAGAGAGCGAAGGATGTGATTGAAGGAGAAAGCTGCCGAGATTACAGACGGGGGGAGAAACTGTGAAGTAGTAGTTGATACAAATGCGGGTCAGCTGCTGCAGTCTGGAGGTCACGAAGGAAAAGTGACGGAGCAGGGTGACAGCAGGTCCCGCAAACTCAGTTCAGAATAACTTTGTCTGATGCTAAACTATGGGACTAACTCCTGAGGAATATGATGCATGTTTGTGGCCTCCAGATGATGCATCTCCCGACACGGTGTCTTGGTCCACATCTGTGGTTGGAAATGAAATGTCTCACCACTGCCGTCACCAAGCAGGAAGCCATTTTTCCAGTGATGCCAATAAGCTAAAGATGGAGGTCCGTTTATGGGCTGAAAAAGTATCCGAAACAAAGATGGGCAGAGAAAGACTATGGAGAAACGGTGACCGAACTGACATCAGACCCACACTGAAACCGTGCCTGGGCTCATCACAGAGCCCAGGCTCACAACCGTACAGATGTGCAGCTGGATGCCGCCTCCCCTGGGCCGGTGGTTAAGAATGCCGGGTCAAGGAGACGGGCAGTGCAAACATGGCGTTAGGAGGAGATGAGCAGGCGGTTTCCGCAGCCAATCATCCCTCATCTGGCTGCAGCGTGGGACCACTTATCAAACCGTGAACAGGGACACTACCAACTCGTTCCAAACACAGAAACCTAAATTGAATAAAAGCAAGTTTTCAAATTCACCTCATTACACAATTTCATGTGATCCACCAGAGACGTCCATTGGAAAATACGATTCTTTCTTCATCTATGTGAGTGGGACGGTTTGTCCTGAGCTTTGGTCCAGGCTGGACAGATTCCCCTTTCGCCTTTCTCATTTCAGGAGGATTTCATGCAGTCTGTCCTCAGGCGAAGCTTTCCTGTCCAATATTATAGTTTAGACAAATACTAATGCAAAACTAATAAGAATTCTGCCTCAGCTTGTGTTTAGCGCTTTACTACAGTGATGATGGACGTGGCTAAGACTGGGTTCACCTAAACCCCAAATCTCAGATATTGCAAAGACCTGGGTAAATAAAGGCAGAATTATAACCAGCGGAGGTTGAACAGCACACACGGGGTTAATGAACAGACAATTTATACCGTGCATTAGTGATGAATATTGTTGATGGCCTCACACATTAATTACACATGAGCTGGATTATCAACTGGGAACAGCAGCCAACTCCCCAGGGCTCCCGGAATCCCCCAGTTCCCGGCGTGTCATGTGGGTCGACATAATTGCATCAGTCACACATTTGTAAAAAGTGTGAAAATATGATGAAAATATGAAATGTGCATTTCCAGAGCTCCATAAAGGTTTCTATGAAAGCCTTGATATAAAAGAAACAGACGTTTTGCTCTGTGGACAATTTGGACATTTTACTTATATCATGATTAATCGCGGAATAATAGTAAGTATTATTCATATTTAGAAATAAGTTGACAACAAACATTTTCCTAGTTTCTCTGTTTGCTTCCGGTTTTCTCGGCGGGGAGAAGAAGCTGCGGGACACGGAGCTCGGGCGGACAGAACCCCGAGTAAACGTCCGGCCGGACTGATGGGGACGGTTCCGACCAGGCTCGGGCTTGTGGTCCCGCCGGAGCCACTAGCATTAGCTGCTCGGTGCGTTCGGTTAGCATGAGCTGTTAGCATAAGGCGAGCGCTAACGTTGTTGTGATGCTAGTAGCGCATTTAAACGCGCTAATGACAAACGGAAAAAATGGACGAACAGACACACAGAAGCGAGTGCTTCGATTCTACTGTGACTTTTACGGTGACACGCAAACATTTACCTCAACGTTTTATAGTTAGGATTTACACCTAAGTATTATGTTTCATGTGGACTTAACATTTGCTACATTACAACAATAATATGAATCCTCGCAATTAGTCAAATAAATACAGTGACGAGGACATAATTAAGTATTTAAACGTTGTTCCTGAGTTGTAGAAGGATATTTGCTTGTGACGTTGGATGACGTCACTGCAGGCCCCAGCTGACTCTTTGTCCATGTTGGACACGGAATGTTTTACAGGTCGAGCACGGCTGAGCCGGGACACATCTGTGTCTCTGATTACAAACACCTAGGACTACATCTCTCATGAGTGCATGATTATTCCTTGCAGATATTGAAAACAGTGACGCCAGCTTGATAAAGTCCCTGTTTGTCTTTCATGGATCAGATCGTCTGCAAATAGAACCGTCCTCCCCGTCCTGTGAGAGAGGAGACCCTCAGCGGTGCCGTTTGAATCCTGCTTAGGTGACGTATTCTCATCCATGTTCTGTAATTGTGTACTTGGTGTTTTGAAGCTATGGCAGATCTGTAGGTTGAGAAGTCAGTCAGATATTGACAGTGTTCATTTTTGTGGTAAGATGATTCCCACTGCTTCAACGAAGGACTGGCTGTGTGCTGTGACACAGCTTTGGATTCTCTCCAAGGGTTCAGCTCACCAGCAGCACAGCACAAAAAGCCGAGACGTCAGACTAAGCGTAAACTCGCAGCATTGCTCAGTCACATTAAACGGGGTGTGCGTGTCCAGATGAAACACTCCGTTTGTGTTTCCTTTGTTCCAGCAGGATCAAAGATTTCACTGAAGAAAAGCTAGCTTACTGAGTCCTAATGAAAGTGTAGCGGTTTCAAGATTGTCTGAAGCAGTCTCAACACACCAGTACTGTGGATTCATACTTTATTCTGCCTCAGAGTGACATGGGGGGGTCAGTGCGCACGCAGACAGACTCTCGCCTCCGTGTCCTACAGCCGACCAGACAGCCAGATGCTAATGAGGCCCGATCACGGTCAGAATAAACTTGACAAAAACTCGCTTTTTGTGCGGTAACTTAAAGTATTCACAACCTCAAGCATGTCGGAATTATATGCATAACCAATTCACACACACTTCCAACAAAAACATACAACTTTTAATGGAATTAATATGCACAAAGGATTGAAGAGCGTCAAGACATTTACCACGCACGGTGTCACGCAGCATGTACCGCGAATTAGCTGGACGCTGCATGTGCGTCTGTTATGCGTCACAATATTGAGAGTCCCCCTTGCTACAACAACTAGGTAGGAACTATATACATATATATAAAAGAAAATATACACTTCAACTTAAAATCACAAAATAAAAGTCATCTCCATCTGAAGAATTACAATAACTGAAATATTCAAGTTTTGAGAATGTTCATAATAAATGTAAGACAGAGGACTTGGCTCAGCTACATAAGCCCTTCTTTAATTTCAACCTGGACCAAATCACGTGTGCTGTCTGTTTCTCCTTCGGACTCCAAAACCCTTTTCTTTAATTTCCTTATCGTACCCTTTAGTGTCCTTTAACTTCAGTTGTAGCTGTTTTTATCTACTGTCATCAGCAGCTTTACATTGTTTCTTTGGGAGGTGAATGTATTTTATGCATCGCTTGCTGCTGCTCCTGAATATGTTTTAGATAAAACTCCGGTGTGCCGTCTCTCTCTTAGATTCTGCGTCTGATAGCTGAAAAATTACCACAAAAGCAGATTGTTGCTTATATGTTGAATGTGATGCTAAAGGAATATGGTGTGTGGTGCTGATAAATACTAGACCCTGGATCTGCTCTAAAAATCTGGAAAAAAAGGACTGATAAGACTGTCAGCCAGACATAGTTCACAATGAGTTTTAAATGGGCTGTAGTTTGAGCAGCTGTTAAAAACACATCTGCTGGATGATGATGATAACAATAATAATAATACCTGGCTTCATTATGTTGGATAGTCAAACATATTTCATGTTTCTGGAGCTTAACTGGCCAATCATGGGTGACTGAATGTAACTGCAATGAGTTCTGACAGCACCAACACTTTAAGTAATCTAACAACAATAAAGTACATTTCAATTTCCAGCATCGGTCCCTCAGAGCGCTTCATTCTTCATCGGTGTTCGGTGCCAGTGTTTAACTCTCAGAATCCACTGCGGCACAGCTTTTTTATACTATGCATTCAATGTATTTAAATGAGGCACAGCCCTGAATGCCATCATATAAACCAGTCTATCAAACCAATTGCTGTTGTTTGTGCACAGAGACTTTAGATTGAATAAAAAAAAGATTTATGCACAGATAACACGCAGCTGCACTTTCACTACTCAAAACTTTTCTCCACGCAGCCTGTTCTAAGGAGCTTTTCTGTTTGCAACAAACACGTGTTATTTTAATTTCTCATTCGCTGCGGCCGTTTGCGTTTTGCAGCTTATTCAAGCCATTAGCTATAATAAAGGAAAGCAATCGTGTCTGAACAGATGGGTCAAATTTACCTTCACCACTACAAAACAATGCGCTCACACGCCCTTGATCTGACACAGTTAAAACAGGTGCGATTATTATTTAATATTGTGCGGTAATAATTTCACTGTTTCCTGTTTGTAGATTCCTGAGGTTTACCGGTGCAAAGCGTAGCACGAGGAGCTCCTACAAAACAACACAGCAGGTCGGATAAACCTTCACCTGTATACGGGACTTACCTGTAGCACAGGTGTGTCTTGTTCTGTGTAACAATACAGGAAATGTGCAGTAACTGCAGAGTATGAGCAGGCCTGATGTTACTGGATACACACCGTGAAGCAAAGCAGAAAGAAAAAAATGGAAAATGTCTTTCCTGCTGATGGACTAAAATGTTCTGTTCAATAGAACCTCATTGTTTAAAGGATGGAGATGGCTTAGAGAATATGTTTTCAGAGCCTTTAGGATTCACCTCCTGCTGTGAGGCACGTAGGACTCGATGAGCCCCGTGGAAGAGAAATTCTCCCCAGACTGATAATCGTCGCAGACTGGTCTCGATTTGGCGAGAACCATGTTTGCGAATCTTCTCACACTGTTGAGCAGCCAACTGAGCTCATTAGCCTTTCTGTAGTAGAACACGTTCTGCCAGAAGAAACTGACCCAGTAAGACCACACGAATACATCTGCCAAATGCACTACTGTCAAAAACCCACCACTTTTGTGTCATAAGACATTTAGTGGAGCCTGCTTCAGCCGTGCTACTAGCACACCGCCGTGACCGCGGCTCTGTCAGTTAACACCCGTTTCGAGCACAGTGACTCTTCCCTCATCTATGAGTTTATTTTTGTAGTTTTGACCTTCATCTGGTTAATAGTAACTTACGTCAGCACATGACTTGTCTCTGTTTAGGCCTGTTGTTTAATTGACGACAGCACAGTTGTCACTAAATGGATGCACTTAATCGATGTGGAAATGATGTGCACGGCAGCCTCAGACCCCGTTGCTAGGGACGGGATTCTGTGTTTTCAGTTTAACCTGATGTTGATGTGAAAAGGAAAATAGTCTCGGCTTCTAGTCAGAGCTGTCACACGGAGGGATTCCGTGGCCTCTCCGTGAACCGCGGTGCTTTAAGTAAAGAGATATCTCAGAGCTAACAAGTCCGAAGACGTCTTGAAATTACAACACATTAAACAAACATCGTCGGCTACAATATGCCTCTGCAAACATTTGTAAAGGCAAGATGTTTTTTAAGTGATGCATTCTCAGCCGTCGCACCCGCCCTGGCTCATAATGTTCAGCACCGCTGCTTTAAAGCAGCAGAGTGATGGTTAGATTTGTTTCGGAGCTCGGGCCTGATGCAAAATTCAAAGTTTCCAGGGTGATTTGAATAGTGAGCAGAATAACTCAGACGGTTAGGGGGTGTGATGATGCACAACCTGAGATGACTGCAGGGTAAGTGAGCTTGTTCCTGAGAAGCAGCAGAGCAGATATAAGAGACCACAGCGTGTGTGTAGCTCAGTGAAACCTCGGCCTCTCCATCTCTGTCCCCCTCGGCTCCTGGATATGCCAGTGTCTATCAAAGGAAACCATTGAGGCTGGGAAAGATTTTCTGCTCTTTTCCTGCCCCCGTTTTAAAATCAATGTGTGTCATGTCTATGAGACAGTTTGTCAACAAGCCCAGACGGTGTTAAAGAGGAAAGAAGCAGGAAATAAGGCACATGTGAACTGAAAGGAAGGGGAAACAGCTTTTTCAGAACTTAAGAACAAATGCGTGTTAAAGTTGAAGCGAAGCCTGAAGGAGAAAGAAGCAAACAGCGTATTTTACTGGGAAAATCGGAGAGAAGACGTGTGGGGATGGAGGCTAAAGGCTGTAAAATTGTTTTCAGGGTCTAATTAAAAGGACTCCACCCAGGATTTGCTCAGTTGATGCTGCATTAAGGCCACAGCACAATTCGTCAGATTTTAGTAATGTTCCTCCACACTCCAGCTCCCTTATCAGCCTCCGAACATAATACGAGTTCACAAAAGTTATCAAAACATGTTATTTCTGAAAACAACATTTATTTCTAACTCAACCTTTGACTTAAGAAGTTAGCAAGAAAAATTTAAGTTAAACTTGCCGAGTACTTTCACATTTATCGTTCACATCGTATTAAAGTGGAAGTTATCCCTGAGGTGCAGGGCGGTCAGTGAGTTAAAACCAAAGAACTGAGAATTGAATGATTTTGTGTTATCAAAATGTAAAATCTGCGTCTTATTAATAGATGTAGAGCCTTTTTCATGATGGAAATTAAACAGGACATCAGGCAACAGTTTCCTGATAATCTAGTCTTTGATTTCTAGTCCAAAGCTGCTGAAGATAATCTTCAACCACAGTGATAACACATAATCTCTGAAACAAATTACTGGCCTCAAAGAAATTGTTCAGCAACGAGTGACTGCAGAGCTCACCCCAAGGCTTCATTACATATCATACGAGAAATATTCCCTAATGGAGTTGTTGTGTTCAAAGAGACAAAAAGCAGCAAAGCCAGACAAAGAATGAAAAACACAGAAATGTGCTGGTGCGTTAAAGGTGAAAGTGTCACAAATGTCCCTACGCGCTTGTTTGGTCACAGAGCTGCAAGTTTTACAGGTAAAGAAAAACGGATCCAGATGAAAACGAGCTGAACAGGTTCACGTTACCTGCTCTGGTTGAGTTACATTGTTGTAATGGAACCATCAGCTTTTGACAAGGAAGAAGAATGTGTGTTATACCAAAGATTATATCTCAGATGTTGCTCGATTTGGATCTTACAAAATGATTGCATTACCACAAGAGGCTTTGCTTTGCCAGCTTGGCTGCTACAGTTTTTCCTCCAGTTAGGAAGCAGACTTTGACTTTCTGTAGACCGGTAACGTTTGAAACCGACAGTGACTGTCAGACATAAATAAGAACAGGTAATACAATTACAGACGGGCATTAAACCACAGCACTTCTGGGACATGTCGGGATGAATGTTGCGTTTCTGGGCGACTGTGTGTGATCCAGCACAGCTCTTTGATCCCCGGCTCCTCTGGTCACGTGTTGAAGTGTCCTTGAGCGAGACGCTGAACCCCGACTTAGTTGCTCCTGGTGAGTGTGAGCTGCACAGCTGTGGGTGTGTGTGTCCAGATCACCGACACAATAACTGTGTGAGGGTTTATGACAATCTGTCTGAAAGTTAAGGTCGTCTAGCAGCCGTATTTAATGCAGCATAAGAAGAGAAAACAGAAGGTTACAGCCACACACTGTTGACATATGATACAATTAAGATGATTTTGAAATGAGACATTCCATAAAAAACCATAAGCAAAAACTAACATGCACTTGCCTCTTATGGTAATGCATTAAATTTTTTCTTACTTAAAATCTACTTAATATAATTAGCATAAAGCAAAACAAATACTACAATTCAATGAATGTATTATTAAGATTTGGTCAGGGTTTTAGGTCTTAATTGTAAAATGATTTCAAACTAGCTGCGCAATTTATTGTGTAAGATTTTTTATTAAATATTACTTCAGTCTTTTAAAATGTAGAATAAGCATGTCAAAGAAAATTAAATTGTTGTTTCTGTCTTTTGAAACTACTAACCATTCCAAGTTTGCATATGTGGATAATGCTGCGTATGTATCATGTTGTCTAAAACATGTATAGGGACGCATGTCTGCGTAGCGGGAAAAAACAATGAAGCAGCTCAGCAGGATTTCATGCTCAGTGGTTTTTACTTTTCACAGGACTGCTGGACTCGAGGGCAGTAAAGAGGAACAGGTTGAAACTGTTTTTCCAAATTGCCTTTTTTACTCTTGACCACTCAAGTGGATAGATGCTCATGCAGAGTAACGTGTGTCAGCATCAACACACACCAGTTAAATGCAAAACCAAGACTGGGAAAAAGATACAGCTGCAGCACATACGCGTTCAGTTATTCCCAAAGTGAATCAAATGGACAAAGAACCTCCTGTGTTTGCCTATATGTACCCATTGCTTTATTGATGTGTAATTAATAATTGATGCTCTACTTACAAGAAAAAGAGCTTCCTGTTTCATATTCTAGATTGACAGTTTGTGATTTGTCTTTGCATCAGGTTAAGTACTGCGCAGGATGTTCTCCAACTCTACTTTGTGCAGCACTTTTAAACCAGAACTTACACACATTTGCTCGTCTTGACCAACGAGAGCCACTTTCTGAATGTGTGGGTGTGCGTCTATGTGTGTAATTAGCTCGGTATATGGGTTATCAAATGGGCGCCTCCCATCACAGATGTTTGGTTAAATTAAACCCACGGCACCTCCAGAAGGCTCGGCAGTAAATTCTGACAAACCAGAACACTTAGCTGCACTGACACTGCACCAACACTTCCACTTGCTCTGTGGTATAATTAAGCTTGATTAGTCGTATTGAGGGGGAACTGCTAATCTGTGCAACAATGGCTCTCGGCAAACCTGCTTCAGATATTTGAACTATTTATATCCGACCCCTTTCACGCACTTAAAAGTTGACAGATATGGTCAGCTCGAGTTCACAGAAAAGATTATAACAAAAATAAAACCTTTTGGCATTAGAAGGGTATGAAATTACTGCTGTTCTCTGTGTTGTATCTTACCCTGTAATTTTTTGGTTTTTCTTTTGTCGCTTGTACTTTGAGCTCTAAATATCTACGTGTTTTTTAATGTGAATCAAGACTCAAATTCTGCTCATTTAAATTGTTTGGTCCCACTTTTAATGCCACAGGTTTCTGGTCTGGTCTATGTGCCAATATGTCCAATACCTGAGGGGATCTAAATGGATAAAGTAATATGACTAGATGTGCTTCAAAGTAGGAGATAATAAAACTGATGAACTTTAAAACTCACTGGAGCTTTTTTTCAGACAAGGGATCTGAAGTTGGGATTCAGGACTCTTCTCTCTGACTTTAGGAAAATCAGTTGCCTTCAGATATTAAATACAACAATAATTCCAAAGAAGTTGGGACAATGTGTAAAACATAAAAAGAACCGGAATGCGATAATTTGCAAATATTATCAACGTACATTTTCTTCACAATAGAACATAAACAACATATCAGATGTCAAACTGAGACATTTAACCATCTCATAGAATATATTAGCTCATTTTCAATTTGATGGCACCGACACATAATAGTTGGAACGGGGCAAAAGCGCTTGAAAATCAAAAACAAATGGAGGAGAATTTGACAACTAATAAGGTTTGGCAAGAGCTCAGTAATATGACTGGGTATAAAAGGAGCATTGCAGAGAGGCATTTTAAAAAAAACATAATAAATTAAAAAAAAAGTCCCTCAGCGTAAAATTGCGAAGACTTTTATATTATATAATATCATCAACAGAATCAGACAATCAGGAGGAATATCTGTGTGCAAGGAACAAAGTGGAAGGTCACAACTGGACGGCATGATTGTCATCACTGCGTGGGCTCAGGAACACGTCCAGAAATCCCGTCTGTGAACATGCAATCCACAAAGTACAAGTTAAAACTGTGACATGCAAAGAAGAAGCCGTATGTGAACACGATCCAGAAAAGTAAAAACTGTTCTGTGGTCCGAGGAATCACAACACAAACCACGGGTGCCCTGTTTTGCAGACCTAAGAGCAGAGGGACCGTCCAGCTCGTTATAAGCAGACAGTTCAAAAGCCTGCACCTCTGTTGGTGAGGGGGGGGCATTAGTGCCTATGGTGTGGGCAGCTTCAGCAGTGCTGAAACGTACATATAGTCCCATCAGGACAATGTCTCTTTCAGGAACGCCCTTGCATACTTCAGCAAGACTGTGATAAACCACATACTGCATCCACCACCACAGTGTGGCTTTGCAGGAGACGAGTCCGGGTGCTGAACTGGCCCGTCCAGACCTTTTACCGATAGAAAACCTTTGGTGCATCGTAAAAAACAAATTGGCAACAAAGGCCTAGGACTGTTGGGCAGCTAGAATCCTGCATCAGATGAGAATGGGACAAGGTTCCTTTCCTAAAACTGTCTCCTCACTTTCCAGACGTTCACAGACAGAAGTTAAAAGCAGAGCGGATGTACACAATGGTTAATGTGACCCTCTTCCGAATTGTTTGAGATGTGTTGTTGCCAAAAAATTCAAAGTGAGCTAATGTTTCCATGAAATGTTAAAATGTCTCAGTTTCAACATTTGATATGTTGTTTAAGTTCTATTGTGAATAAAATATGGGTTGATGAGATTTGTAAATACTTGCATTCTGTTTTTATTCACGCAGTGTCCGATCTTCTTTGGAGGCGGATTTATTACCTTCGGTAAAACTACTTTGTGTGTTAGCGAAACTAAATTGAAACTTCAGTGGCCGCACCTAAATATGTGAGGATTCACAGTGTTGCTTCAGTGGGGACCCAGGGAAACTTTAAAGCTGGTATGTAGAACTGGACCTTCAACAGTTTGCAAAGGAAGCATAAAACACAAACTTGCAACAGCTGAGAGAGATTAATGTCTGTTGCTTTGATTTCTAAAGACAGTCAACAAAGAAAGAGACGGGGTCAAATAGGCAGGACGGGAATGGTTCTCTGCTCTTAGAGCAAGATAGAGAAATAAGTTTGACAGACAGGGACCAGTCAACTCAAAGGAGGTGAGGGTGAGCAGCAAAAAAGAGCAATCTGCTCTGCAACAGCTGCTTAACATCTGGTGCATGCCAATCAGAGCCCTGGGAACATGAGTGCTTTAGAAGGACGAGGAGAACGTTGGAGACGAGCAGAAGAAGAATTCTTGAATTTTCCTAATAGGAGTGTGAGTGGGATGGAGAATCCTACAGAGATGGACATTTCATAGAGCAGAGGGAAGGATGGAGAGATTTCGAGACGGGGGGTGGGAGGGGGCTACAGAAAGGAACAGAGGGAAGGAAGTGATGATGTGAATGAGAGGAGTTAAAAGGGGAGAGGACGAAGTCTGCACTGTGAAAGTGAGAGAGATGAGAGAGGATACGTCTCTAGAGCGGTAAACTTAATTAAAGATTTTTTTTCCTCCGCAGACGTTGACGTTGAACATGTTGGATGAGAGCAGAAGAGGAGTGAAGTGAGGGGGAACGGGCGGGAGGCCCAGAAAGATTAAAAAAGTAAGAGCGCGACAGAGAGCCAAAAAAGTTTGAAAGGGTAGGTGAAAAGCGAGCATGTAGTAGAAGGAGAAGCAGCGGGCAGCGACGTCCGGGTGTATGATCGGGTGAAATGCAGCGTGTGCACGAAGCCACAACACTGTACACAAAAACAACTTTACATTTTGAAAGAAGCGAAATTTGGCTGGATAATAATTGATGTTCTGGGTTAAATGAGGCTGACAGTCAAACTTTTATTCAGGATGGTTCATGATTATTAATTTACATCAGACAAATAGTTACATTGAAGAGCTGCTCAGTATCCTGAAAACTTGTTCTTCATTCAGTGAGTAAGAAACTCGGTTTCCTTGATTATAAAATTGAAAGATCGTGGCTGTTTATGTTTTGTCAGGATTCGCTGAAATTTGGGACTTTGGGATTTGGATGAAGGTCCGATTACATTTCATGACCAATTTAAGCACAAAACCTAAGAAATTGCAACAGTGTCATTACTTTTTCTTGGGCCTTTTTTTATGATGTGACAGGGATATGGTTAAGATTGATTTAGGTTTGGAAAAACAACTTGGTTTGGCTCGGGGAAAATCACTTACTATAGAAGAGTATCAAATTCATGTTGTTTTGGTCACAAAACCCTCAAAGGTGTTTGAACATGTTATATCTACCGTATGTTCCTGGGATTGTACCAAGATAAGCCTGTGACTCGATGACCTCACTGTCTGGTGTAAAATGTCAGCGTTTTCTCCGTACGTCAGTTCGGTGGCGGGAGCTGAAGAAACGAGTAGTAGATTAGTTCATGTGATCCTCACTAAGCTCTGTCTTTCTGGTGCCTTGCTCCCTGATTAGGCAAGAAAAGAATTCTCAGATGTGTTTGACATTGAGAGAGCAAACACTATGTAAATAACTGTTATGATCTCTGTGGGTGGTGCAGAAACTAGGGTGAGAAAAATAAATATTAAATTCACAGCAACAAGCCTTCCACCATCACACACCGACAGCCTGCCTGTCGTCAAGCTCACAGGAAATCTGGGAAACGTGCGTGCGCTGCTTTTTAATGTATATCAAAGGCGACAGTCAGTTTAACCGGGGTGTGATTGATATTTCCATATGGACTAGAATTCATTGATGCAACACGGCGAGTGCTGCACTAGTTTTGCCCTTATGGAAACCTTCTATGGACACAGACGTTTTGAGATTTTACAATAATGCAACTTATCGGGAAAAACATGCTGTGAAGTTCTAGCAGAATATGGTCAGAGTTCGGATGAATTAAAAGTTGCCGACACTGCTAGTGAACAGCTGTTTGCATAATCTTCATGGTGACTTGCATGATTTGGAGTTGTAGTGGTTTTGTGGTGGATGTTGGACCTTGGTGTTGTCAAGGTAGATGCACATTTGTGTTTTCGTTTTTAAGCATATTTGAACATGCTTAAAAACAGCAGAAACTGCAGATATTCCGGTGTGATCCAAAGGTCTGCCGTGCTGTTGGACAGTGGTACTGAACCCTGGATCGAGCTTCTCCCAAACCAACTCGATGGGCTTCACGTCTGGTGATGGAGCTGGTCAAGCTATCACTCCAGCATAATATTCCAGCAGCTGCTTTCATCTCCAGATCATTTTTACACGACCAGGATGAATGCTCATAAAGTCACTGCTCACAGGGACTCGCACGCCTCCTCAGAATGGAGAGATGCCCGTGTCGTGCACCCGATGCAGATGATGCCACCTCCGGCTTCACCAACGATGTCATCATCTTTTCATGAGGTCTGCTTCTCATATGATTATCAATTGCATCCAAACGCTTCAAACTTTGATTCATCAGTCCACAAGACATTGTTAAATTCATCTAGAGTCCACTGTTTGTGCATCTTTTCTTCTGATTTGCCGACTTTAGTAAAGCTTTCTGTTCTCGTTTCAGTCATCTCAGGTTCACTGTTTGGGCGTCTCGTTTCCCCAACCTTTTCTTGCCAGTGTAGATGGATGCGTACGAGCTGAGCAGGTTCTGGTGGACTGTCTGACTGACAGCAGCCCGGCGAGGAAGGAGGGCTGAGGCTCAGTGAGAGTGACTCTCGGTAGTTACTGTCAGCGCTGTTATTGATTTCATGTAGACTGTTTAATTTAATGGTTTATACTGTTACAAGAACAACTGAGTTGTCACTTGTCAGTTTATTAGGGAAACTGGTAAAAGTCCGTTTAATCCAGCAGTTCCACAGTAAAGCCTCACTCCAAGTTGATGAAGGTTAACCCGCTCAGTGTTTAATATTTTTTTAGTTTCTGCTTTTTATTCATTCATTTTTTTGGCTCTGTCTGAAAACGTGAAGTTTGACAAAATGCAGCGAAAGCATCCGGACTATCCAGTTTCCAGCAAGAACTTTGTCGCCGACTTTTCGGGAGTTACCTAGAGTTGCATAAGCTGCATTGACAGGAATTTAATCCTTTCTAACAATTATTTTACCTGCATCAGCATCTATTGAGTATTAAAGGAAAAAACAATTCTCCTTCAAATCCAATAACCTAAATGAAGCCATATATCGGAATAACAATTTTGGTGACACTGGGGGACCCACAGTTGCAAGACTGGCACACTGTTCCTCTTAATTGGGGAAACTCTAGATTTTAATTAGGCAAAGTCTTGCTGGGCTTGCACAACGTCTCCTCACCTGTGAGTCTAATTACACGATGTCTCGCTCCAGGCGGTGTTTAACTAAAACGGAGAACACGAGGGAAATATTAACAAATGGAGTCAAGATCTGCATTCTGGCGTAGAACTGTATGGAGAAGGTTGCTTCTTGTTACAGGAGCACAGCAGAGTTTCATCAGCTTAGCAAACAGGAAAGAACAGGTGAAGTGAGGAATTTGTTGTTGATTTTCTTCTGTATCTTCCTTATAGAGAAGGAAACGTGACGCAGTTGACATACAAACACAGAATCAGCCTGTGACTGTACCTACAAAATGGGTCAAAGACATTTAAAGCTACAAAATGATGCTGTTTTCTACCGTCGACTAACGGTAATTTACTG
Source organism: Channa striata (assembly GCA_033026295.1). Lineage (NCBI taxonomy): Eukaryota > Metazoa > Chordata > Actinopteri > Anabantiformes > Channidae > Channa > Channa striata. The sequence continues at coordinate 1,304,398 of CM065168.1, forward strand.
AGGAGCTAAGTGACTTTTAAATGTCAAAGCGTTGGGAAATGTTTAAATCCTGATGCTGTGGGGTCGAATTTAACCCCCCATAAATATTTTCTTGCTGTAACAAGAAACTATTTCGTTTTCCTGAGATATTTCGTTTATGCTGCAGCAGAAAACTTCATCTCCTTATTTACAGCCATATTTTAAACTGTATTTTACAATTGCTGTCATAGACAAGCTGATTGCAAAACAGGCATATTTATGAGCCAACACCACAAATCTAAATGTGGAAACAATCCACAAAATTGGTTTATTTTGCTATTTGAGTCGTTGTGCACATGTGCTTCATTTTCCTGCCAAGATTAAACTAATTGTTCAAAAAACATCTCTCTTTTTTCTCCTTTGCTTCATTTAAGAAGATTTAACTGACATAGCTTGTGGTTGCTGCAAATTTATAACCTTTGCATTCCCAGAAGGCCCCTCCTGATGGGAGTTCTGCATACAATCATTCAGAAAGCATTTCGATTCTTTTCATTTTGTAGTAGAGCTAGAGTCAGATGTTCTGTGGACTCGGACTCTACAGCGTGTCTCTTCTGTTGACTTTAGGTCATTGTGAATCGTCTCTGTGGATGAAGTCTGCTTCAAGAACCGCTCTACATTCATGTACATCTCCATGATGGAGGATGGTCACCTCACACCGTAGGGGAACAGCAGAGTGGAGTGGAGTGGAATTTCTCGTAATCTTTTCCTTGCGCTCTTTAAATTCTGTTGGACTCTCCTATGGCCGGTAATCAATGGAGTAGCCACTACACTATAACAGCCCGGTCGATGGAGGGACACTAAGATGGCCGCCCTCCTAGACTTCTTTACTCCGTTTGGCTGGATGTGTGACGTTTGCCAAATAACGACCCAAGAGCAGAGAGACACACGCAGGCGGAGAAAATAACCAAGATTTACTGTCTCTTGAAAACACAGAACCCGACAAAGCAGAGGTAACAAGAACCAACTCCTCAAAAGGAAGACTGAGTAAACCCACGAGGACCGACAGGAACCTGGTGCCTGTACGGGACAGGTTTTAAAGGTGCGCTCTAATCAGTCCCAAGTGCAGGCAGCTGTGCCCACCACTAACGGCACCGGCTCCAGGTGAGGCCACAACAGGGAGAGGGAGCTGCCGACCTGCACAGAGAGAGACTGAATCAGAGAAGCAGCCAAAAAACAAACCCAACAAGGGCAGAGAAAGCACAGATCATGACAGGACGACCAATCTTAGGAGGATATGATGCTTCCTGAGTGACTCCATTTAACAATTATTAGTTCCTCTGTGGTTCTTTAGAAGTGATTTATCCCCTAGTTACTGGGGTTTTTTTTACTGACATGCCATTTAAATGGTGGATATGAGCTTTCAGACACATCAAGGAAGATTAAAACATAATGCAAATAAAGAAACAATAATGTACTCTAGGAAAAGTATAAGTGACTGCTAAAAGTAAGCAACTCCATGATTTACATTTGATATCAAGTTTTATTATTAAAAGTACCTGACTATCTTTTTATTCTCTGTCCTTGTTTGTGGACCAACTCATTTAAGGTAATAGACATAAATGAGGGGTGAAGGATCTTGTGCTTCTTTCAGTTTTATGTCTAAACTACTCATATGTATAATGTTTTATGTCTATAACTATAGTAAAATTACTGCGTCGCAGCTCACTTTGAGTACTGCCAATATGTCAAAACCATGGAATGAGAAACTCACACTGTGCCCGTCGCTCTAGTGATTTGTTTAATAAAAAAGGAAAATGTAGTTTATTATGAAATGTGCAACGAGCAGCAAGTTTGATTGAGGAATAAAAAGTAGATGTTTGCTCTTAGATGTAGTAAAGTAAAAGTTCACGTATTTCATTACTTTCTACCCCTGATCATGTCAAAATCATAGCAAAAAGCTTTTTGTTTTTGTAAACAGTACAGCTACATGTTTTGTGTTTACAGCTTTTGAAAAACATTTCAACAACGTCGTGATATTGTGTAGATTGGGCAAAATGAAATTGCAGGCATTCGAATCCAGTGGACAAAGTCAGACAGGTCGGGTCGGTCGCACATTCTCTTCCGGGGTCGGAGGTTAGGTCAGAGTTTGTCAGTGACACGTAGCAGCATTTCCTGATGCCGGGCCAGCACCACTTAGCCCGAGCGTGGCGGTGACATTCCTCACGGCGGAACAAGCGTGAGGCTGGAGCGAGAATTTCAAATATTCCTCAAATCCCCAGTGAGTGAAACTGTGGCGAATTAGGTTTATTAGGAGCGACAATAGACGTCTGTGGCTGACAGCGCGTGTCTCGTTCTGTACGATTTCTGCCTCCATCCGTCGCTTGCTGCCAATAGCGGCGGCATCACAGAAATGGAAGACGTTATTGAAATAAATAATTCACATCTGTTATCTATTCGCCGTAAACATTCCTCTCATCAGCACCTTTGACTGTGGGATAGTTGTGTGCTGAGCGAACATCCGCGGCCATTTCGACGCGCACGCTCACGTCTGCGTCCGCGTGCCATCGTTGGCCCACATTTGGACTGGAATTTCTCACTAGACTTGAGAAGAGTGAGTGTGATCGGTAGTTAATAGTTGGGCTGAAATGCAGACTGCTTCCATCCATTTCCAACATGCTGTTCACAATAAATGGCAGAAGAAGCAGTTACAGTTGGATTTTTGCAGATTGGAGGCAGAAGAAATGAGCTGTAAAGACGACACTGACATCACTCGACTCGTCACTGGCAATCAGGTGCCTGTCGAAGCATCGCGCAGGTTTTCTTATATCAGCTGCTGTTTGATCGTCTCTCTTCCTCTTCACCATGAATTGCTCGTTTTAGCAACGTAGACACAGATTCAGAGGTCGCGATGCATGTTTTTTTGGAGACACCCCAGCATCAATACAGGAATTGATCATTGATAACCACTTGATTCCCATCTTTACATATGGAGCCAGAGAATCACTCAGCTGGACATCGGCTTTCAGCTCGGTTTCAGCTCGGCTGTCTGCTACATGCTAAACGCTTCATTGTAGGTTCCGTCTTTGCTTCTCTGCCATTTGGTGCCGGGATTTATCACGGTAGAAATCTGCTGAGAAAACACCGAGCTGAGACACATTTTTTTGTTTCTGTGTAGTTTCTCGGGGATCTAATGGTATTTCAGTGGACGTATTCAAAGATACTGCAATTATAAAATCACCACTCACCAAATATTTAATATCCTCTTATATATGAGAAGCTGCTTTTGGATTTCTGAAATGATTTGTCTTTAGATCTATATTTGCATATATTTAGGCTTCTGGTCACTGTCAACACTGACAAATGCCGCGTGCTGCGCAGCGCTACACTTTGGATTCCTTCGTCTCTCCGTCTGTCCGTCGTCTTCGTCACTCCTCCACTTATAAAAACCAGATTAGCTGGATGTGAGTAGCAGTAACAGCCCCTGGCGACATGTGTGGGGCTGGGGGACCTTAATTAAGAGATCCATTTATAGCTCTTCATGCCGGAATGGCGAAGCCGCAGCTTTCGGTTTTGACACGGCTCTGTCCGTCTATTTGAGTCTCTGCCTGTCTCTCTTCATCTGCCTCTGTCTCTGTATTGTTCTGCCGGGCCTGACTGACCTTATGAGTGGGTTTAATGACGAGAGCAGGCCTGACTGAATGATGTACTGTGGAAAATAAGAGTTCTGCTGAGCTTTGGTAGGCGAGGTCACGTGCCAGTAAAACCTTGGCGGCGAAAGCAAATTTTGTAATAATGTTGAAAGAACGACAAAGGCGGAACTCAATCATTAGAACACAGACACATGCTAGGGTCAGCTTGTAGTTCAGATATTATTTTATGAAATTATTAAGACCATGAAATAATCACATAATCTCATAGTTTTACTTCTAACCCAAAAAATAAGAGGCCGGTATCTGTCAAAAATACTTTCTGTACTGACTGATTCATAATACACCTTTTATTAGGATCAATCTCTCTTCCAGAAGATTTTTAGAGCACGGAGGCAAGAGAATGATGCAGGTTATTTGTTTCTACAGCAATACACAAAGCTTTTAGTTGGTAATGTCCATGTAAAGGTCAAGTAAAACCAATTACTTCACAATTGAGGAAGATAAAACGATCTAAGAATAAAAAAAATATAATTGAATAAAGAAAAATATATCATGAGATGAAAAATTCAAACTCCTCAGCAATGTGAAATGGGAGCACCATTACTGGATATTTGTATGCAGGCTTAAAGTGCGCCTCTTGTTCCTGATGTCTGTTTTTACCTGCAGACATTTTCTGTTTAGTAATTTCTTTAAAAATGATTTTGAAACCTTGGAGATCAACCAACTCGAACGTAGTCTAATAGAAACGGGTGGATTCGAAATGCTTTAACGACTCGTCTGTTCTGTTTGCTTCTGGCTGCTGCTTCACCTGCAGCCTGCGTTTGACCCATGACCTATGACCTGCTCACATCCTCTTCGCTTGTCGCTGGAGGTTCAGAGGAAGAACCTGGTGTCTGTTCGTAGGTGGTGTCATGCTAACATTGACCTGAGAGTTTTTGGCAGTGCGTACAAATCTAAACACGGTTCAAACTTTATTTCTGACATGTCCCCTTCGTTTGGCTCATTGTGAATAGACTGTCGCATCCACACGAGCAGAGGTGTATTTAATTCATTGCAGTTGCATTCAGATTAGTTGTGTTGCACTAGCGTTTCGATATACGTTGGCGTCGGACCCCTTCACGTTTTGCATAAACTTAATTCTGTTGCTCATTTTTGCCCATCAGTCTACACTCAGTAACCCATGTGTATGTGACATAATTGACTAATTTCATAATTCGAGTGAAGTAAACTTATTTGAACTGTTGGTTGAATAAAAGCAGAGAGCTCCTCGTGTGACTCATAACAGATTTGTATAGTCGTGTGACATTATTTAGGCAAAGTGAATAATGAAGAAAATAATGAGCAGATTGTTTGACAATGAAAAGCATTTCGTTGCACTTTCATACACTGCGTATATTCTGTAGCCCTCAAATTGTTCTTCATACTGTTTTAATAAAGTGGATGCATTGTCTTTTATGTCCAGAAGCACAAAAGACAAGAGATTAAATTTGGCAAGTCAATAGAAAGATGTGAGGTATAATAATGCATGACCATCATTTCAAAAGGGGAATTTCCCTTTCATCTTCTTTATAGAGAATTTCATATATGGAGTCTTACTATTTGATCTTTGTATCATTTATTCCGTGAGAGAGTAAATAAGTGTCGTCTTGTGATCTTGGACTGAAGCCCTACAAGTAAGACAAGACAAACAGTATATGTTCTTCAGAAGAGGTATTTCATATCATCTCAAAAGTTCACATCGCATAGTTTCACCAAATTGTGTTTTATGTTGGTATTTAGGTGCAGAAATATTAAAGAGCGAGGGAGAAGGAAACTGTAGAAAACGATAACATCTCAGTCTGTTTTCCATTAGTTTAAAATTCATCACATGTTGAGATTCATTAGCCACGTACAGCACAAACTGTCCAAATATGTATTCACAACTGAGGCTGCAATCGACAGCGTATGAATTCTACAAATACACAGTGTGACAGTAATTTCAGTAACGAAGGGAACTGTACATGCGTGAGCAGTCACATACATGGACGAGAAAGTACCGAGATATAACAATAAAACGCTACAACCACAGCGTGGAATTTAATTATGCTGTTCAAAGGATTTATCTGCAGCTCAGTGCAACCTGTGGAGCGTCATCTTCATCGAGTGTTTGAGAGCCGGCCTGCAGTCGTTTCATATTTGTGGTCCACCTTGAAATCTTATTCAAATTCCTGTAATTATCAACGTCACTATCCTCACTTCACCTTGAATGCGTTGGGTTCACGTGCTTATCACAGACAGAAACAATGCAGAGGGGAGGCAGGAATTAAAAAAATCACACTCAGGAAACCGTGGTGTAGTCGTCAAAAGGCGAAATGAGCAAAAAAAGGGAACAACGTAAAGAACATGATGGGGACGCGCCTCCCATCCGGAAAAAGGCAGGCGAGGTTAACTGGTTTATTTTAGGTGTTAAAGAGTGAGTTGATGGGATTAAGTCTCTGAGGAATTCATGTCAGTCGATGAAATGTCCTCGCAAGTTTGTGAGCGATAGAGGTGGAGAGTTTCCACCGCCATTTCAGACACTCATCAATAAGCCATTTTCTCACCTCTCCATGTCGTTTGTCTGGCCGGCAGAAACCAATGGGAATCCATAATATTGAGCAGCGTCCTGATTTCAGTTGGACACCGCGGCTCACGGTGTCCTGACAGTGACCAATTGAATGCTGAGATACAGTCTCTGTTGTCCAATACAGTTCAAGGAGAACAGAGGGAGATCGGGATTCTTAATTGCTAATAGACTCAGTGGCAGATTCGGTTCTTTATCTTTCCTCTTTCTGCTCCAAAAGATGTTCATTTCATATTCTCATACAGAGATGGTCAGAGTGCTTCGTTTCGATTAAGGAGCTCTGTGTCTTCAGGTTACGGTTCGCACCGTGCAGTGTTGGGGGGGCACTGCAGTCACCCTGCAGAAGGACGTCAAGCACAGAACTCCATCTGTAGTAACGCCCGACAATGTCCAGACCTCCTGCAGCAGGATGCGATATTGTTCTGTTTGTTTTGTTTCAGCATTAATATTCTCAGCATTGAACGTCCAAGTTTTGACTGGTACGCACCTACTGAAGTGAATCGAGGACAAAAATACTTCAGTTCTAGTCGTGCAGGACGTACTCGTGTCTCTATGGTGTGGTATTACTACTGTGGTATTTTTTTATACTTTTTTATAGGTAATATCGGCCATAACATTAGAAAATCTGAGCCAGTATAGTGAGGAAATACATTCCAAAATGCTGCAGCAAGAAAAATGACAGAACCGAAGTCCATCAGTTTGTCCGTCTCTCACTTGTAATGATGTTAATGATGATTTAGACGCCTCCATCATGTTACTACGTCTAAATGCTTCAGATATCAGATATGCGCCGGCAACGTCAATGGCTGAGAGTTGAAAAACAAGCAGAACATTTAGGTCCTGGGAGGTTCATTTGTCTGCCAGCCGTAAAGTAACGGTACCGCACACTTTTCCTTTAACGAAGCACTTTTAGAATTGTTGAAAAACATTCAGTAGAAGCCCAGAATAAAAATAGGAACTTGAAATTATGCCTAATCTCTAAATAATCTCCATCTGTATCCACTAGTTTTAATCAGTCTGTCTGTCCTCACTTTTTCCCTTTGGTGTCATGACACTGGGAGAAGTTGGGAAAGTAACTTTCAGTTATTTTCTCTGCCTCAAGGGGAAAACTTGAACATCGTAGCTGTTAGAAGTTTAGCTTGAGAGAGCTTTGATTTCCACCTGCAGCTCGCTTTAGCCAAGGAGATACTTGAGCACGATTTCATTGACACATATCGTGCTCTTCAAGAAAACAAAATCAAGAGCCCCACTGCTTTTCTATGTGAAGTGCTGTTGTCGGATCACCTGGCCTTGCCCCCTGACGGAGCTGCAGCAGTTCGAGCTAATGAGTAGAGTCGGGCCCACTGGAGCCTGTAAGCTCTCCCCGGGCTTCTGCGCTTCTATGTAATTTGCGCTATAAACATCTCTCCGTCTCTCTCGACCTTTAACACTCCAGCTGGGCTGAAGAAAATGCTGCCAAGCCAAAACCATCAGCCTGCCAACTATATTCTGGCTTATAGAGCCGTTAATATTTGAATAAGTTTGGTGAAACTATATTGCGAAGTGAGGTTATGACAGTGTTAGGCGATAAATATGTTTTCATTTAATTTGTTCTCACCAACGCTCGTGCAAAGAGCTGCTGCATCCGAACTCTCTTTGTGTTTCTTCTGTATCTATATGATTTTACTGATATGGTTGTAAGAGAAACTCCAGTAAAAAATAATAAAAACAACTCAGTGACTTTTGAGACACTTTCACCGTTTTCACGTTGCATCATCACTGATGGTAACTTTCTCAGGTCCAAAAAATATATTTTTGTGATGCAGTATTGTATCAAAGTTAGAAATTCCAGCGCTGTAACATCATTGTAGCTTTTGTGTTTGTATTTATGTATTGACAAAGCCATAAAACAGGCCACAGGGAAGCACTTAAACTGCACACGCACAGAACTGTTGGACTGCGGCGTCGGGGAGGAGCACGGTCGTCTGATCGATGCTTAAAACGGAAAGGCCGACAAACAGCGGTTGACACACGGGAACCTTTGCTTTGGAGCAGCCTTTGTGTTTCTCTGGCTGTCGGCTTTCACGTGGCCTTCGCAGTTTTGTCTTCGCGCTGGTGCTGACGAATCGATGAGGACGACCGTGCCCACTGTCAGGCGTTTCTAACTTTGTGTCATCACCGGATGATAGAACTAAACCTGTAGTAAACTGTAGAGTCAGACCCTACGACGCTGCTTGATGTAACGTCAGTGGACCGTCAAAGTTGTCCCAGTTCAGGCTGAAGCGGCCGTGAGTGTCGGTGCTAAACGTTCTGGGACATTTGAATCTTCGATGGTGAAGAGAAACGTCCGAGCGTCCCAGTGAAACAGAGATTGGTTCTGACAACTCTGCTGTTGCTCATCCCCCAGAGAACGACGTTTATCTATTCATACCTTCTCTTTCTGCTCTGCTCTTCCACCATCTCTTGACCCACGAGGGAGAAGGACGAATACAAGACCTTGGCAAGAGGAGACGACAGCTTTACTTTCTTTTGTTCCTTGGCTGGCGTCCACTGTGCTTGTTACGCGGCCGTACAGTACATTTGTCTTCTGCGCTCCTGTCCTCCCCTCTCTGCTTACTTCTCTCCACATTCTTCATTACCAGTCTTCCTTCTCTCCTTTCATCTGCCCTCTCGGCCCCTCTGCAATATGGCAAGTCTTTCCCCCAAAATACATTCTCCTCTTCACTTCCTCCACTTCCTCCCATTCTCGTCTCATTTTGCCTCATCCTGGCTTGACCCCTCTGATCCTGTATCCTTGGGGGAATAACACAACCTTTGATATCAGCTCCTCTCGGTTTGACACGACGCCTTGGGGGAATGAGTGTACCCAGAAAAAGAGAGTGAGAAATGAAGAGGAAGGAAGCGAAGATTCCACCGATGCCTTAAACACAACTGTCTACGTCTCTGTCTTAGCGCTCGAGGTGGGAAATGTGTTAGTTCTTGTGCTGCACAAATACCGTGGAAAACTGTTACAGTTAGTTAAATAATTTTTCCAATAAATACGTTAGATCTTACACTTGTAAAACCGATAATACATTTGTAAAAAGCCGCTCTCACCGTGTGACGTCATTTTACGGTGTTACCAGAGTACGCAGTTACTTAACCTTGTGCCACTCGATGCCGGGAGCATCATCTCAGACGTGTCTACAAACCGTGGGGAAAAATAATGATTTGCATGGCTTGAACCGAGATCGCGATGTTCTGTGTGTCAATTAACTTGTGAAGAGTCTGTTTCATTCGCTTGAGTTTCTTTACATTTGCAGCGTCCCTGGATCTGCTGAGTGTAACTCGTACCAAACGTTAGGTTGGTCTTCCATCGCAGCCTGTCTCCAAACGGATGAAACAGACCTCGTACAACACGATGATTCACCGGCAACACATCAAATCATATATTCTGTTTATCTGCTGGGTCTGACTGGAATATTAAAATAATCGTAGGGATTAAAGCCGTTCTACATGGCCACTAACGCACGGAGGATACGGAGAAGAGAAGAATTGAGCTGAATTGTCGTTAAAGACTGTTAAACTCGATTCCTATTGGACATAAGCATTACAATCGGATTTGTTGTCTTGAGTAAACATTAGCCTAATCCCTAACACGCCTCCTGGGACAAGAGAGGAAATGAAGACTACACACACACACACACACACACACGCAAAACAAAGAAACACATTAATAGGTCTTGACACGCGGCGTAAACAGTTAGACACACACACATTGTGGCTCAGAGACACACGCGTACTTCCACCTTTGCTGGCAGGCCGACGCGTTGCTTGGCATTCTGCAAATGTCAGAAGGACAGTGTTCAGGAATCCAGGCAGACACCTGGGAGATTACATTTTATCAACACACAAATGAGCTCGGCTTCATACCACACTGGACACCGCCACTGAATACTGAGCACGGCTGAGACGATGGGAAATGGCTGTGACATTGAATTGTGTTCGTGCGCCTCGCTGTGCTTGTTTGCTTTTGCGCGTCCTTGTGCAGATTGTGCGTCTGCGTTTTTCTGCGGTGGTGTGACACATTTTACTTGACAACTGTTGTTGTGAGGACGTTTCATCCATTTTTTACACGCTTGAAGGTCTGTTTGATAGTGGGGACCCGGTTTTAGGGTTCAGGCTGGAGTCGGGCGTAGCTTAGTGTTGACTGTTGGCATTCAGTGGTGATGGTCGGGGTTTGGAAAGAGCCGGTGTCTCTGAATGCAGGATTAAAGCGGTGGAGCCGTGATGTGGATTTTTGTTGCCTGCAGGATCAGCGCAGCTGAATATGAAAGTAGAATGATCCAACAAGGAGTCACTGATCCTCACTAGCATGTATTTTATCTGCAGTCTAGAGACTTGAGACTAAGCTCTAATGGCTGTAGGTCGACCTGTAACGGAAACCCAATCACCTTCTTAACAAAGCCAGAGAAGTCACACTGATGAAAGCTACAGGTTTTCGTTCAGTAAATGTCTTAGAAATCACTTAAAGGATCTACGATGTGACGTTTAGAACATTTTGGGCAGCGTAGTCATTCTCTTGTAGGCGCCTCAGTGTACGACTGAGCCGCCGTTTCTCCATAAAATGACACTGATGTGATGTGAGTCGTACAGCTGGTGGTAGGAAACCAAAGAGCTTAAATGTTATCGGTTTTAGTTTCTTTTTTCCTTTCCTTGAGAATTCCTTTAGTTTGTCACTCAGTCAGGTAAAACCTCAACTTTCAGATGGTTTCCTCTTGAAGTCTTTGGGGACCATCAGCAGGTTTCATTTTGCCATTGAAACATCTATTTCTTAGCTCACAGTTTGTCCACAACTGCACTCTGGCTTTAATGCTAGTTAGCAAACCACAGTATTTGAACACACTGAACATGAATGAGTCTGCCATTATGTATTTATTATCCCTCTCCCCTTACAGATCTGACTTTATGACTAATATATAAATGACAACAATCGAAGATAACCCAGTGATTTCTGTAAATGCAGCTCGTTTTGCAGATTTAACACTGCGTTGTGGAGAAAAACATTTGATTTTGGCGACACCAGCTTGACAGAGTTACGGTTAAAGCCATCTGAGAGGGACGATTCAGTGCAGAAAGGAAGCCTGGAAAATGAGGGAGGAGGACGTCAAAATATGAACTCCTTTGAATTGTTGTGAAGGTCAGATAGTGTGTAAAGTGGAAGTGATGATGCAGTTTGTGAAACAGACGAGACATTGAAGTTGCAAAATGCTTCAGCTGTTATACCACTGTCAATTTATGATTTATTATTTTCTATCATGCACTTCTAATATCTATCGTCTGTATCTTTGCTTGTGGTTTTGTGTTGTACATAAAGCCACAACAGAGCACGTGGTGTGACATCAAGAGCTCTGCATTGTTTATGTGATGTGTGTGTAGGACTGAACGTACGAGGGGAGAATGGCGAAACGTTCGACCTAGATAGAGAGAGATCCAAGTGGGAAAAATACAACGTGCAAGTTTATGAGTTGAGAGCCGGGAGGAAATGTCATTGGCTTTTAAAGCATGTCTGATTTAATTACTCTCTCTTCTCTGTGCAATTTTAAAAACTAATGAGGTCCAGCGCTACAGTGGGTGAAAGGGGTGAGACCAGCAGTAATTCAGCTCCAGGTGAACATTTTAGGACCGTGTGTTCAATCCCAAAGGTTAGAAATACACAGGCATAAGGTTTTAGCTTGACGCCCACATGCAGGATGAAGTGTATTTCTGCATGTGGTTTGTACATGTTCAGCTGTTCCTCGAAGACAGACGTCCACAACCACAGCACGGGAAGCCGTTCACGTTTCCTCCTTCAGCTGTGTGATTCACAAAATGTGAACACTTGACATGATGCTTTGGAGAAGACCGGTGGAAACCTGTCAATAGCCGCAGCTATTTAGGACCAAAAAGAGGAGAGAAAGAGGCATTTCAGAACTCATGATGTGGTTTACAAAAGGACAAGAAGTGGAAGGGGGGTGGAAAAAAGTAAGAGAAAGGGAAAGGGAATGGGGGGGCGATGCACACCCTCCTTCAGAAGACGCAAGGTCAAGAACACTCAGCGTGGCAACATCAGTGATTGGAGAGGAGTTTAAAGCAGAACGTGTTCCATTAAATCTGCTTTGAATCACAAAAGTGTGTGTGTCGGTTCTCACATCACAGGGACGCAGACAAACAGTCACATATACAGCGCGATAACAAGGGAAGCTCCTCAAATCCATTCTCATGCAAATGTGTTTCTGCTCACCGTGGACGGAGACCGTGTTTGATAGCTGCTACGGCCCATTAATGGCCCATTAAAATGGGCTGAAGCACTTAGTTTCTTTATATTCATGGATGATGTCGTCAGAAAGTCTTTGTTGCATATTGTCTCACAGCTGAGTTTCCGTGTTGTTACAGAACCTCCAAAAAGAGACAGTTGAGCAGATCCATGGAGGCTTTTGTGGCTAACGTTTCGGCTCGTGTCTGGGGACGTGTGTGTGTGTGTGTGACCGACGGTGAACGTGTGAATGGCGTTAGAAAACAGGTTCAGAAGTGTAGTGGTGTGTCGTGTCGTGTTGTGTAGTTTCCACCATTTTCCATCCGGCACAAGATTTTTAAACCAGCACGTTCGCTGAGGTGCACTGAGCCCGGAGAACTCCGACTGACGCCGTCGGATGAAGCTCTGTTGCCCTGTGCTTTCGCTTCCTGTAGAAACTGATCCTAGCACGGAACCGTTGATCCTCATTGGTTATTTCTGTCACTCACAGTGTGTAACAGATTGTGAACTCTGAAAAGATCAAGCATGTGATTTCAATCCTTACGATTTAAGACCAGGAGCAGGAGCAGCCTGTTCATTGTAAGAACCAATTTACTAAATAGACCAAAGTCAAACGTCTCACTCTGTCCCACAGAACAGCTGGGTTGGGTGACACGTGACCAAATTTACTCCAACAAACCCTGTGTTTTATTGTGAAATAATTCTGTAAGTGCGACAGATGTTACTGCTCAAGCTCAGGAGAAGGATTGTGTGTTTACCCTCCTCAGTAGAATATAAACCTCAGAATTCATATTCACTGTAATAAAGACCAGCCTGTGTGATTGTGGACAGCGTTGAAAAACCTCAGGATTGTTTTTTGAACGACTTTCCCGGGGATGGACAGTCAGTTTCTTTTCAATTCCTCTTCCTGAGCTTGTGTCACACTCCACGTGGTCCAATTTTTCAAAGAGGTTCAGCCTCCTCCAACACATGGGCAGCAGTTGAGTGTTGATCACGTGGACGAACTACCTTCTCTGCAAAAACGACGGTAATAGCGAGGCCTTTGTGATCGGAGTTCTACAGCGTTTGCACAGCGTTATATTCTCCTCAAATCTGAATTAATTGTAAGGTAAGATGATAAATTGTGCTAATTAATATTCACACTGCACATTACCGGTAACACATTTGCTTTTTGCAAATTTAAAGGGCAATTTCGGATTTTCCGTCATTAATTCCTTGTTGTCTTTCAGGGAAACTGTCGGAGCTTTTCCGTGAAGCCGACTCTTGCTGTAAACACACGGTAAAGTCCTGTAGTATACGATTCATTCGCATAGAGCAAAGTCCGTTTCCTGTGGTCTCTCTTTTCCCTACAGCAGCTGTAGCTCAAGTGCAGCCACCAGAACAGGGATGAAATGAAATCACAAAGATGACAGAACCAACATTTCACTTCAGTTTTCTGCTTCTTGCTTGAAACAGGATCAAGGCGTCCAGACCTTTGTGGAGTTACAGGAACACGAGCTTCTGAATCAACCGTGAGTACTGTGCCCGCAACTCCACCGCCATCTTTAATGTTGGTTTAGACACAAACAGGACTTTCCACTCCCGGGAGCCTCGTTCGATCCCTATTCCTGCCAGTATTCATCTAGTACCTGAGAACTGGAACATAAAAACGCAGCATCCAGGGAACGTGGAGTCAGTGTTAAGCACACAGTCGTGTAGTGTGATAAGTGATCCTGCACTGGGATTTCTGTGCGGACGTGCACGCCTCTACTTATTTATTTATAGTGCAGCTTTGTGAAGCGCCGGCCTGGCCTCTTAACCGCGAGAGCCCAACCAAAACCTTTCCGTGATAAATCAACCTGGGTCCCCTTGAGAATGCAGACTCAACACGTCTATAATCTGCCCGAGTCCCCAGTCAGAGGTGCAGCACATTTGAAATTGGCCTGTGCCGTCCTGAAATTACTGTCTGTGTAAGAGTTACAACAGTCTCGATACAATGTCACTGTGTTGGGCTGTTCCAAGGCGCAGACAGACTGAGGACGGATCAGTCCTCCGTTAGTGTTCGTCGTCACCGTGATCAGTTCATCCTTTTTAGCACGTCGCAGTGTCTCGGGAATAGATTCATCATTGCCTTTCCTACTTGCAAATTAAACTCTGTCATGAATTATCACAGAGGTGCGAGAGAGCTAGCAAACTGTTTACATCTAATCAATATTCCAAGTAGTCAATGCAAATTATCTGTATGCAACGTGCGTAAGGACAGATGGAGCTGAGAGACTGTTTTCACAGCGTAACCTTTTTTAATGGGCAGAGCTTTCAAACTGAATTGTCCAACTAGTCATTCAATAGCAGAATTATTTAGTACAAAAAGAACAGCAGTACAACTGTTTGAAGGAGTCCGCAGACGGTTGCCAGGCAGCAGCCATCAGGGAGGGAAAAGCTCCTGTGGGCTCCAGACACACGGATTTATCAATTCAAGGCTAAGTGGGAGCAGTAGAAAAGTGACAGTGACCAAAACCCTCGTCCGTGAACGTTAGTCGGGTTTGATCGAGGACCGTGACGGGCCGAGACGTTTCCAAGAGCCGGAAAACCAGATACAGAAATGAAAAAAAAAGGTCGACGTTGTGTTTGTTTTAAATCGTACCAGTTGGTTTTATTATGACAATGCACACTCGATAAGCAAAAAGCCTTGGCATCCTGCAAAAAACCAACAAGAATATGACAATACGAGTCACTCGCTTGAGCCTGCATCAACCGGTCACTGAGTGGACTACATTATTATTGCAAAGGGTCACTTTCAGTTGAAACTCATCAGCAAACATAAGGACATGAAAATAGAATCTGATTACATAAATATGGGTCGTTCCATCTTTGTATAATGGGAGTACATTTTTAGATGCAAACACACAGTAAAATAAACACTGGAAATATGTGACCCATAATAAAAGCAAAAAACTAAAGTGTACATAACTGAATCATAATTAAAAATCTAGGCTTTTACAAATCACAGAAGACTAATTATGTTTTCTTTTAATAAACAATTTGAGGCTGTATCAAAAAACTTTGTTTAAAAAAAAAACTCATTAACAGTTTTCCAGTGAGCTAATTACCGTAAATCTCTGCCTCCATCTTAGCCACAATAGTTTCTCTGTGACACCTAAAATGTGAATATCTGTACAATTTCCATGGCACAATGTTTGTAGTTAGCCTGGAAAGTAGAACTGCCTCGTTACATAAAAAAATAATTATCCTAAGCCATAATAAACTGTAGTGCTTTTCTTCCTGTTAAGGTACATGCTGAATTGATATAGAAAAAGACAGAAATGGCATTCTATGTTCACTGTAGTAAAAACAGAAGTAAAAGGTGAAACTGCATTAAATTAAACAACGGCATTCACACGTTCACAAATCATTTGTGTGTAACAAAGTGTTTGTTGTGGCTCGCACCTCGCTGAGTGGGCCACGTGTGCTGAGGAAACTGCGGTGAAGGTCAGATTTGAATCGAATGTCTTGTCATTGACAGTGTTCTACCAAAACAGGAACAAAAAGCTCTTTCAGGTTATTTTAGTGAGGCAATCCCTTTCTTCCACCACCAAAAAAATATCAGAACATCTTCCAGATATACAGTGAATTTTAAAACCAATAAAACAAAAAATATTTATTATTCATCTCTATATCTTTTTAGGCTACCTTGTTATTGTCATCTGTACTAGACATTGTGAATAAGGATAGAAACCGACAACTAGTGTTAAAAGGCAAACCGTATTGAATCTGAACACACACACACACACACACACTCCTCGGCTTCCCGTTCTCTTGTGTCGGCTGCAGAGGGGATTCGAGATCCGATTCTGTTTTTTCAAGCTCACACAATCTCGCTCTATTAAAAACACAAGTGGTTGCCTGCAGTAGTCTGATGGCAATTCACTGTCTTCTCATATTATTTAAAAGCAAGACAAAAGAAGAGTTGTTAGGCAAATGATCCAGAGGAAACAAAAAAATCTCAGAGTAAAGATGAAAAACCAAAACAAGAGCCAGTATCCAAATAAACTGAAGAAAAATGAAGGGGAGAAGGCGGCTCCCGTTTGTCGCTTCTGACCAACTGGTCGACCCGAAAGCCAATGTGACAAATTTGTCTTAGGCCACTGCAGTAGCTGGGCTACCACTGACACAGTAGTCCCTCCCAGCTGTTTCAACCAATCACCGCATCCGTCTACAGTAAAAACCCACCCGACTCAATACCTGCCCCCCCCCCAAAATTCCCCTGTAGCGTAGCTGTATTATACTTTAGCACCTATTGTCATCTCTCCCTGTAAATGTCCAGACAAACACCAGAATGAAACTGTTACAGTTCCTCGGGCATCCTCACCCTCCACCCTGCGAGGGGAGGGTTAAACAGACCTTAGGGTGGCACGTAGGGAGGTGGAGATCTGTAGGGAGTCATGTTCTTAGGACGGGAGCCTTTGCCCTCCATGGGAGTGGTGAACGGAGGCGGAGGTTGGTAGGGAGGCGCGTTGGGGTTCTCATCCTGCAGAGCTGTGTATTCCCCCAGCAGCTCCTGGTTAAGGGGAGTGGTCTCTGGTGTGGCCATGTTTGGGTATTCAGGGGGTGGGAGTGGGGGTTTCTCTTCCTGGAGAATCAGGGGCATACTGGAAGATGGAGGTGGCTTAGAGTCATCGAGTTCATCCGCAAAAATGATCGGGACTCCTTTTTTGATGAAGGTGGCCTGGTCTTCGATGGTCATCTTACCCTTTCGTTTCTTCCTGTAGCAGATCATCGCAATGATGCCTGCGATCAACAAGATGGCCGCGACCACTACAGCGGGAATTACTGTGTGGAGATAGACGTCATCTGTGCTCTGCCGGTTGCTTGCCGAAGGTGGAGTGGCCGCAGGTGGTTCAGATGGATCAAACTCTCCTGGTGGGATGAAGGAATAGGTTTTGCAGCTCTCCTTTCCCTTGACCATGACTTCCACTGGTCTGAACTCTGGCTCCATCGAGTACCTAAAGGCTTGTGAGGGTCTCCCGTCAGCACTGGCAAGTGTTCTGCTCATGACTGTGAGCTGCTCCTTCGGACATGGGTGCTGTGGGAGGCTGGTGTTTGTCCATTCCACCACAATGGATCCTTTGGTGATATTCCGTAGACTGACTGTACTGCTGTTGCGATCTCCCAGTGCATATGCTAGTTTCTTCACTAGAAGGATCTTCTTGTGAATATCATTTGTCACTGAACGGGGCTCACCTTCAAATCGGGCCGTGAACATCACAGGGGTCTTATCATTGTTGGGCCAGCGGTTCACACGGACTTCAAAAGCATCAATGGCATTTAAGCCGCCCTTGTCAGTTGCCTGCATGAAGTATTCATGTTTGCCCACGTGCTGGGTATCCGGCAAGCCGTACAAAAGCTGGCTGGTCGTGTTGAACTGTATCCACGAGCCCTCTCCCACCACTTCATTGTGGTTCTGTCTCAGCGTGAGTCGCAGCTTGTCTGTCGTCCCGTCCTCTTTATCAAAAAATGTGTCAGATGGGATCTTAACCTCAAAATAAGTGCCCACCAACGCATTGACCTGGTCAATAGGATTACGCAAGACGGGCTTCTCATTGTATGGATCTGGGATGACTCCAGGTGATGGTGTTGTGCGCCTGGATGGCTTCGCTGTGGAGGTCTTTGGCTCTCTGGGGACAGGTGTGGTCTTGGTCCTCTTAGGCTTTTTGGTTGGTTTTCTGGTAGGTGTAGGTTGTGTGGCAGTGGCTTCCACATAGATGGGCCTTGACGTGGTTGGCTGAATAGGAATGGTGCTGGTTGTCTCCATTACTCTTGTTGGTTGAGGGGGTCCCAGGGTTGGCGTGTGAGCAGTAGGGTCACGGACTCTGATTGTAGGCTTTCCCGGTAGAGGAACAGGTCCTCTTACCGGGGGAGCAGAGCTTTCAGTTGGGGCAGCAATTGAAGGAGATGACAGTGTAGGGATAATCCTTGTTGGAGGCTCCACTACAGTTGTTGGCGGAGGCACAGCCAGAATAGGTGTCGGGGTGTTATTCAACTGGCGCCTCACACGCTTGGGGACATGAGGTTTCTTGTTGGCAATGTGCCACCCCACCACAGGGTAGCCCAGCCTGGCTGACATTGTGCCTTCCTTCGCAGGACCCTGGACACTGTTGATATTCGGGACAGTGCTCTGGTCCAGGGAGCAGCCGAGCTTCCAGGACAATAAGGCTCCATTCTCCACCACCTGGAAAGACACAGGAGTCATACATTTTATTACGGTCACCGACTAATAAATGTTTACTTTTCCACAAACCGTGGCAACTTATGTTAACTTCTCATCTGCAGTCTCGCACCTTTTTGGCATTCCCTGGACCAGCCATGAACGCAGACATGTCGAAAAGCCTATTGTTGACTACCGGGAGGATCTTCATGTGCTGGAGCTCCACCCTACTGAAGCTTCTCATGTTATCGAGAAGCTCGACTCTCTCTTTTGAGCTCATCTTCGTTAAATCTGCGTCTAGTATAACCGTGAGCACGGTGACCGGATCCTCGTTGCTGCACGTGAAAGGCTGGACGTCATCTTCGGTGGAAGCTTGGTTGGAAGTCAGCTGGGCTGCGTCTACATCCAACTGATCTTCAGGGTGAACCTCTATGGAAAACACCTCTGAAGAGGAGGAATTCGTGTGGTTCGAGATGGACACGGAAATGTAATGGACACCTTTGTCCTCCTCCAGAGGTAGACCCTGCAGAATTCTGCTGTCACCGTCCCAGTGCAGCCAGGCCGGGAGGCTGCTCTTACCCATCTCTGTAATCTGAAAGATACACAACAAGTAAAGTCACAGCTGTTTTAATGAGCAGATAATCATCAATGAGCAAACTTACAATCACAAATAAATGATGATTTAAACATGTTTGACAAATGTCATTTATTGGTTTTAACAATGTGGGTTTTCTTTTCTGATCTGCGAGCACACGGAATAAAGCTACGTAACAAAAAAGCGAGACAGAAACACTGGAAATTCACTGGACTCAAAGCTTTGTTTTTGTGGGTGTTTAACCACAGTTCAGATGCTGCCACAGTTTTTATTTTTCAATTTAGGTTTTTGTTTCCAATATTTTGTCAATGACAAAATTTAACGGATGGGTTTTGCTTATTTTGAACGTGGCACTGACATCAATCAAGCCCTGCTGCTTGTACACAAACACACATACTCCCTCCAAAGTGATGCTTTGAGTTGTGATTTAAATCTGACTAAAATGAAAATAACTTGGCCAATTAAACAGCTGGGGACGTCCCTATAGCAGCAGGCTTATGGAGAGAAATGAATCACGGGGGAGTGACAATCCACACACATAAATCCAAAAACAAGAACAAATGCATCCTGTGCTCCCCGGCCCCTACAAGTTAATTCTGCAGCTAATAAATCCTGGTTGATAAATTATGTAGAGGCCGTTCTCCCTAGGCACATCATTAATGGTCTAACCAGCACAGAGGCAGCGCCGGGGGAAATCACACACACACACACACACACACACACACTAGGCCATCGACAGACACACACAAAGTTGTATGTGCATTTTCCCTCAGAAAGATTTGTCGCCGTCTACACAAAATCAAACGTACACACTCTCTCTCTCTCTTCTCATGGACGGCTAGTTAACGCCTCCCCGATGGACCTGCAGCTAGAAATACTTGCATGTCCTTTGTTACAGGAGCACGTGAAACAGACACACTGGAAATAGCTTAAATCGCTATTTTTAATGTATGAATGTCATCCTGCCTATTTTTTTATTTTTTTTCTGTGCCTCATTTTCTCATACTCTGTTCCTGTCGTTGTTCCTCTCGTTCTTTCAACACTCGTCCCCTTCTCTGTACTGATGCTTGCCTGTTGCCATCATTTCAAAATGTCATTATTAAAATATAACCTTCCAGTGGTGGATCATTTCTTGACTATTAATATAGTCACAATTCTGGTCCAATGATTACTGCACAAATATTTACAACTCAGTGCACCCAAACAATTATAGATTAAAGGAAACATGCAAAAAGTCTCAGTTACACAACATCAATCTTAATTTTTTAAACAATCTCCAGCTGCAACAGAAATATCCAAAATATTGCTCAGAGCGTTTGTATTTGCCTGTAAAGAAAACCAAGAAACAAAACGTGTCTTCAAATGTGAGCTGCCTGAGCAATGTTTGATCCAATTTGTCACACAGTGTTTCAAAGCCTCAGAACTTCAAACCGAGCGCCTCTTGACATGGCATTGCAAATTAATTCTCAAAGAGACGACGAAGGACAAGTGAGTTGCCAGGCACTAATCTCATCATAACTCTTCGTAATTGCTCTATAAATTACTAAATTGTGTCCTGGAAGTACAAGGATGATCATTTCCTTATCTGCTGCCAGTGACACGTGAGAACAACAAAAAATCATTTTCACAGAAAACATAAAACTATAAAACCTAGAAACAGAAACTACTTCATGTTACATTTGGCTCAGATGATGCGACTCCTGAATCAGACTGAGGAAACAAAACCAAGCATGTGTTTAAACGCCACCAAGGAACAGGAAGCGGCGCTCTGTCCTTCCTCTTAGTCAGCAGCTTCTCGCCCTGAACTGAATGCAGAGAGTCTGTGGCTCGGTTGTCCTGGCTGCCCTGAGCCAAAAGCAGCGTTCTCCAAGTTTACGTTCCTGCCTCACTAAGGTGAATCAAAAACTCAACAGCATTTTTCCAGATCCTGCATGAACCCTGCAGAAAGCTTGTAGTTTCCTGCCTTCCTAAAAGAACGTGAAAAATGCATCAAATCCCCCCAAAATGTCAAAAAAATAAACAAATAAATCAAATTTCTATCTTTTCCAGGCACGAGAGAGCTCGATGTTTGGCCCTAAAGGTTGTCGTGTGCTTCCACAGACTCCTCCAGCCTCCCCCCTCCCCACAACACACACCGCTGGCAAGGTGACTGCCGGAGCCCTTCGAAAAGAGCCAGGGAAACCCCTGCACGTTGGAGCAGCGAGAACAACGGACACACAACTAGTTCCTGGGAAGCTACTGAGCTGCTGCCAAGGGCAACTACAGAGCAAAGACAAAACGTACAGAAACAATCAAAGACGATTTTTACTCCGGGCTTTTGCTGCTCAAGGTCTTTTCACCGAGTTACATCCACCTCCACACAAGTGACCAGTGTCAGGCGTTGTGGTGTTTGAAGAACACACTTACCTAAGGCACGATGTGCAATGAATGTCGATTTGGCGGCATTAAAAACCCAAAGCACCAGCAAAAGATAAAGAGCATCACAGACAATCTAATGAATGACTCACTGACATATACAAAGAGGAGCGAGCGCAGCAGCAAACCACATCCCTCTCAAGTTGAGACTGACGAGATTATCATTTATTGCGATTTAATTAACAAAGTTTGAACTTGTTTGATGAGCTTTTTTCCCCACTGACACGTTCGCGCGTCAGGCACAAACCCACCGTGACCATCAGCACTATAAGCTACGTCGACGCCACAGTAAAAAGAGCGAAAACGTATTTGAAGCCTGTCTGAGCGACGGGCATGAAACACTTGGAGACATTATCGCACATCACTGGCATCCTCCTTATTTTTCTCGGCATCGCTGGGCTCGCGCCGTCTGCCTCCTCAGCTGTTTGCTTTAGAGGAGCCCCAGTGTGAAGGAAGGCGGCGGTACAGCCCGGATAAAAAGTCAAAGACAGATTGCAAAGCAGCCTCGGTGCTGACGGTTAATGTTACAGATGATGAGGCTGATGTCAAAGCAGATTCTGTGGAGCGGAGACGGGAGAATGTTTTAAATGCTAAAATCAAATTTGAAAAATGTGCATCTTTAATAATCTGCGTTGTATTTCTACAGCGTCAGTAACAAGCTGCTAAGTAGCTCTCGGTCTTGGGAAACCTACACGTGTCTGTCGCCTTAAGATGGTGAATCCATGATGAGAGAATGTACTTGAAGTAAATTCATGATTTTAGATTATTTTTATTTTACTCTTACTACATTTCAGAGACTACATTCCAATGTTTGACTATTAACCTTGAACCGATTTATCACTTACTCTGTGTTTTCAGGAATCCACACGCAGACATTTCCACGTACAGTCAACTCGTGCTCGTCTGTGAGCCACATTAACGCCTTCACCCGTTCATCCAGACAAACCTCTGCAACACACGGTTGGAGATCGTCTTTATTAAACAATTTCTCACGCAACCATTTTGGAATGACGAAAGGTGTGACTAAGACGTTTGAGAAAGGGACCGAAAATAGAACGAGTTGTTAGAGAATGAACTAGTCTGTAAAAGTCTGTCGATACCGTTTAAACAGTAAAACATCAGCAACCAAAATCTGAATATTACATTTACCAGAGGCGTTCCACTGTGGGCTGCCAGACAACAGCCACGCAAGCCAATTAAAAGACTCGACAGAGGTCGGGGCTGCTCGACCTTCGTGGTGCTGCTGCGCATTGTCCCCTTTAGCCTTAAACTCCCCAACTACTTCATCCTTAAAAATCCAGCTATTTCCTGGAGCAGGAAGCGATTCGACTGTCGTTCCCCAACCATTGTCTACGAAGATGATGAATTACTTTGGTACTTACTTTGCTTCTATATTTAGTTTAGGATCTCAGCCAAGCTACAAACTATTGTTACTTTTAGGTTTGGACAGAACTTTATTCTGCAGCTGCACCCTTTACTCTCTTAATCTTTTCTTCCTTTCCCATCTTTCTCCCAGCTCGGTTTGTGCCTCATGCTCCCGTGACCTGGTAATATAGCACATATCTATAGTGTTGCCTTTATCAGGCGACTCCCACCTCTCCAACACACACCTTTATTATCCCAGGAGACATGCAATCACAGAGCTCTTTTCAGGAGAGAAACCCTAGAAAATGGGAGAAAGAGACAGAGGGTGAAAGACAATCAGATCGACTGCGATACTGACAGAGAGAGAGACAGGAGAAAGAAAACGAAAGAAAGAGGTCACAAAACGACAGACCGACTATGAGAGCGAGAGAGAGATCTCATAAACAGAGATATTACGAGGAGGCGTCAAGTCTCTACAGCGAAAGAAAGCAGCCCATTGTTGTGGTAAGAGGAGAACGTGGAGAAAGGAGGCCATTGTTAGCGGGGACCCGGTTGACAGCTCGACAGATAAGCCTCATATTTTGGAGGCAGCGTGGGAGGGGGAGGGGGAGGAGGTGCACTCTGGGCACGCTCTTGTAATATGATGACTTGGGGTGAAATGAAACTCGGCAAGTGAAGGGGGAGCGAGGAAAAATGAGGGGGCAAGATGGGAATCGGGAGAAAGACAGAATTAGGGAGGACGCACGGAAACAAGAGACGGGAGGTAAGATGGACAGAGAATGAGCGGAGGGGGGGCAAGCGTACAGAAAGAGAAGAGTGAAGGAGGGGTGGGGTTAGATGGCCAACAGTCACGTGACGAGGGGAAATCCAACCTACGGCACATTTACTATCGTTGAAAAAAGGATCTGGTGGCCCGGGTGCACGACTTTATGCATCTGTTCATAAGTTAGATGTAAATATGACTGTATCTGTACGTGTTTGGTGGAAAGCAGCTGAAAACCAATGAAAACTCTTCAACACAAGGTCTGTGGATTATCCAGGATGATTATTTCTTGAAGGACACATTGTAACAGCATTTTCTGAATTTAAGTTACAGTTCTGATCGCTGCATCGAAAATTCCATTCACGTTTTAGAAAACGCTGACAGACGTGAAAGCCTCCGAATAATCCTGCAAAAAAATACATTCTGTAGTATGACAGGAAATCAAGAGTTGATTATAATCAAAACGGTACGAATGATGTTGAGCTTAATTAAGAAAACCTGTTATACATTTATTGTTCATTACTATAATCTGTAAAGGGGAACACAATATTTTATATATATATATATATATATATATATATATATATATATATATATATATATATATATATATATATATATATATTTATTATTATATATAATATTGATTTAAAGGGCCTTGAACATAAAACTCCTTGTGCACATCCAAACTCTGCAGTTATAAAAGCTCCCCCCGTGGAAAACGAGTCACAAGTCATTCACTTGGTAGCAATAAAATGTTGAATGGAAATTCAGATTCCAAGAGATGAAATACGTTCCAGGAAAAATATACGCTGTCTAATAATAGGCCCTATTGTAAAATTGTATTGTCCGAGATCCACAAGAATCTGTTCATAAGGAAGACATTAGGAGACGAGAGACACGAGAGACAACTTTACAACACCAGGGACGGCAAACACACACACACACACTGTCTTTGTACAGTTGTGCACAATCTCTAGGCCTGTAACTACCCCGGTATCTAATGACATGTACAAAGTATGTCAATGTAGGACATGTCTTTATTGTCTTCTGTGGACACTGTCAAGGGTCAGGTCTGGGTTTTAGGGTCAGGGTTAGAACGAGGTTTTAGTTAGGGTAAGTCTCAGGGATTGTATTATGTCAATGAGTGTCCTCACACATACAGAAAGACACATGTGTTTGGGACATCTGTCAGTTTTTATATGTTAGAAACGCACTGATGTCCATTTCCTGGAGACTCTCCATAACCAAATGTTGTCCACGTCAAACTTTTAGCCCAAACTTAAACCAAGTCTTCACTCTGAAACTTGTGATTTACTGTAAATGTTCCCAAAAGGTGTCGAGCCCCAACAATGTGACTGTGTCCGCAGATTTATGGCCCTACAACAAGACGAGTACACGTTTTTACACACACACGGCGGTAAACCTGGTAACCAAGGCCTGCAGCAAACTCATAAAACTCTTCCCACTTTCTCTTTTTGTGTCTCTTTATTTCTCGCTCTCCTTTCGTTTCGCAGTTTACAACAGTGAAGGGAAACCAAGGAGCCGACAGGAGCAGTTTGATTCCAGCTGTGTGTGTGTGTGTGTGTGTGTGTGTGTGTGTGTGTGAGACAACGAATCAGCTGCTCACACTGACCAAGCAAGAGCAGAACAGAGTGTGAACGCGTGAAGAAAAAAAGGCGGCTGTGCATATGTGAGAAGATGACGAGGGTTGTGGAAATGTGTGTGTTTTGTTGTAACACACAGCCAGCAGGCGTCCGAGCTCAGCCCCCACTGTGCAGCCGGGACACCAGGACTAGGAAGACGAAAGCCCCGTGTAAACAAAGTGTGAGGGCGTTAAAGAGGCAGCGAGCGTGGTGGATACGAGATGAGATCGAGATGAAGAATACGGTGACAGACTGAGCACGCAGCCAAAAACAGGCCCTATACACGATACACACACACACACACACGTGTGTGTTTGTGCATTTGTACAACCCCTGCCTGGAACAATCACTCTGTGCATGTGTGTGTTATCTCTGTCTCAGCATGTGGCTCGTTTTCCACGGACTTTCAGCTTCAGCTCTGACTAACGCTGCAGCGCCACCACAATTACTCACTATCATCACCACACACACACAGAAACTAAATATCCTCAGCAGCACAAAATGTTGTAATATATATTTACTCTGGAGGAGAATCTCAGGCTTACGAAGAGGCTGGAGCACGTACACACCGACTTACAGACGGCGGTTGTGGAGCTGCCCACACAAACACTGCTTCATCTAAAATAAGACGGGTGCATGTTTCCACAAGCATCTAACACTGAACAAAGGTGGACCGACAAATGAGTAGAGCGTCTCTGATGTGACGAGTCCTACTTATTTGGACGGCAGACAAGCAAAACATTGTCATTTGGCTTCCTGGTTTTGTAGATGATCTTCTTTCTTCTATGGCTTGTAAAAGCTGAGCTCACAGATTGGCGTCTGTTGTTCAGCTCCTCGGTCCGTGATGAAGATGTTGAGGGTTGGTCCCCGAGTTAAAGTGGAAGGACACGTTGTGCGTTCAGAGCTGGCATTGACCAACCTGAGCTGAGAAGACGCCACTTGTCTAGCAGTTTTAAATCTGTGTATTAACTGATGAAAACCCTCTGGTATTTCTCAGCAGTATCTCCAATCACAAACCAACGCCCTGTGCTGTGCAAACTCATTATTCCAAAGTACATCCTTGATATTGGCCTTAGGGCCACGACACCCCAAGCTGGCATCAGTGAAGACCACCTGCTGGGACACCTCATGTAGCCTTCACTCGGTCCAACAAGTGGCATTTGAAGACCGTGTGAACACTGAGCTATGACATGTGTGCTGCAGCTGCGTGAGAGGCAGGGAATTCAGAAGAGCTCGAACTGTAGACCTGCAAACTGCTAACGAAGCAGCGTTAGCAGATATTTTCACATCGCTGTCATTCATCCCACGCAGAGTCAAAAACTGTTGCTTATTTGTAATCAGCAGATTGTGCGTATGTGTTACTCTGTGGCAGGATAAAACATAAGAATCACAATCGCGTAAAACCACCTGGCGCTGTGGCGCCCCCTGAAGGGACGGGGCGGTAATAACAGCGGAGAATCCTCTGATACATGGGAAAAAGTACGACGACAAAGAAGCTGCAGGGCAAAGCACAAAACTGTTAAATCTATTGTGACACAGCTGCAGAAAGGGAAACGTTTGACAATTAAGCACATGTCACCCAAAGTTAAGCTTCCGTCGTTTCTTCTGTCCTGCGAATAAAACCAAACGCGCTACAATTTGATGTGCTCCTCCTTCCTATAAGATGTCTGACAAAGCCACTTTCCCTGCAACCGTCTTCATCAGAGTGACCTGACAGGCTGAGAGCGTCCGCAAAGAAACGTTCCTCCTCACGAGTAACAACTCAACCAGGCACTTTCTTGTCCCTAGGTCAGCAATTATCCCCCATCTTTCTTAGATGCCGCGTGCATAAAACATTAGCCATGTTTATGCGGCTAACGAGCTCTGCTGCTGACACAAACCATTAAACCTTAAACACATCGCTCACGGATAATGAGAGACACCGAAGATCTATTGAAGTGCTGGAGATGCCCGAGGAGGACGGCGCCGGCCACTCGAAAACAAAATCACCGCAGTTTGGGACGAGGATTCTGAAGCACACGGCTCAGACTGCACAAATCAGCTGACACTATACTGTGTATTAAAAAATCCTAAATATCAACATAACCTTTCTCCTGAAAATACGACTTGTTGCCTGTTGGAAGTGCTGATTTTAGAAAAGAGTTTAAGTTGCTTTGTGTTTCTTTGTACTTGTCTGATCGCTCTGTGGCCTTTGTGGTCACCTTCTATATCGTGATTAACTCTCTCTCTGTTTCTTCTGATCCTCTTTGATCTTCGTGGCGTTCGGAATATCTGTGTCTCTGTAAGCGCTGTGCATCTGTGTGTTTGATTCCATCGTTCGTTCTTTTGGGGTCATGTGTTGGAGTCTCTTTGTGGTTGTTTCAAGTTTCCTCCAATAAAATACCCCCCCAGCCTCCCACCCCCTTTTTTTGGATCATCCAGTGATGATTAAAAAACTGCTGCCTTAATAGGCCCATCTTTAATCACAGTATCCAGCATCTAAATATAATCTGCTACTGTAAACCTCACGCACCAAATATGGCTCGGCTCACTAAGCCTAGAAAACCAATGAAAGCAGCCTGCCGAGCTGCAGCTCCACTTTCCCTTTGGGTGACAACCAAGCATGCTGGAGGACGGTAGCCAGTCCAAGAGCTTTTGTTGCTAGGCTACAGAAGGACACACCACAATAACATGAGGAGACCTTGTCCGCGGTGTTGAACACATCCACTTAAACGTGTTTTTGAAACATATTCCTGCTCTGTTGGATGCCAGGGAGTCAAACTGTGGCTGTTTGGATGCAATTCTAAGTGCTAGAGGTCAAAAGGACATCAGTGAAATTAACAGCAAACATGTGTTCTCCCAGGGACAGAAGGGAACGTGTTCCAGGAGAAAAGTGTCTGACACACGAGCCTCCGCTCAAACTAAGAAACACCAAATTATGAATGAATTTGTGGGAGCGTATAATTTAGAACATGTGAATCAAAGAGCCTCGTCTACTGTACGTTTAATTACATAGCAACATGGCCACCACCAATCTGGTGCCAGCAAACTGGTTGCGGCCTGCTAGCCTGGAGCTCGGGTGACTCATAAGTTCTGGTGTGTTTTTATCTTTGGGCTGCCTCCTCCCTTAATACCAGTTTTCCACTGCTGCGCTGCCAGCTAACAGCTAGGGAGCTACAGGGGTTTACAGGGGGAGCCGCTCTCTAAAAAGACACTTAATGCAGGACACAAGACGACTGGGGTTTAAAAAATGTACGGCTATCACTGTCGTGTGCCTTTGTGCTGAGAAATCATACACGAGGGGAGCCTTGAGAATCAAAAGTTTATGGCTTAAAAACAGTCGGGCAAGTTAAACTGCAAAGACAGACGTAAATGGAACGAGAAATGACAATGATGGCTGTGGTTTAAAATGCCTTCAAATAAGAAAATGTGGAAGGAAACTAGGAAAGTGTTGAGGAGAGAAAAAATAGCTGCTTTTGGAAGAAAGAAAAAAAAGCTTGTGTTGCAAACTAATCTGCAGAAGCTGAACAGCGTCGTAAAACTTGTTGATGTAGAAGAAAAAGAAAGAGTGACAGCGAGAAGAAGAAAAAGGGGCTTCCTTCAATCACAGGCAGCCAACACTGGAAATTTAACGAGACGCCGGAAAGACAGTGAGGAAGGAGGAAGAGGAGGGAGGGAACGCCAGAAGCGCAGGGAAGAAAAGGAGGAGGAGAAGATAATGGAGAGAGAGGAGAGGAAAGGACGCAGCGGGGAGGACAGGGAAAAGTTGGTTTTCCCACCAAATGGCCCCCCCCTGCTTTCCAACAGCCAGCTACTGTCTCCATTCTCACACACACACACACTTACACGTTGAATCTTTTGTGCATCGACACAGCGACGCCACCTCCTCAACAGAGCAAAGGTTTTTGGTTTGGGTCAAGTTCTCATGCAGAAAGACAAAGACGCTGAGCTCGTATCCAAGTTCAAACTCCCAGTCAAAACGTTCACACACGGCACGTACTTGATGCTTCAAATGAAACTTATCCACACACACTGAAGGACATTCCTCGTCTCTGGATTGTCTCTTTCTGAGAGCTGAAGTACAAAAGCAGTTAGCGTCCGTAAGCTTCAGTTACTTAATGAAATGAGAGAGGAAAGGAAAGAAAAGGAAGAGGGTGAGCTGGCCTGCCAGGCAGCCCATCAGCCAATCAGCTAATTACACTGGTAATTGTGGTAATGAGGCTATGGAGAGTACTCATCTGCTGGCCACAAACTCTGCTCCCGCAGCCACTTCCATTAATAACAGTGCACGATAGAACCGCTGCAGGGTATTTCACTTCCAGCTGCAGCCACAAACTTTTCACCTTTCCACTGCGCCGGTGTCGCTCGCCCTCTTTACAAAACTGCATTTTTCCAACTGGGGAACAACACAGAAAAAAAACCTGCCTGGGTCGAGCCATCGCACGTTTTAGAATGGAGTGAGCATGCACTGCACCAGATTGATGCACCTCTAGTGAAGAAATACCGTCTACCTAATCTTGAAGGCTGCTGAAGGCACGTATGATGTGACAGGAAAAACAATCAGCGTGAACAGGACATGTTTGTAACATCTATTTCCTCTCCCTGTTTTCAGGCTTGTTAAATCGCACTGCAAACTCTTTGAAGCCTCCTCCTCCTCTCCTGAGATTGATGTCCTGCCCACCCGCTTGAGAATCCTCAGCTCTATGCCATATGAGTGGATAAATGGTGGCGTGTTCACTGATGGGGCCCAAACTGCTACGCTAAAGGTGAATGGGCAGGCGGGCTGTCACGGAGCTAGAGACCTCGCAAACCCTGGCAGATTTTCATAAAAAAAAGAAAAAAAAAGAAAAAGCCCATTAGTATGAGTGCAATGCCAAGCACAAAAATTGATTTGGCCTTTCGCTCCACAACCTTGAGCACCGACCTTCGAAATACCTGAGGGGGAACTAACATCTAAAGAGAACGGGAAGTAAAGGCGTTCGAAGAGGAAAGTGTTGAAATTTGTAATAGAGGGCAGAGCAGGAGGAGAAGCAGCGTTGAAATTAGAACAACACAGAAAAAAAGGTAAACACTCTCTTGAAGTTCTGTGTATTGGGCTGACAGTCCGAGAGCAAATGAGGAAGGAGGTGGAGAGTCTTTTACAAGGACAGTGGACTTCTACAGGACGACGTATGACCAGATATAATCTATGACCTTTTATTTACAGAGGTCGATTTTCACAAAAGCTGCTCCTGCAGCTTTTAAGGTCACGCTCCTGTTCTCTGTTCATGCCAACCTTCATCTCTCTGCCTCATCTTCTTCTTTTTTCTCCAAACAACCTCCACCCCGTCCTCTGTCCCTCCTCTTGCTTCTGTGCTCATGTTGTCCAGTCCTGTTCACTCCAACAAAAGGCCCCACAACTTTAAGTGCGACACATAATCAGGTTTGAAAAAGCAGTTTACATCTGCAGGACAAGCGGGAGGAAAGACTGGAGAAAGAGGTGGGGACTGTCAGAGCGTGGACTAGCACAGGAAGAGGGAAGCTCGGAGAAAAAGGAAGTCGAGGATTGTAAAGAAAGTGAGACAAGTGACCAAGACAGGAGGAGAGGTGGTGACAAGGGGAGAAACTAGAGGCAAGGAGGTGTGAGGAGGAGAAGGTCACATTCGAATAACAGACCTGCACATCTCACAGTCAGTCAATAAACTGTGTAAAGACCTCAGCGTGAAACTGTCACTGCATCATCATAGTGTTGCAATATTAGAGTGTGAGGGCTCATCTTATCATACAGGGCTGTCCATTGGCCATAATCCGGTCATATTGTTACAATTTAATATATTCCAATATAGCATGACTTTGTAAGCTTGGCAGTTATTGATATTTAATTTCTAACGTTAGATAAAATGTGGGTAAACGACATTTAGATCCGTCTAGTCATCACAAAATGAACCAGTCTGCCACTAAAATGTTGCTTGTAAACTGTGAATAAAAAAATAATAATAATATTACATAATAATATGTAATATTGCTGAGAATCCATAAAGTATAATACCTTGATACTCAAGTGTATTGACATTGTCTCACACTTTTATCACCAAATGACTTTAAAATTTGAACGCCCATCATGTGCCAGCAGACCACAGTAAGCTAGAGCTCAGTCATCTGTCAGCCGTCTAAAAACATTAAGATGAATGAAAACTAAAAATTAGTATCCACTGAAAAAATGGATTCCACCATTTAAAGACAAACGACAGAAGAGCTGCTTTAACTTTGAATCGTCTCCGTGAAGAGCTTTTCACAAATGCATATTTGAAGTTTTTGTGGCAGAAAGAGTCTCTGTTTGAACGGCTGTAAATGAGCTGGTTTCTATTAGAGCTAGGAGTGTATTTTCATGCTGCTCAGTGTAGAGAAGCTTGACTGATACAATCTGATGGGGTTCAACAGGAAGGGGGGGCTTGAAACGTAAAAAAAAAAAAGAGGATAAAGTCCTACAAGCAGCTGGAATGTGATGGACAGAGGTTAAAGGGAAAGAGAGGAGAAAGATTTAAACATACGATCACAGATGAGAGAGAATGTAACGTCAGAGAGTACGGAAGGGGGAAAGGAAGATGAAGAGAATCCGGAGAGGAGAAGAGTGTGTGGATAGGTGGGATAATGCTGAGGAGGAGCCAGGAAGAAGCAAAAAAGGGAGAAGGGGAGGGAGATGGGCCCCCGATTGGAGTACGAGGCTTCATATATTACCGAGAATAGGCCATCGTGGAAAATGCAGCGCAATTAAAAAAGGGCATATTGCTCTGAATGGCTGCGGATACGTGTTGCCTCGGGGCAGATTTTGAGCAATGGCACAATTTCACTGACAGTTTTTTGGTGGAAATGGCTCTTTTCTGCTTGTTCTCCGAGTTCATCTAGAGTCAGCCCACTCATTGAGGCTGAGGAAACTGTACGCCGACTCCAACACCCCCTGCAGCCGTCTGATCTGTTTGTGACCCTTTATAAATTTGATGGGGGCCTTAACTCCTCCGATCATGGTTGGACTCAAGCTCAAGTTTAAGACTCCATGGTACCGAAGCAGTGTTACATTCACTGCAATCTCATATGCTTTTCTGTGAGTAGTACTGACAGGAGATTAATGCCTCACCACCCAAATCAGTTCTTTATGTTTCGATTGGCACTAAGCCTGTACAGGAAAACTGGTTCAGGAGATGTACCAAGAATTGCTGGGGCTATGTCAGCGACTGGGAGCAGGATTATCATGGTCAACACCAACTCTACCTATGTCACTGCTATTAGAACAAACCAACAGCTAGATAGTGTGGTATCTGCCTAACGCCAAAATAATCATCTGAGCTTCCTAGATGTAAAAATTGAAGCAGCAGTGGCCCAGGCCCATCGTTGGAAAAGAGACTTCCTGCCATAGCTGCTGTGCTTGTACAGTGTGTCGTAATAACAAGTATAGTGGATTTCTCTAGGCTGTGGATTTGAAAACCAGTTCTTAGAAGATTTAGGCAAGAGTTAAGAGCTACACACCTTTGTATGGCCTAAACCCAACATGTCAAAAACCACAAGAATGAAGACTTGTGACGTTGGACTCACCTTGACAATATCACCCAGGTAAACATCCTCCATCTTGTTGGGCACCTTCATCTGGAAGATCCGACCCACCACAGCAGAGGAGTCTGGGAAGGCAGTTGGCGCCGCTGTGTTCTGCTGGGTCACTGCTGCCTCCCTGGTCTGTACTCCAAGAGCCTCCATGGCCCGGATATGTTCCGTCACTTCCTGCAACTCCTGAAGGAGCGAAGAGTGCATGGAGGCCTCCAGCTCACTGCTTCTTCTGCCGACCCTCTCACTTTCTCCAGTTTCCATTAAAACCATCTCGCCCAGCACATCAATCTCCACATCCGCACAGGCAGGTGGAGGGAGCCAGCCCACTATGGCGAGCAGCAAGCCTAGTAGCAAGACTCTAGTCCTGGGTAGTCTCACATTGAGGCCCCTGCTTGCCACCAGGCATCCCAAACTTTGTTTATTGTGCATTCTTCACCTTTGTCGGCCTGTCACTGGGGTAAAAAAGAAAGAAAAGGAGGATGTCCAAGTGGGGGCCGGGCCCTTCGGGTGGACCATGCACCCCGGCAGATTGAGCAAATCCCTCCTTTCAAATCGCCCACCCTCTCTTCTGCCTGTTGTCGGGTAAGAATCTTTCGTCCTTCTTCTGTTCTGCCTCCTCCTCCTCTTTTGTCCTGTATTGCCCCTCCCTTGGCTTTATTCTTCCACTTCCCCTTCGGTCTTTTGTGCTCACCCCTTAGAGGTTTTGGAGTCCCATTGTGCCAAACACTTTTGAGATCTATAGGGAGACACACAAGATGGAGAAAGAGAGAAGGCATGGTTAGTGGAGCTGCTTTCAGAGCCAGGGAAGCATCCAGCTTCTAACCACTCGATACTCAGTCTCGTCACAATCTAAACACCTCAACCTAAAACCGCCTTGCACTGAATAAAAAGTCAATCCCCTTGATAAGTTCAGCCCCTTAAACTGATTCGTGCCACACAAATCTCATTGTGGATAGAAATCCATCATGGATGGGGGGTAGGAGGGGGATAATATTATCAATGCTGTGGAGTAATCTGATTAGTTCTTACAACAATTCTGGCTCCCTCTTGCTCTCACTTTCACCCTTTCGTCTCTCACAAGCGCACACTTTATTTTTTTGTAATTGCTCATTGGTGGATTCGGTGACTTTAAACCAAAGAATGAAAGAGCCAGAGGAGAGAGAGAGTGGGCCAGAGTGAAAGAGAAGGATGGATAGATGAAGGGGAACAGTGAAGGTGATATATAGTGGGACCTTGGATTAACCAACAATGCCGAATCAGTCAAAGCTTTCTTGGAGCTGCTAATGAATGCATGCCTTCTCCATTGTGACTGGGGTCACACTGAGTGTGTGTGTGTGTGTGTGTGTGTGTGTGTGTGTGTGTGTGTGTGTGTGTGTGTTTTGCGGCCATTGTCGGTGCGGAGGATTGAACGCAGGGGTTTGTTATTCACCCAGCTCTTTCATGGAGCAGAGGATCCCCTCCTGCGCAAGCCTGTGTGTCACAACACAAATGATTTCCCTCGAGGACTTTGGTTAGAGAAAAGAAATGAGAAAGAGAAAGAGGGAAAGAAAGAGGCCTCCACTGTGACTCCATTTTGCCCTGTAGCAGATGCCTGCTGGAGAAAGTGAAATCACTGCAGGAATTCCCCGGCAACAACAACACAAGACCTCACAGGTAGCTTTTAACCAGCTAAAAAGACTCTTTGTTGCTGCT
The DNA here is from genome assembly GCA_033026295.1 of Channa striata. NCBI lineage: Eukaryota > Metazoa > Chordata > Actinopteri > Anabantiformes > Channidae > Channa > Channa striata. The sequence goes on from CM065168.1 coordinate 1,339,078, forward strand.
ACCTTGCCCTTGCCGTGCATCACCTTTGGACAAAACTTTGTTTTTAATCACAAACACCAGTGTGCAGTTTCCCTGCTGCTAAAGCTTTTATTCAAAAAGAGCCAACTTCAGGAAGCGGAGTGAAATCACTTCACCTCAGATTCTTCTTTAACCCCCTCTGCAGGTCTCCACTTCGCCTTCCTACCTTTGCCAACCGTTACGCTTTAAACAGCATCCCTCATCGACAACACCATTTTCCTATTTGGAACGTTAACGTTCTACCAGTCTCTTTTAAAAGTGGTCCAAGATGGCTGCCAGGGATGATTCCTTTCATGTAAGCTACCTTCAACTGCCTCGCCATGGGCAACATCCCTGCCATTTCCCCTCATTGCTTCACTGTTCGGTCTGTCATTGGTTTCTCTGTCTTTTCAAGGTTTCTGCTCATTCCTTCATTGTTTTTCTCCGTCTTTCCTAGTCTCAGGATGTCTGTTAATTTCCCCTTTTCTCATCTACCCTTCCAAAGCTTTCATTTTGCAAAGAATTTCCTGCATCTTTCCGTCCTCCCCTGTTTCCACGGCCTTAAGGTACACCACATCTTCCCCCAAATCTGCAAAAGCATCAAGGCTACTCCTTTTCTCTGTTCGTCCTCACACTCACTCACTTTTCAAAACCACAGCTTTTCTATTCATTGTGTGACAATAGAGCTGACGACGATTGTGAGGGAGTGTCGCTATGAAAGGCCTGCTGAGCTGTTTCTGCTGCACAGACAAAGAAGCACAGTCAATGCAGAGAATGAGGGACACACAGATGGAGAGCTAAAGAGACGGAAAGTATTCTACTGAGAGCTGTATGGAAAGGTGTCATTACCTCGACACCTACAGCACCGCCCCAAACACTCCATGGCCACTTCTCGCCATTCATCACGGACACCGATAGTGATTGTGGTAGGAGCAGGACATTTAGAAAAGGTAGTGAAGGCGGCGGGACTAAGAGAATAAACTTTTCTGTTTCTACACATTGAACATCTTTGATGAAGAAGAAGAGTCCCTGCGCTCCACTCGCCTCACAGCCTGTCTCCTGACTCCTCAAACCAAAGACGCACTACGATTTTTTCACAGGGTCGACATGAAAGTTACAGCAAAGACCTTTGTATGTCCACTAACTCGCCCACAGTGGAGACATCAGCATTTATCCTGAGAAAGACGGGGCCTGCTTAGGGAGGACTCAAGTTGTGTGTTTGTGTGTTGGCTAGAACTAGTTCACCAGACACCATGGTGACACCTTTGTTCTGAGGAGGTACTTAATAATGTCTGAGCGACTCTTCCCATTGGTCAGGGTATTTTAGAGCCTCTCACTGCCCTGCAATTACTTAACCAATAAGTGCTGAGATTTATGTCGTTGGAGGGGATGACTGTCCAAAAACTTGGCCACATGTTGATCGTGTTCGGGTTGTGTGGGCAGAAAGATGCTTTGATATTTTGCTGTGCTGTGATACACCAAACTACTGTGCAAAAACATATTTATTTAGAAAGTATTTGGTGCCAATGTGATTCTCTTTTTGGTAAAAGCACCAGAAGTGACCCCAGTCCTCTGATGGTGTCTTTTTGCTGACTCAAGTTAAAGCAACTTAAGGAAAAAATGAGGGAGCAGTGTGTAAAAAAAAAACCTAACCCTTATGTTATTGGCTGCATGTTGTATATGCTTCAAAACCAGGATAATTTAAGAGGAGACTAATCAGGCTAACAGAGTTCTCATAGAGTTTTGAAATCGCTCTAATACTTTTCCAGCATGGTTTTATAAAGTCAGTGCTGGGCTAAAGCGTTATGTTACACTACATTTTTAAGATGGCGGTTGTGTTCAAAAACAACCAAAAAAATCCCACTGATTTTTTTTTTTTTCAAAACCACAGCAGCTTCACCGCTAAAAGAAATGAGGAGGCAACACTGTGCAAAACAACCACAAGTAATGGACGTGTAATAAGAGAAAGTTTGAATCCACTTAAAGATGAATTAAAGATGAAGATAAAGATAAAGACCAACTGTCACATAGGTGAGTTTCTTAAAACATGCTCCAGCTACTTTCATGATTGTCTTGGGTTTTGATACGTCTACATCTACTGGCCGACCTGAAGATCGGGATATGGGATAATTAACATAATATCAAAAAACATTTTCCTTCTACACAGAATGCTTGGCTTTTCACCATGTGTCAATTGACACAAGCCTAAATGTTGGCAACCAGTGGCATGTAGAATGAAATCGGTGTTGTGAGCTCTGCAGTGCACCGGACTTTGAGATGCCACACAAAGTACAACTGCGATTACATACAGTAAAACATTTTTGTGCATTTTGCGTTTCCCCCGTGACACCAAGACAAATTAACTAAGATCCTGCTGTATTACAAACATCATCTGAAGGTCGGAACAACAATTACACCTGAAGCGAAAAAAAAAAAAAAACTACATAATTATAGGTTTATATTTTTATTCTTTTCTCCTTTATGGAGTCTTATGCTCTTTGTGATCATCAGACGCAGGTTTCTGTGCCTGGCAATAAACCGTTTTCAGATTCTGACTTGAACAGTACCACAAATGTGCATTTTCCTACACACAGTATATTGACATTGCGTGAGCCACTGCTCAGTGTCAAAAATAAATATCCAGACGTGACGCCTGCCTGCACCCTGTCCAATCCACCTCCACTATCAGATTACAAGGACGTCTTTATAAATAAACGGTTAACTGAGGACTTGCGTGTTGCTACAGTCTCTTCCTCTGTGGACCGCTGAATGGAGTTTGACAGGGAACTGGGGGAGAGGCCAGAGGAGGCACGATGGGTGTTGGGGGCAGGAGAGAAAGGTCAGGTTGTGGAGATGAGACATGGAGCTAAAAAAAAAAATATGTGCAGAAGGAATGGGAGGGTTTGAGGAATAGAAATGACCATTTATAACCAACACAACTGCTGCGTAGAATGTGTTTAACAAAGTGCAGATGCATTTCCTATTTTGTGTTAATAACAGGGTGGATGCCGAGCTGCTTTCATTCTCCAACTGTGTCCAAAGATAGCTGGAGTACGTTTCCTGCCTCGTTACCCTCCAACATTTACAGCCTACAAAAAGGCGACAAGAGTATGATCTCATCTCACTAAGATCCTGCTGTATTACAAACATCATCTGAAGGTCGGAACAACAATTACACCTGAAGCAAAAAAAAAAAAAAAACTACATAATTATAGGTTTATATTTTTATTCTTTTCTCCTTTATGGAGTCTTATGCTCTTTTTGATCATCAGACGCAGGTTCCCATCCACCGTCGGTCTGTGTGTTGGATAGCTAATAGCTATAAATCCCCTGAACCAAACAGCTGTCTGTGTTACACTAAACATTTAAGCCTGATATGTCCCATAAATCAATAACTCTCTCTACAGACCCAACTCTAAACCAGCAGGACCTGCTAATCAAGGGAGGGCAGACAATCAGTGACTCATAGTGATTTATTTCTAGATTATTAATTCTTTTCAAACCTCGCCTAGTGGTTAACGTCAGGATTAGGACATTGGGCAGATGTTGCATCTGTAAGTGCTGCTGCAGAAATGAATGAATTGTTCAGAGTTGTCAGTTTATTAGCTTCACTATGTTAGTACCCGGAGTTCTGTCTCCACTCCACTGTTGAGTCTTATCACTTAAAAAATGTCCCTTCACAGTAGGTAACGTAACAGTTAATACTTAACGATTAAGTCTGAACAGTCATGCGATTATTTTTGATTAAAAATTCTAATTAATTGACAGCCCGGACAGAGATACAGGCACACCGAGTGTAATTAACCTGCCGAGCTTTGCACTGCCATAACCCCTGTCCACGCTGCTCTACAAAGTGATGATATTTCTGATGATTTTATGTGGGCGCAGAATAAAGGAGATATCCTGGGTGGTATCATGAGATAAACAGGAGGTGATGGGACGAAGCACAGGTGGCAACATTCCTGGGGAGAGCGGTCATGGCAGACAAAAATTGATTGGATTGAGGACAACACACATACACACAGTTTCTAACTTAATAAGGTGAGTGTGTTAGGAGGATTATACAGTTACTGAGCAGAAGGAAAAACACAAGACGTCCAACACGCCAGACCGCTGCCAAACCCTAACACAGGGAGACGTTCAGCAAGCCGAACGCACAGAGCAGCTACTGATGCTAAGAGGACTGAGCCATCCTACAACACCACACAGTGCACACTCAGCAGCCACAACATTAATACCACCTGCTGCTTTTAATACCCAAATGTGATAATATCTGCGCAGTACCGTTACTTGAGTTTTATATTTGAGTTGGTTCCTGTAGTGGAGAAATTTCTTAGATACTTTCCTTGAGTATTGACTGTGTACTTCCACCTCTGCACACAGGGCATCACATGCTGCTGTGTAACTGCAGACTGATCACAGTGGCCATGATCAAGTCGTCAGGTATTAATGTTGTGGCTGATTGAGTATAAAAAATATAATTAATAATACTGCAAATTTTTTTTGACTAATTAGTTTATTTTATCCTGATAAAGATTAGCTTGTATGCTGTAAATACTAACTAGTTTTCTCATTTTTCTTTGAATACTGGATTGTCTGTATAAAAAAAATAAGACTTTTGAAACAAATTATCAAGTTAGAAACGGTTGTAGTACAATTTTTAAAGTGAGCTAACAAACGTTTGAGGAAAAAATTTCATAATACTTTATGTTGTGTATTGTAAATGACCCAGGTGATCTTCACGCTTTTACAATTTTGAGCCCACTGAGCACGCACACTAGCATGGTCCTTCAATCTAACGCGCTTCCAAACTTTCCAAAATAAGACTGGGCCAGAAGGATCTTTCAAAATGTGTGTCAGAGAAACGGCTGCTCCTCAGGCCATGAAAACATGGACGTTGCAGGACCAGGGTGTGGCCATCATGCCTGACTCTGGAGGCTTGGTTTGCCCACATGGTGTATTCATATTCGTGTTACACCAACAAATAAACTTCTCAGTTGGCAGGTTCAGACTGCATATCTTAGTTATGTAGCCAGTTTAAAACCGGGAACAATTCCTGCCCTGGAATTCCCCTCGGCAACTAATGACACAGAAACCACCCGATGCCACCCAACGACCAATTAAAGTAAAGGAATTCCCCGGCACTAGCCAATCAGAGATAGACATCTTGTCCTTCAGTCCAGCCTTCCTCTCTCCTGCCACCACCTTTCAATCCCCCGGAGCCACAGATGCCGTTACTGGCTCAGACAGGACGAGAGAGAGAGTTTCTAATATGGTCACATTCCTGAGGAAGCTCATAGACTGACGGGTGGCAGTGACGCCACGCAGGACACAAATATTCCACATACAACATGCACACACTCCAGCCAGGCTCGTGTGCAGTGCGTGTGCATTGTTCCTTTACTGTGTTTGTGATGATCCTTGTTAAATTAAGGAGAATTTTCATCAAAGCAGCAGCTAAACGGAGACCTCAGCGACTGAAAGGTGTGTGAACTTCTCTACAAAAGGCCGTCCTGCTCAGAACACAACAACCAGTCGTGATTAAGTCCTGCACCAGTCTGTGGCACTAAACAGAGAGGAACATACGTGTTGCTTTGTACAAAAAAGCAGAAAAACACCTGAAACATTAATGACACAGGCCGATGCAGGAGATCAGAGCAGCGGAAGGAACCACAAACATGGATGTTACTGAGCTGAAGAAAAATAGCTGGAAAATAAAAAACTGAATTAGAAATGTTGAGAACAACAACTCCAAACCCAGCTGACAGAGATAACAACTCCCGGTGGAAGATTCCGGCCACTCCTCGGCCGCCCCGGCTTTGATATTAAATCTGGGTGTGACAAACAGCTGCAGGCAGATGTGAACCTGCCTCATAAAACACAGGGAGCTGTGGGAAAACTGGTGGAGCGGAAACAACACGACGGG